>QMIH01000476.1:265539-286680 GCA_003987875.1 Clarias batrachus
TTAACCTTTTTTTAATTTTTACTTCATATATTGTATTAATTATTTTTCTGTATTTATTTTTTTGGGCTGTGGAACAAATTATTTGAGTTTTCATTATTTCTTATGGGAAGGTTTGATTTGGTTTACGAGTGTTTTGGAATATGGAACTAATTATGCTCGTAATCCAAGGTTCCACTGTATTTGCCTTCTTCTACACACCCTCCATGTCACAGGTGCACAGGTACGCTCTAGAGAGCGTAGTCGTTCCTGATCTTCCGRCATTAACCRGGAMCCCTTGCACCAACTCTTGCAGCTTTTCTTTTGCCCCTCTCAGGAACCCTTTTAGTACAACTCTTGATGTTGTTTGATTATCAAATAAGATGGTCTTTATCTTTCTGCTTGATGATGATGACGTGAGAGCTAACCTCATACATATGGTATTATGTGCGTTTCTCTTTCCACAGTTTAGTCAGCCAGGAGGATGGAGGCTGTCTCGTGAAAGGAAGCCTCCGACGTTCTTTACAGTGGTGCTGACAGACATCGATTCGGACCGACACTACTGCTCCTGTCTAACATTTTTCGAGGCTGAGGTCAACCTGCAGGTAGAACCGCAATAAGACATTTCTGCATGAAGTGAGATTGTTATGTTTATGGAAAGTATGGGAGAGATGTGGGAGTGATAATTTTACCAGCTGTGGCAATTATGAAAACTCAGCAGAATGGTGCATCTGAATTTAAATTATGTGATTCTGAAATGGATCAAATGCTAAAAAAGATATTCATTCAAGTAGAAACCTCTGTAATCCAACCAGAGACCATGGAGGCCAATCGTGGCCATTGTATTTATTCCCATTTATATGACCGTCGTAGGACCTCTGGTCAACGTTCACACACATTCACACACTACAGCCAATTTGGGAACGTCAGTGAGCCTAATCTGCATGTTTTTGAACTGTGGGAGGAAACCAGTGATCCCTGGGGAAACCCACCAAGCACAGGGARACCTTGCAAACTCCATGCACACAGACCTGACGCGGTAATCGACCTCAGAACCTGGAGGTGCAAGGCGACTGTGCTAACCACTAAGCCACCGTGCAGCCAAAAAAAGATATCACATTTTACACAATCCTTATAATATTAGCCAAATAAAATGCTCAGAAACGTGTATTGTAATTGACTTCCTTTATAGAACCCCATGGTTCCTCATAATGTCCCCGAGCTTCTCATTTTCTGAACATTTCYCTTTGTTGAGAACGTTCACTGTGAGAACGAACCCACATCTTCCCGCTAAATTTTTGCCCCCTCCCAGTCACGTCCTTGATGGTTTTCAGAGATTCATGCTTGAGAGTTTAAAATGAGACTCCACTAAAATTCCAGCAACAGGCACTATAAAATTTAGTCTGTAAACGGAAAACTGCTTTAGATGTTAAGGAACCGTTAAGGTTCTTTCCCAATGACCTAAAAAAAAATAAAAATCCAAGCTATATCTCAAACATCCTGCTAAACACCCTGACAATAGCACTCGAACGCCAAGCCAGCATCTGGAATTCAAACCCGGTCATTAAGAGAAAACATATCACACTTTTAGATGCAGTGAATCACAGTGAAATTACATCTTACAGTTAGAGCACTTGGAAAGGTTAATTAGTTTACCACCACGTTCGGGAATCAGACCATTAAACACCGGCGTCAGTCTTCCTGCGAGCATGCAGAGTCATGAGTTCACATCAGCGAACCTCATCACGAATTAATCCGCATTAACTGAAGTATTTTGTGTGGTATGAGACATTGTGGTGSTTTTAGACGTTCTATGAAAGACGTAAAAAAAAAATTCCTACTATGTTGTTGAGAGTTATTTTTAACATCACCTCCACCATGCTTCACAGTTGCCATGGAGATTTATCTTTTTATTTATCTTGTTTATCTTTTGCACAAATTTAGATTTGTACTGAATATTTGATGCAAATATACCATTACGGAGTGTTTTATGTTAAATGTGGCTTTGATTAAGGCCAGAAAACATGTCAGAGACAAATGTGTTCCATAAACTTTTATTTATTTATTTGTTTGTTGAATAAAAAAAAAAAATGAGTATGATAAAGACAGCTGTGCATTGCTGGCCTGATCCTTTCGWCCGTTACGTAACATTTTGGCCAGGACGAGGAGCACATCAGGTCTCTGGAGGAAGTGATGGCCCCCGGCTGTTGGCTAGCGCTGCCTGGTCGTCTTGTGCTCTCTTTTTAAAAAGAGATGCTTTTATCCTCTTCACCCGTGTTCCCCTGACGAGCGCCRAAGGCCACCCCGATGCGTGCAGCTGCAGTGTCTTCACTCCCATGAACACCAAAAGGAATATTGTTCATCATCAGACAAGACATTAATGCCTCCCGATGGCCCTCTTCACTACGTTATTTATGCCTCTCATTATTTATTCAGTCCACACACACACAACGCAACSGMATAGATCGCTCTAATCGGATATTATAGATGSCCTTGWTGGATTAGCATCACGCATGATTCGAGAAATAATGCTAATTTTACCAAACACATTCCTTTCATGAATCGAAGTTTCAACAGTTCACTAAAATACTAAACTGATTTAATGATTAACACAGTCTTTAACACAAATTAATATAAAAAAAGGACAATTTCCCTTCAGTGGAACTAAGAATTTCAATCCTGTTCCAGCATTACAGTTCTCCTATGCACAGAAGTGAGATCCATGAAGACATGGTGTGTTGGAGTAAAGCGACTCAAGGTTTCTGCACAGAACCTTGACCTCAAGTGTACTGAAGCTCCTTTGTGCACATACAGGACCAGTCAAACATTCACACACACCTTCTAATTCAGTATTTTTTGCTTATTGATTTTTTTTTTCTAAATTCTGGAATGATGCTGGAGATTCCAAATCTATGAAATAAAACACATGGCTTTGGGTAATTAAGTAACAACAACAATAGTCGGTGGTTGTTTAAAGACATGAAGGTCAGCTGTTCYGGAGGAGTTCTTGCAAGACCAGTATTGTGTCAAGTGCATTTGCAAAACACGTCAAGCACCATGATGAAACTGGCTCTCATGAAGACCTTCCCAGGAAAGCAAGACCAAAATTTAGCTCTGCTGCAGAGGAGGCGTTCATTTAGAGTCACCAGCCTCAGAAATCACCAGCACCTCAGATTAGAGCATAACTAGCAGATACATCTGAATATCATCTGTTAAAAGGAGACACTTGCTTATTTTCATATTTTGGACACCTTCAGCATTGTTTTACAGTGTAGAAAGAAAGAAAAATCAGGAAAGACCATGGAATGTTGACCGAGGTGTGTCCAGACTTTTGACTATTAGTGCATGGTGAGGTGTCAAACTTTTGGCTGGAGCTGAAAATGAGTTGTATAGTGTTTCAGTAGTACATGTGTAACGCTGTTGGTTTTTTGTGCTCTGTTTCACTAGTGTAACAGGCCACTCTGTAATGAAGGAATTTTGTCAAAGGAAGTTTCCTTAAGTGACGTTCCCTGAACAGGGAGCAGGAAATACCGATCCTGCCCTGTGGAACGGATCGCAAGACTTCCGTGCGAGTATTTCAAGATCTGCCTGCGGATTTCTGCTATTTCTTCTGCCACATTTAGACCAGTATTCTCTCAGCAGTGTCTTTCTTTTGAAGATGCAAGACCAAAAAAAGTTACAGCTTTAAATCTGAGTGTTACACCGTGCTGACTGCGGAGACTCCTTCCATAGTTGTTCAGCAAGTATCTATTATTAGACTTCAATTATGTAGCTATAGAAAGGATAAAGTATTGGAACAAGCGCATTAATATAAACTTCAGAAGAAACGGTCCAACACCTTCGCAACAGTAATTACGCTAAGTACGGGAAACTTCACACGCGATTTATTTTAAGGACACAAACCTGCCACAGCATAAAGTAATCCAACTATAAACCCATGCGATATTTAAAAGATCCGAGTTTAATTGACAGTTTAATGGACCGCTACAGAATTTGAAGTATTTGAGTCAATTTCATCTGATTGGAAACAGCAGCTATGGATGTATTTTCCCCGGTAATTGAGCCAAATCCTCTCAATAACGCCGAAATGTGTTTCCCATCTGTGGGGGTATTTTAATCCCAGCGCTCCCCACGGAAGATGCCGTGGCTCTCATGGCATGTTTTCATTGTCTGAGCAAGAAGGCAATAAAGAGGCGAGTCAGCAGGGTCTGAAAGGTGGCCACCGACTCGAGCTTATGCGCATTACAGAGGCTCAAATGGGCCAATTCGAACCAGATTCGGTGCAACAGAACTCCATATTAGTTTCATATTTGGAAAAAGAAAATAAAGTGAAATATTTGTTTTTGCGGTTCGTTTTTTTTTTTTTTGGTTCAAGTCAACGAAGAATGACTCATCATCCCAAATTAGCACTTTAAATACAATTGTCATACAGCTGGGCTTTTACTGCCGGGCAGAAAAAAAAAACCCCACACACGTCCGCTAAAACAACAATGGTCGAATCGAACGTCGTTTATGAGTAAGATTATCGAAAATCTGAGGTTCGTGCTCGGCTGCCAGAATTAAGGTAGAGTTTAGGGCAGGGATGTTAACGTGCTCTATGACACCGACTTCAATTAAGAAAGGACTGTTAATTAGTTGGTTGGTTGTATCAAGTACGAAAGCACTAAAATGTGCAGTGTTCTTCCAGGACCGGAGTTTAAAACCACAGCTTTACACCAGTAACACACTCTACACATTTTATTGGCATAGCGCGTTTAGCAGTCGTCTTTGTCGCTAAGCAGCTTTACAGAATCCAAGGAAAATTATGGAAATTATTTGAATCAAAACGATCAGATTTCAGCTTTCTCTGTTTAAATTATTAACAAAAATCCATGCTTATGTTGAACAACTTAATATATCCAGTTAAATAACTTAAAATTTTCAGTCTGGACCAATTTACTGGCATTTAGTTTGCATCCATATTAATTTAACAAATAAATACTCAGCTCCCTAAAGCATGATCTCGTTGAAATTTTAAACAATTTATTCTCTTTTTTTCATCTATCTACAATTATATATTTAGTCCAAATGATAGCATGTTGTTTATACAGTGTATTTAGCATCTTATCTGTGCTGATGCGAGTTAACGTAACTCTTATGGGTCACCAGGGATCAGCTGGTATGATATTATGATACCCAGGTCCCAATTTGGTTTGTATCGCGATTCTGTAAGTATAACTTCAGTATAATTTCATAAATCTCCCAGAGCGATAGTACATAAAAAAAGAAGTTATGATTTGTAAAATTCTTTAACCATAAAATCATAAAATAATCATAGTTGTAAAGCATATACTTAATTTAAACAATACAATTTGACTTGATCAATATATATGTATACAAGAGTAGGAAATGAAACTTAGAAAAAAAAATGGCACGTTTACGCCCCCCCCCCTCCCCAAGTACCACATATGTAATCAGTGTTGATAAAGACAAAATAATCGTGATGCATAACTAAAACGATTTAAAAAAAATAACTTTTATAGCTGTGACTGATTTTTTTATTAAGAATATACAGTACTGTGCAAAAGTCTTAGGCRCCATATTATCTGTAGTACAAATTTCGTTAATACAAGTTAATTATGTCTGCATTATTCTGTACAATACCATTCCCTACAAAGATGCACTAAAATGAATAACATTACAGAAGAATATTTGCATGCATGGAAAGAAAGTAACATATTGCATGACTAACCAGTTTTCAGGTGGGAAAAAAAAAATCAATAATACAAACTCCTGGGTTTTTGCACGAAAATAGAAAGGAGCAAGTGTGACGAAGTTATCAAAAGAACTGATTTTCTCCAGCACGCTCAGTAAAACCTAACAGCTGGTTTATTTAGAGTACTGCACACATCTGTATCGAACACTACCGCTTATGTTCAAGCAAAAATATTGACCGCTTATTGTTTATTACTCGGTGCTTTTTAAAGAAGTTTCTTTCATCATTGCATATGTCTTTTGTTTGGATGTTCCTAAGACTTGTGCACAGTACTGTATATCGTTTATTCCGCTCACATCATTTTGCTGCTCAGTTCTGGACGCATCCTTAAAATGTAGAAATTAGCAGCATGAGATGCTTATAATTTCAAACAGTCTGCCTCGCGTTTGTCCTTTTTTCCCTTTCTATTAAATCTTTGACATATTAACGCAAGGAAATGGGAACATTTTCATAGATTTTTTTTTTTTTTTTGCACAGATTTAATCTTTGCAATGATGTCGTTTCATTCAAGCATTCCATTTCTTTCCACAGAGTCGAACGTAATTGATCGTTTTCAGCCTCTGTGACTCTGGAGCGTGGTTCGCATATGGTGAGGCATCACGGGTTAGAATAACAATCCCGCAGGCCACTGGAAAGGTCTCCTGGACAAGCCAGTCGCCAATTATACAATTACACAGTTTTTCTAAGATCGAGATCTATTAATAGGACGACACGTGGGCTCGACTTTTATTTCCTCTCAGATTTCTGTCATTAGCGTATAAACCTAATCTCTCATATCGCAACGTGTGCGTCCCCGGGCTGTGTGAATTCACCATGAGCTCATGCGCTTGTGGTATGCGGGCCACACTAACTCGATTTGCTCTTTGTTGTAAACTTCTGAGCATGTGCAATTCATTTTTGAGCATTTTATCAGCATCAATATTATTTATTTATGTATTATTTATTTATTTATTTATTGGTCCAGCTTTAGTCGACGCTGTACTAATGTGAACTAAGCACGGATCAAATTTAGTGTTTAGCTGCGATCATGTGATCGTGTCGATGTTTTGCTCCTTTTTAAACTTCTCATCCGAGCTGAGCGTAAGCTCTAAATGGTTAAGGAAGATCCTTGTTCAACAGATATCGTCTTCGTCCTTGAAGCGATACAAGGATCGAAATAAAAACAGGATTTAATTTCTAAATGCTAAAAAAAAAAAAAGTTGGCATAGAGAACCCACGGCTGCGTGATGAGCTGTAAATAAACGAGGCCTAATTTTCTATCCAAGCAAAATTAACTTTGGTTTGTGTCACATTTACTGAGCATCCCCTAACTGACATCTCACTGATTCTCTCCAGGGGACGAAGACGCTACAGGGTGACGGAGACGAAGACGAGGAAGAGGATGGTCTGATCCAGCCAGCGCAAGCGTTTTCACCTAAAAGTCTAATTCTGGTCTCCAGATTAGATTTTCCAGAAATATTCAGGGTAACACACACACGCACACACACGCACGCACGCACGCACGCACGCACGCGCACACACACACACATAATTCTTCTTTTTTGTGTTGATGCTACAAAAATGTCTCCTGTCTGTATTGTTTTTTTGTTTCCCCCAATTTGTTGCTGTCTAAATGATGGTCTTGTGTTATTAACTGCACTTCATGAGGTGATTGTATCCATGTGTGCCGGTTTATTTAAGCACTACAGTGAACTTTAAAGAAGTAAATGTAGAGCATAAAGTTAAATAAAAACCTAAACTATGTTGCATTTATTAATAAAGTAAATTGTTATGAAGTAAAAATAATTCATAATCGTGTAAAATCCCACGTTTCCATTTTCCCCAAATTTCTTCAAATTTATCTTCCTCAAATTTTCCCCCAATACAGATTTCATAGATAATATCGTACCAATCCTCAATAGTTGGAGTTTCCGGGTTACACCTACTTCATCTAATACTGTTGATTCATTYTGCATAAAAGCAACTCAGATCGTAGGAATTAAACGCTGAGATTTCCTGAAAGGACATGTTCATTTAGCATTTATTATAGGACGAGTCTCCAGTGTCTTTCTATTAACTATGAGAGAACAAAGAAAGAGACAAAGCAGATACCTGCTGTAATGTAAGCAGGAGCAGAGTCTGATATTGTACAGTAGATGTTCTACAGTGCTTAATTGAACTAAGAGGGGCGTTCAAGTCAAACCAGGACTTTTGTTTGCGCAGAGTAACAGCGCACAGTTATGAAACTCCTTTTATTTCTCTATATAGTCCCCTGCTACACTAATGCACTTATCCCAGGGGTTCACTAGTGCTTGGATACCATGAGGGTAGAAAGTTCCTGCTTCATTTCACATCTAAAACGCTGGCCTCCCACTCAGGAACCCCTTTAATGTCTCAAATATGTTGAAGTGGCTTGGAGAGAAGTCAGGACAGTACGGGGTTTGTGGCAATAACTCCCTCCCAGCCGAGTCCCTGTAACGTACAAGTGGCGCTCGGGAATGATTATGTGAACAGTTCACACAGACAGATGCATTTTTTGGCGACAAGTTATCCGTCGATTTTCAAGGATCCGGCGTTCCACTCGCTGAATGTTTCACCGGAATGTGTCACATCATCGTACCATGCTTGAAGTCTTCTGTAAAGGCCAATCGGTGTTACACCCTCATTCACCAGAAATTTCATCACAAGTCCCGGTTTGACTCGAACGCCYCTCGTATTAACAGGTGAAAAGTAAGACATGCCGTCCAATAACAAATCAGTCTTTTAGTTTTCATCACATCGCTGCAGACATCACGCTTTAGATGAAAACATCATTAACATCGAGTTTAGCAAGAAGAACAGGCGAGTTATGTAACAGTTTTTCACTGCATTTAATTGTGCGTTTCCAAACACCTGATGCTGAATAGATCGTTCGTCATCTGTAATCCCGATGTGTTTAGAGCAGCAGGTGTGGTATGAGGTGAACGGGTTGAACTGAGGCGTTTAAGCCGTCTGATTTAATAGATTTTGCGATTTAATCATTACATTTCAATTAGCTGATTCAGAATTCATTCACTCTTTAAATTTTTTAGTGAAATGAATTTCCTCAGGTATAAAATTGACACATTTCTTAGAAATATAGCACAGGGTTTTTTTTTTTGCATTTTCTGCAAGTACAATAATTTTGCAAGAGTATCGCTTCCTCTTTCCAGTTTATGAGCGCTAATACTGTCACCTACTTGACTGGAATGCGGAGCTGAAGATCGGCAGGAAAAAAGGGAATTATCACTTCGTTTCAACATCATGCCTTGAACAATCAACAACAGAATAACTTCCACAGTGTTTCAAAATGCACATTAGATACTTGAAGTAGTTCTCATTAGATCAGAATCTATAAGAAATACAGCTGATTGAGACAAATCCGAGAGTAAACATCACTGAACGGTTGAACTGAATTGAATGGAAAATCTCAGCGCCCTAAAGTTAAATCCGATCGACAATCTACTCTAGCTCTGATTCCCAGCTGTAGTTCATGCCAGCATCAGTAACGCTAACAAGAGCTCGCTGCAGGTTTGTTTGTTCTCTGTGCACGTTCTCGAGCTTTAGTTTTCCAGATCCTGTTGTGAAAGATGACCAGAATGGTTGCTCTGTGGTACTCATCAGATCGATGTTTGTAAACCTTTAGGCGCATTCTTGCGCCTGAAATTAGTCTCGGTGGTGGCATTTCCTGTCAGTGATGCTTAAACCCTATTAAATTTTACTCTGAAATGCTTTAGTGTGTGTAATGTGCGGACTTCTTTTTTTTTTTTTTNCCCCCCCCCCCCAATCAGATGTCCGCTCTTAATTGAAGCAGTGTGTTCTTCTGGTATCTGACCGTTCTCTCTTCCTCAGGGCTGTTTGGGGCTGATCTACACCGTTTACATCGACACTCTGAACTTCCCTCTGGAGAGCCTCGTGGCGAACCTCCTGACATGCACCGTGCCTACAGCCGGAGGCTCCCAGGTGAGACATTACTCAGCCAAACAACAATTCTTTAAATGCCTTTACCTTTGACCCACATAGGATTGAATTGAACGCAATGGGAGGAGGGGGGTGGGGTGGCGAGGGCGCCAGGGCTACAGCAGAGGGTCGCTCGGGGTTAATTGACTCGCTCGGGTCGGGCCAGAAGCGTGGCTGTGCCAGAGAGGAGGCATCTCTTCTCACCTCCCGTATTTACACTTGAGACTTTAGTTAAGCAGACGGGGTCCTAATGCCAGATGTTAGGAATGTTTCACCATACCAGAGAGTTTATTTTTCCCCCTGCAGTCATCTTTGCTAATTCAAAGGTGCCAAAATTTATTTATGAGCTGTGTCATTTAAATAACGTTGACATCTCGTTATGCCGGATATGGGAGATGACTTAACAAAATAAACCCCTTCAGCTAAAAATAGCATAAAAAGAAATCCCCAAATTACAGAATTGAAAAGCACGTGGAAGACGTATTCGACATGCCTGTACTGACTCTAGACAGACTCCATTCAGACGGGATTAGATCGACTTTGCTACCGTTTTTCACCAAACACAAACTCGACACTTGTCTGATCGTTTTAGTCTTCTCATGTTGATAACTTTCTAAGCAGATGTTGCCTCATGCTGGGAAACCAAATGATGTCTAATCGCTGCTGATGGCTGTGTTTAGTCTGGTAAAGTATGTTACAGCGCATCCTCTTCTAGACATTTAAGAGAGTCTTTGGTCTGTCGGCTGCTCCTGTCGGCGAGAAATCTACAAGATATATAACAGAGTCTGAACCACAAAATGACACCCATGCTTTAGAGCAGGCCCGTGTTTTCAGCCGAATCAAATCTTTATAGCTGATCACACTTGTAATTCGGTTCTCTTGATTCGGACCGAAGTATAAAACATTAGTTTGCTAATAAGAAGTCCTGGTTTGTGTTGGCATTTTTAATCACGTTTCAACCAAAGGGTTGTTAGCTACCCTGTGTTGATGCGCTTGTATTCATTATGTATCAGATGTATTATGTGTGTTTATAATATATAACTATATTGCTTGGCAGCATGAGCGCACTCTCACAATTCACAAACAGAACAGCTACACCAGAATTGGTGTATTTATTCTAATCAAAACTGTCAATTATGAACATGATCAAATGATGATTAAAAAGAAGAGCTGATTTGACCTATATCTGATTGGACACGGTTCCACAGCCTGGAATGATTGTGCTCTCACTGATCAAAAGGAACCAGACTTTGGGGTCAAGTGTTCCCTGAAACGATGTCGAAAATGTGAAAATGGCCCTAAAGGAGCTGTTACAACACCAGCTACAAGTTTAAAGCGCTGCTTCATATTCATATACAGTGGAACCTTGGAGTACGAGCATAATTCATTCCGGAAGCGGGCTCATATTCCAAAACAATCGTAAACCAAATCAAATCTTCCCATAAGAAATAATGAAAACTCAAATAATTCATTCCACAGCCCGAAAAAATAAATACAGAAAAATAATTAATATAATATATAAAGTAAAAATAAAACAAATTAACCTGCACTTTACTTTAAAAAAAAAAAGCTAAAATAAATCCCAACAGATAAGTGTTTCCGCTTGTGCGCCATGTATTTGTGTGTGTATGTGTGAAACACTGTTTTAATGGGGAAAAAATAAATCTCTCTAATGACACTCGCGTGAGCGCAGACTAACGGAATTACTGCTGTAAAATAAAAAAAAACAAAAAAAACAAATGACCCAGCAGCTTACCTTTGAAAAGAATCGCGACAGAGCATATTTTCTGTGTAGAGCAGTGTGTGTGTCTGTGTGAAGCCGGGGGGGGGGGGGGGGGTGTAAAGGCGAGAGTGTGTGTGTGTGTCGGTGTCAAAAAAAACTTGGCACTCGTAAACAAGGACATGTTCATTTTTCAAGTCAAAATTTATTAAAAAGCTTTGCTTGTCTTGCGGAACACTCGTAAACCAAACTACTCTCAATCCGAGGTTCCACTGTACTCATTATTATTAGTCTTTACATTATAGTTAGCTACCCTGTGCTGATACGCTTGTATTCATTATGTAACAGATGTATTATGTGTGTTTATACACTCAGCTGGTTTTGTCTCAGTACAAGCACTTCTGCAGATATTTGTAGTAAAAATGTTTTTATTTATTTCTTTATTTTTGTGCACATAAAATGTTTTTGTTAATTATTTTCTCATAATCTCATCTGATGGAAGATAAAATAAATAAATAAATAAATAAATCCCATTCCAGAATGAAAGGAAAGAATGCAGACACATACGTTTGGAAAAAAAGACCTTGAGGATAATTTACAGCTTTTGGTGTAATGCACTGATACATTTCAAAATCCCTCCTGAAGCAGCCGTTATTCTTCCCAGCTGCACATTGAGACGAAGCGGAGCTCGAGGTATAAACCGGAGGAACGGAGCAAACTCATCCTTCACCTCGACTTCCAAACTTCCACGTGTATGAACCTGAGAAAACGCAGAGTCCAGCAGCCACTCCTGTCCAGCTTTCACTTCACGTTTTGTTTTGCTCGGTGCTAAATGATGCTCTTTAGATCCACACACACACACACACACATGCGCACACCCAGTTTGACTTTGACGCGTATTGCTGTAGACGTCTGCATCACTTGCCAGTTTTATTTTGGGGGGAAACCTATGATTTGGGTTTTTCTCTTTGAAACTACTACTGCGCTGGGTAAAAGGAATCCAGTGGGGATGTGGTAACAGTGCAGGGAAAATTTAACATGACAGCGTACACAATCTCTCACTCACACACACACACATTAAACACTTTGTTTCTGAGAGCAGTGTTTTTTTGTATAGTAGCATTTGCTGTTCTTCGGTCTTCAGTTGTGGCTTAAAGCTTTCCACGAGTGCGAGTGTTTTTAACGTCGGTGGTAATGTAACAACGCTGTCTGTGCTCACGTCACCGTGTGTGTGTGTGTTTGCAGAAGCTCTTCTCTCTCGGAGCCGGAGACCGACAGCTGATACAGACTCCGCTAAATGACGACCTGCCTGTTACCAATAAAAGTGTTGCTCTCCTCTTCCAGCAGCTAGGTGGGTCTCACTCACTCACATACACCCTCAATCACTCACTCTCTCACTCTCTCACTCTCTCACTCACTCACTCACTCACTCACTCACTCACTCACTCACTCACTCACTCATTCACTTACATACTCACTTACTCACACACGCATGCATGCACTTACCCATATACTTTTATTTTTTCACTCACTCACTGGTCCCTCATTCTCCATCTGCTCCCTCTCTTTATCCGTCAACTAATTTATTTCGCCCAAGCTATTGTAACTATATTGTCACAATAAAAAAACTGTTTTGGATTAAACTGAATTTTTATTTTTTTATTTATTTTTTTATCTAAGGATTTTTTTTGTAGTCCTGTGATTGGATGGTATTCAGGGACTCCCTTGGGAATCGCATCACTTTCGTACAGACATGGCCACACCCACACTATCAGCTATCTGGATCAGATTAGCAGTTTAATTGGTTTGACTAGCAGCTTGTGGGACTTGGAGGGACTTGGATAGAAGCTCACTGGACTAGCGTAGCAGCTCACTAGTCTTGGCTAGCAGCTACCTGGACTATATTAGCTGTTCATCCAGATCAGTAGACTTGACAGACGGTTCATTGGATTTGACTAGCAGTTCTTGACTAAGAGAGCATTGGCTAGACTGGAAGCATCTGGTCAGAGATGCTTTATGGGTCATTGGACTTGATTAACAGTTTACTGCACAGTAGAGTTGCCAAGCAGCTTATTAAAGCATTAAATACATGATCTTTGGAGTTAAAATTTACAGAAATCTGGTGTGTGTGTGTGTGTGTGTGTATTTCTACAGTGTAGACAGACCTATCATTTCTTAAGGTGATGACAGAGCAGTGTAAACTCTATTAGGCCTATTGCGCAACAATCCCATAAACGCACATTTTTGCGATGTCTGTTACAGCGCGGTTGTGCAACGTTCTCAAGCACATTTTGTACATTTTGTTAAAGGTGAGGCAAAGTCAAAGGGAACATCAAACAGTTCCAAAGGAGTGGAAATAATTTCCCCCCCATCTCGTGAAACGAAAACGCATAAAGCGTGATATCGTATGAAAACGACAGGCAGGCGCGGTGACCTCCAGTGGAATGCTCTAATAGTTAGCATGCGGCGATTCAGAGAGAGCAATTCATAACCGTTTATCACAGATACGCACTTTATCAGGACGTTAAGAAAAGGTTGAGAGTTTATACGCCGGACAAATGAATCCACATCTCGAGCCTCTCGTGAGCCTGGCTTACGTCAAACATCCGACGCACGTGTTCCACGTCCACCGAACTCCAGACAAGAGCCGTGATTAGCCTCATATGTGTAGCATCTTAATGCGRATTCCAGAATATCAATTTTATTGTCGGACGTCCCGCGCGCCAGCGTGCTCCGATAACGTGCCGATATGCAGCGAGGCTCTCTCTGTCACGCGAGACCTCGTAGGTGAGTGAGGTTCAAACCGAGAACAAACGCGCACACTACAAGGCGTAAAAAATAAATAAATTAAAATGACACCCTACCCACATAAACTTTGGGGGGAAAAAAAACAGGATTCAGAGTTTGGTCGCCGTTCGTTTTTCCTGGCCGCAGATGGAAAGTTTATCCGTTCAAGCTAAGCGATATTAACAATCTCTTAAATCGTACCGCTTTTCCAGGTTTCCATGCGACCCATGCAGCGTGCTCCAGCTTCCTCATCTGACACACACGAAGCTCAAGCTCGCTCCGCTTAATAGCCTGTAATAAGTCCGAGTTAAGATGGATGTTTGCGGCTGCCTGGTTATAAAGTGAGTAATGAAACGAACCGCGGAGTCTGGAAGCTAATCAAGTTGGTCATTTATTTTGTTTACCGCTCGGTCCTGGAGCGTTCCAGCAGAGCTGGTGCAAAAAGCGAGACGTAAACAAGAGATACAGTCCTTCAGGGAGCCCCAGATCTCACCCCGGAGTTCATTCATTTTCCAGTAAAATGGTTTATTACTTGTTTATCACAGAAGTTTAACAAAGAATGCAAATATATGTTACATCATACCTCTTTTTAAAAAATCCATTTCTCACTGTAAAAACCGGAGTACCTGAAGGAAACCCATCAAGCATGGGGGGGCGCAACTCGGCGGACGCAGACCCGAGGCCACAGCGCTAACCTCTAGGATAAACATTTCCTTCATCATGTGAGCGGTTTCGCTGAATTATTACTGTGGTTCTTAGTACTTGTTCRGCTTGCACGATTCCCGGGTGTTGCTGTAACCTCTCGCCGCCGGAGGTCCAGAGAGAGCTGATTGGCCGAGCTCTCTCAGAGGGGAGGGATGAGAGGTACTTAGAGCTCCCACATTAATCACGGCTCTACAGCCAATCAGGGGCGTCTGTGAGCTCACGTGAGTGGAAGGAGCGGATATCGCTGTCCTCCGAGTGTTACTCCGCCCCCAACGGTGCATGAGCGAGCAGTTCGAAAAGATGCGGCCGGCTGGCGTCGCTTGCTTCGGAGGAAACACGTGATCGTCTTCGGCCCTCCCAGCTGAGTGGGAGTAGTAGCCTTAATGTGGGAGCCCCCTAGTGACGGGGAGGAATTGGACACGACTACATTAGGGAGAAAATCGGGGAAAAATCCCCGAATAAGGGAATAAGACACTGTGTGTCTGTGTGTGTGTTTATCTGTCCTCTCTAAAGTCTTACAGTGGAGACTGTCAGATTTGAGAATTTCTTCTGTCTTCGAATTTCTCGTATCTTCTTTCCTTCTCCTTCCAAACCCGATCTCAGCATCACTGAGGCAAACCAGCAGAATCGCTGCCTCAGAATCAGTACCGAGTTGGAGAAGGTCCTCGAGCCTCACCTTGCTCGGCAGTAACAGGAAGTAGTTAGTCTGCCGCGTGCCCTCAGCTTGTTGTCTGTCAGCCTGCATTTATTTGGGGTCGGAAATGGAGAGCTGTTTCCAGCTGATAAGTAAATACCTCAAGGTCAGGGAGAAAGAGGACAATATGTGTGTGTTTGTGTGTGTGTGGCTGGATGTCTTTCAGATTATGAAACCTGTTGTGTTCTGTTGAAGTGATGCAGCGACGCGTTTATTCCGACAGAGGCCAAGGACACCAGCTGTGGATGTAAACACGGCGTATTCGAAGCCAGAAATAAATCATAAATCGTTATTTTGCTTCACGGTGTCTATTTGCAGACGGTACTGAAGTTTTCTGGAAAATGTGCATCTCGGGAAATAAACCAAACCGTCGGTTGTTAKGGCTGCAACCAAAAAAAAAAAAGAAGAAGAAAAAAAGTGCCTGTTCATTTCCCGAGCTCTTCATCATTTGTCATTTGTCATTGGTGGCTCTTGCTCATGTCCATATCGTGTTCCTGTTTGTTGGCGAGTGTCAGGCTTTGACACACAGCCGACCCCTTGACCCCGGGCCGTCCTTGCGGATGCCTCTGTCACCGCTTGGCTCTCTCAAGCCCGTGATTAACGATCTCCTCGGTATGTTGATAACAAACAATAACAGGAACTGTACAGCATTTCTCTCCTCCCGGTTGTCAATTCGCCCGCAAAGCGCACAAAATCCCGCTGTCCTGTGAACAAATTGCGATCGTCCTGCTACATATAATTGAGTGATTTATGTGGAACGTGAGCTGCTGCCATCGCCTTCAGCATAGCATGAAATTATCCCGAGGACCAGGACCTCGTGGAACGCCCGGGTTAACCCGCCTGCTTCGCATTACATCGGACATTTGGTCTTCATTTGGGTCGCGTTCGTGACTCACGGGTTAGAAATGAAACAATCAGCATTTCCCTTGGACTCTCGTGTTGAAAAACAGCCCCGCTTTATTTTTAGAAAGATTTCGTAATCCGTAGCCGTTTATCCCCTCAGTAGGTGTTTTCTAATAGAATTCACACTCATAACATATTTTTATGTCTTTTTGTCGATTTCATTTCAGGCATCCAGAACGTCCTGAGTCTGTTTTGTGCCGTCCTGACTGAGCACAAGGTTCTGTTCCACTCCACCAGCTACCAGAGGCTCGGCGAGGCCTGCAGAGCCTTAGTGGCCCTCATGTTTCCTCTCAAGTACAGGTGTGTAAAGAAAATCAACAAACAGGACAGATTCAGCACAAAGAAACATGAAATCATGTGGCATGCTGTAAGTAGGAGRGGTTTCCAGCAGGTTGTAGGCGTACAATCGTTTTTTATCTTTTTAAATTTATTTCGTCTTTTACTTAAAATTAATTAGCTCTGTTATTTTTAGTTTTCAATTTTACTTTTTAATTAGACTTTTGGAATCTCTTTTCAGGTTCGTAAAACAAATCAATAGCTTTTTTTTGTTAGAATAAAAAAATGATAATTTCACATATTTTATTAGTTGTTTTAATGTATTTCTGGTAATATTTTTGTTCTACTTTCTATGTCTTAGTAAAAACTTAATAACTTTGAGGATTTTTTTCTTTTTTATCTTTTTAAATCTAAAATATTTCTTTTTAGTTTTTTAGTCATTATTTATTTATATTTTGTTTACATTATTATTATTATTATTATTATTATTATTATTATTATAAATTGATAAATTTATCATAATTTATTTATTTATTTTATTCACACAATTTTTTTTTTAATTATTTTGCCATTATACCTTATGTCTTTTAATAAAAAGAAAATCACAAAAAAATATATTTCTTTATCCTTTTTTTATTTAAAGATTTTAGGCAAATATTTATTTTCAGTTTTAGTGTTTTCTTTTGGTTCCTAGTTATTAGTTTTTCCATATCATTTTCTTCACAAAAAGTTATGTGAAGAAAATATTATTTAGTATTTTTTTATTTCATTCCCATTCTTGGTTGTGTCTGTTCTTCTCTTTTTTTTTTCTCTCTGAAATGGTCTCTAGTCCTGTGGACAAATTGTTGTCATTATTACAACATGATAACATGGTTTCAGTAGAATCATTTATTATTATTTTTATTTTTTTAATTTTTTAATTTTTATAGCACGATAACCCACCCAGAAACCCAATGTGAGAAACTTTTGCGCGTCACTGTAGTCACTCATTAACTCGGCGTTATTGAGCGAATAATCTGCTATAAGTTCTGTGCGTTGCTGACCTGCAGTGACGCTAATCATCTGACTTTYCTGCGCCGCAGCTACCCGTACATTCCCATCCTCCCGTCGGGGCTGCTGGAGGTCCTGAGCTCGCCCACGCCCTTCATCATCGGGGTGCACTCCATGTTTCAGAGTGAAATTCAGGAGCTGGTGAGTTTGAGTTTTGGGATATTGCATTATTGTTTATATTACTGTATGATGAGCGTTCATGTCCCTGACCTGCTTATCGGGGGGATTGACAGCTCGACGTGATCATCGCTGACCTGGATGGAGGGACCATAAAAATCCCAGAGTGTATCCATCTGTCTCAGCTCCCCGAGCCTCTTTTACACACTACACACAGCTCGCTATCGATGGTGAGTCTCCAGTACACAGTGCCGCTCCTCACCCCATATATATAAAACTATATTATATATAAATCTCAATAATAATAACACCCTGCACACACACACATACACACACTCAGTACTGATGAAATCCTGACCCTGCGTTTGGCGCTCATATGAAAACTGCAGTCTGTATTGACTGACTCAGCGCTCATCACTTCTAATCGCCCGTTTCCAGCTGAAGCAATAAACTCGCATTTCTCCACTCTGACTCCTTCCAGGTTTTGCACCCAGATCTGGAGATAGCCGATAACGCGTTCCCTCCTCCGCGCTCCGCTCCGTCCAACCTCAAACTGCTGGTAAGTGTTTCGCTAATAACCCCAGGCTGCCCTCATGACCTCTGAGGTTGCTTTTTAACGCAAAAGGAATCGACTTCAAGATGAGATTTAATACGCCGAGTTGCAGAAACCGGCATTATTGCAGAGCTGCTCTCCAGGGGGGGCTGAAAGAAAAAAAAAACATTGTAGGAGTATAACCT
Organism: Clarias batrachus; assembly: GCA_003987875.1. NCBI lineage: Eukaryota > Metazoa > Chordata > Actinopteri > Siluriformes > Clariidae > Clarias > Clarias batrachus. The sequence continues at coordinate 284,218 of QMIH01000476.1, forward strand.
CCTTTATTAATGACTCTAGATGTTCGTTAGCATCTCTGACTCACACCCACCGTTCGCTTTCTTTATGTCCCCGACTGGCAGGATAAGGAGGTGAGAGCGGTCTTCCTGCGCTTGTTTGCACAACTGTTTCAGGGCTACAGGTCCTGTCTGCAGCTCATCCGCATCCACGCCGAACCCGTGATTCACTTTCACAAGGTAAGAGAGCGGCGCGGCCGGGCGAGGCACCCCGACGTTAACCTCTGTCCGTTGGGAGGGTTTACGAGCGTCCACCAGTGAATAATTACCGTAACCGTCCGAGTCCTCTTCGAACCGGCCCCGCTGGCGTGTAATGCGTTTCATATGTCCCGTCCACACGCACCAGTGCACTTTTGAATAATAAGCCCTAAATCGGCCACTGAGAAAACAGAAACCGCTTTAATCTGGCTCTACTCTTCGGATGGTGGCGATTATCCTCCTCGTATCCTCATGTTCTCATTTTTTATAACAACACCTGATTAAATGTTATTAGTCCCTGAACCGATGAAAAYGTATTCCTAGCTAACGTCAAGCGCATTACTTACTTAAGTAATGCACGTAGCCTGACTATGTGCGTCTGAGTCGTGACTATTAGGGATCCACGTTTAACATAAAGCGTAATAAAGCCAATCTAAACATCATCATCTTTACAAAATTGCTTTTAAATCAGCGAATAATGATTCATAATTATATGAAATTCCCTTACTCTGATTCTTCATGGTATAGCGTATAAACACGCAAATTGTGTAGCGCTATTATTAATGAGGCAGGATTGAAAAAAAAAAATTGGCTCGTTAATCAACCTGGCGGGTTAAAAAGCATGCACAAGCCTGGATAAAGCTTCAGTTGTTACGTGCGTCAGTGCGGCATCGTCTAAAAGTCACGAATATCAGAAATAAGTAGCATGTGCGTGTCCTGCGAGGCACAGAGCCTCAAATTAACATTGAAGTGTCCTGAGGCCGGTGGAGGAGAAAAAAAAAATGGCTGCCTTACATAAACCGAATGCTTCTGGAAAACAGGGATAAACCGAGAGATAAGCAGGAAGCCGCGCTCTGGTTGACGAGCCCGCGACCCGATACTATCTCCCCGTTTCAAAAGTCCACCATCTCGAGATGAGCCACATGCAAAGAATCAAAAACACAAAGAACTCGTTCGTACGTGTTCGCGTGCACGCACACACGCATCCATCCAACCACTCATCCACTCGTCCTGTCTCTCTCTCTCTCTCTCTCTCTCTCTCTCTCTCTACAAACCCTCCCGCCCCCCTGCATTGTTTTTATTTGCTTGGAAGCTCGTATCCACAACAACGTCTCCGCACATCCTCCTCCGAGCACCCCACATGGCTCAGATTATGCCTGAGGAATGCAGCATGCTTCCCCATTAACTCTCAAGCATCCCTTGTGTGCCAGCTGCACTGAGGCCCATCAGTCTCATTCACCCCTCCGACAGATAACACACACACACACACACATATACAAAAAATGTCGCTGCAGTCATCTGTTTATGGTTCGGAGTCGCCTAATCATTTTTTTTTTTTGCCTCCACACAAAACAGCGGCGTCTCTCAGGAATGCCATCGCGCCTGTTCGTTAGTTTAGATAAGTCACTCTGTGTCACTCCATGTAATCACCGTGTTTTAGTCACAGGCTTATTCATGCAGACCGTGAGCCGCAAATCGTTGACTGAGCATATCACGACGGGTGACATCTATCCTCTTAAATTATTATTTATTTATTCATTCTTTTTTTTTACATTTTTGTCTGCAGACGGCCTTCCTGGGCCAGCGTGGCCTACTCGAGAACGATTTCCTGCCGAAGGTGTTAGACGGCATGGCCTTCGCCGGGTTCGTGTCAGAGAGAGGGCCTCCATACAGAGCCTGCGATCTTTTTGACGAGGTAAAGGCACAGCACGCTTTTGTCTTCTGCATCATAAGATGTTTTTTTTTTTTTTTTTTTCCAGCTCAACCGATGAATAAACAAGTTGTTTTCTTGGTTCCCTGCTTAGTTGGTGGCTTACGACATGGCGTACTTCAAGGAGGAAGAGGAGAACCAGGGCAAACTTCAGAAGCACATGAGAGAGCTCTCGGAGCAGCTTTACCGCAACGTGAGCACGCAAAACCTCAGCCTGGTCACACACGTCCATCTCACTGTCCTCTCTCTCTCTCGCTTTATCTTTTGACCTCTTGTTTTTTCTTTTTTCTTTTCTTCATTCCATCTGGCTAAACAAGTTTCTCTGTTTTTCTCTGTCCTGCTCCGCTCCTGCACTGTGTTGATTAAGCTTCGAGTTTCTGCCAAATATTTGACCACTCTTGCTCTCGACATGGACATTTTCATTTAGCAGATTGTTTATTGAACTTTTAAGCATCTGCAGTGGAACTTGGCCCGAGAAGAGCGCTACGAATAACACAGGCGAATAACTGCTTGCCATCACTCCAGATTTTTTTTTATAT
>QMIH01000476.1:286729-304553 GCA_003987875.1 Clarias batrachus
ATATATATACAGACACACAAACACTCTGTGTTTCTCCTCAGGAAAATCCCAACCCTCACATGGCCTTCCAGAAGGTACCTCGGCCCAGCGAGGGATCTCACCTCCGGGTGCACGTGGTGCCCTTCCCCCTGATAGACGACGAAAAGGTCGTCGAGCTCACGGAGGAGGGCCTGGCCAAGCAAAACCTCGCCAACATCAGTACGCGAGTCGAGAAGAAGAAGTGCGTGGTGCCTGCGGGTCCCCCTGTGGGTGAGTAGCGGACGTACCAGGAAGAAGGTCACGAATCCCTTTCTTATCCCTATTTATGAAGTATTTCAAGGAAGTACTTGAAATACTTCATAAATAGTATTTCTTCACTTAAATGCAAGTGATTTAATGAGTTGCAAAAGGAGTGAAACGTGCTGTTCTAGGAAAATAATCAAAGATGTTCTGGTGTGCTAAAGAGTTTATTATCTTTCTGTAATGCATCATTATAGAGAACGACACATCATACTTTTTCTCTATCTATAGTTACCCCGTTTTAAAGAACCGACACTGGAGACTCCTTTCTTTAAATAACTGCGAAAGAAAGAATATAAGCAAGAATATGGTGTCAATATAGAAACAACAGCATTAATTAGAACCTAGCTACTAATCAGCACCTTCCCCTGATCAACACAATCAGGACAGAGAACGAAACCACAATATTCGTCACACATACCTTACACACACACACAGTGAAATTCTTTATTCTTATGGCGTCATATCCTAGCTCCGTTTGTAGGCCGGGGTCAGAGCGAGCCATTTTTATGGCGACCCCTGGAGCGAGCAGGGTGAAGGTACCGCCCCATTACCACGATCACTAATTAGGCTTAATGTCTCTGTGCATTTCAGTGTCAATCACAGGAAAAGTCAACTCCGTGTTCAACAGCGCCCGGCGCCTGGAGGTGGTGCGAAGCTGCATCGGGTTCATCTTCGACAACAAGACGCTGGAGACCGAGAAGGTGATCAGAGATAAAGAGTGCTATTAACTTATGCGTTAATATAGATTGCACACATCTGGAGCAAGAGATTAGCCTGTATTACTCATAACATTAGAATGAATATCAGCATCAAACTTCCATCTGGCAGTCTTAGACACACACACACACACACACACACACACACACACACACACACACACACACACACACGTACACACAGCAGCTGAGGAGGGGAAAAAGGGTGAACAGTCAGTCACACATACTCCTCTTATCTCACTCTCACTATCACATGCAGAAATATTATTTTAACATTAACTGGCAGCATTGCTTTCTTTACGTTTTCTTCAGCCAAATAACTCCATAAACCACCTAAACCACAGGGGTTGCCGAGATCTTATCCGAGCCTGGTTTTTTATTTTTATTTTTTGTTGTTTTTTCGGATGGATTCCCCTTATAACAGCTGCGGGATGGTAGCCAGTTCCTTCACGTACCCAATGGGTTTAATATAAAAGCTTTCGCTCCTCCGTGGCTACAAAAATGCCGGACTCCTAGCTAACCTTGATCCGGAACAGTCAGATATCGGCTTGGCTGTACTGTACCTTTTTATTTTATTTATGAATTTTTTTGAATGAATTGTTCTTTCCAGACAGAATATATCAAAATATCTTTCCATATTAGTATTATATGACAAATTAAAAGAAAAGAAAAAAAAGCTAGATTTATTATTTGCAGTTTTTCTTTTTGGGAATTTTGGTGCGTCCACCTGCATCCGTGAATGGGTCGGGGTGCCAGCTCAATGCCCGATTGTCCATGCCGGGCAAATCTGAGAACGGCAGTTAGCTTAACCCGCATGTCTTTGGCGTTCTTGTTGGAGGAAAACTGCACCATGTACCACCATGCTGTCTATGTGTAGTACAAAAAGTCGTACATTCTTATTATGTCTGTGTTATTATTTACAAAACCATTCGCTTTTTCCAAATATACCTTAAAAATACACAAATAAATAAATAAATAAAAATTACAGGAGAATATTTGCATGTTTTAAATTATTATTATTATTTTTTTACAGGCAACATATCACATGACAAATTTAAAAACCCTAATGTAGACTCCTCCTGGGTTTGAGTGTGACAAAGTTGAGCAGAAGAATGTTCCAGCATATTCTCCAGCACACAAAACCTACCAGCTGTTTTACTTAAAATATATAAAACTGCACACATCTGTAACCTGACACTTCTGATTATTTTCAAACAGTTTTTACACCAAACATCGACTGTTTATTTTATTACTCTTTAGTGCCTTTTATAGGCGTCGAAATGTTTTTAAAAGCATGATTATTTACATTTTTCTGTATGTTCTTACTGTATATAAGACCTTTCCACAGTAACAGCTAAAACAGCTGGAGGTTTTACTGAGTGTGCTGGGGAATAACCCAGAGAGTTCTCCTCCTAACTTTGTTGGACTTGCTTGCTTTCTTTAAAGGCATGCAGATATTCTTCTGTGATGTTATTTATTTATTTATAGTGAAATAGTGAATGGTTTCGGATGTAATAATTTGTCGTTGGTATTTCGGCCCATCCGATCCGCATATACAAGCTTAGCACAGGTTGTTTTTTTTTTTTAACGCCGGACGCCCTTCCTGGCGCGACCCTCTCAGCTTATACAGGCTTGGGATCAGCACTGGGGTTTGGGCGCTGGCTGGGAATTGAACCCGGGCCTGATAAATATATATAAAAAAACACAATTTGTAACAAAAATAATATGCCGATTAAGACGTTTGCACGGTGCTACGGTATATTTCCCTTTTTCACCACAATATTTCACCACCAATCAAATCACGATGAATCGCTGGTGGGTGTGGTCTCATTAACGTGACCTCGTCTCTATACACAGGGATGAAAATGCACTAAATAGTAAGCTGTCTTGACCATACACCAATCTTAACACGGTTGAGCATACATGGACCACCATTAATAAACACCATCAGGTGTTTATGACCATTAAAGCTCCACTGCCTTTATAATGCGCTCCATGGTGGTTTCCGTACAGGTGAACGATGTGCTGAATTTCCAGAGAAGTGTTATGATGGTGACCACCAGGTTCAGTTTTACTCATAGTAGTCAAAGAAGTACTAAAATGAAACCTGCATTTTTAGCTTTTTTTTTTTTCCTCCCGACACAAAAACTGTTGACTAACATACAATGTCCTCCAGTAAGACGAGTTATGACTAAGAGACGTAATAATAAGCATATGTGCTGCCAGAACAGGTGGAAGTTCTGGGATTTGTGTGCATTTTTTGTTTTTATGATTTTTTTTTAACCTGGTGCTGAGTGGGACCTGAATGTGTTGTCTCTGTTTTTGGTGTCCAGGCTCTCCCTGCGGCCCTGCGCGCCCTGAAAGGCAAAGCAGCCCGACAGTGTCTGACCGAGGAGCTCAGCCTGCACGTGCAGCTGAACCGCGCCATCCTGGACCACCAGCAGTTCGACCACATAGTGCGCCTGATGAACTGCGCCCTTCAGGTGGGACGCGCCACGTAACCTGCAGTCACAATTACAACTACACGATCCTTAATGACACTTAACGAAGAGTGATGCGACAGTTTCTTAAAACCCGCGGCTCCCTGTAGAGGTATTTAAGAGCAYGTCCACAAACGTTGCAAGCTCTAATAGCGACCATTCGCACCTGTAACATTTCGTTAGCGAGACCTCCTGTGGTCTTTTAATGACCGGAATCAGATTCAGACGTCTATGACGGTGCGTAACGGTAAACGTACAGACACGTGCGCTACCATTTTGTTACTTAAACTTATTCTAGTTGCTCCTATGAATAATAAACACGAGTGATTTGAGTTAATGATGGCATTTATGTTTATATCATGTAACTTTATGATGGTTTGAGAGAACAACACATCTGGTTTTCATTTTTTTTTGTTTTGCACGTAACACTTATTAAAAATTTCCCCAACATTCGCTCTTTTTATTTTTCTTTCTTTCTTTTTTTTTCTATAAACAGTCACGTTGCCATCAATCAGAGCGTAACGAGGTCCCGCTGGTAGTCCTCCGTTTTACAGCCCCACATGACGAGGTTGGGGGGTTTTAACAGCGCGGCACCGTTTAACTAGCGCACGGCTTTTTATTGAGTCACTTCGAGTTCCTGGCATATTTTCGCTGCTGTGATCCTGGGCGAGTTTATTAGTCCCAACATCTGCAGCTGGAGTGGACTCGAGCGAGGCAGCGCGCCGCAGGATCGCCGTAAAAGCGGTCAGGGGTACGGGCGGCCCAAGCTGTTCACGCGCCTGCCGTCTACAGCAGGAGGTCAAATATGCGCCCTCGGATGTGTTCTTTTCGCCCTCGGCGCAATATTTCGAAAGGGCTCGTTATGCTAACCCCGCTACATCTCCAAGCCTCGGTGAAGCTCTGCTATCGTGTGTTCTTTGTCACGGGGGTCGGGGTAATATTTTGGTTAAGGCCGTTCGGTTTTTATATGGCGAAGGGTACCTTTTGTGAGTTTTGTATTATTAATATTATTATTATTATTATTATTATATTGCGAGCAGATTTCTGTGAAACAGTGAAACCAAGCCAGAGCTCTCTGTATATAAATGAACATGCGTGAAATCCATTCTCTGCCATCAAACACACTTAACGGTGACGACTAACAGCATGACTCACGATACAACATTCTCCAGTCGCTCCGTATAGATTTACGGAAACCGTATGAGCAAGGAATGCGTTCGGATCATAAAATGAAGATAACGTATTGCAGAACATGCAGCAGGCCGTATTTTTTTTTTTTTCCACCACTCCAGGCCTCCGTTTTGGGTCAAGACCATCTTTTACAGGTTACCGGCACGTGGGGACGTCCTAATAAAAGCCACCTGACTTTACTGACTGACTGATTCGCTCAATAGTTCAGGACTGAAATTCCCTCTTAACGGTTTTGTACCGAGCCTTCAGTAACRAAAGCGGACCTTAACACATATCCTCTTAAACATCAATCCTGCTATCCGATATCACCCAAACGACGACGGGTTCCCTGTGGAGTCTGGTTCCTCTCAAGGTTTCTTCCTGTTGAAGTCTCACGGAGTTCAAGCTCGGCTTACTCATCAGGAAGAACCTGACGATTGATTTCTATTCACATTTCCTCACACATGCTTTTTTTTTTGTTGTTTTTGATTCTGTAAAGCTGCTTTGCGAAAATGACTATCGTTAAAAGCGCTATGTAAATAAAACTGAATTGAATCTAGGCTCGCAGCTAGCAGGGTCTCAGCCGGGTACGTCCACTGGCTTTCGTAAACTAAACACGCACACACACACACCGATACTTTGTGTTAGAGCATTGCACGTCATTCGAGGTGACCTCAAAYGACGTATTCGGGGCCGCCTTTGTTTTTCTTCGCCGCAGTGGGAAATAATCACTGTGTTACGTTTCGAGGAATGTCCCAATTGATAAAACAGAAACGTTATTATCTCGACACGATTGCAGCTTAAAACGTTTACATTTTTGCTTTTATAGTCGCGCGCTCATAAATCTTCCTTCTTTCACCTCTGTTTAACGTTCGCGTCTGAGTGAGTAACTTCCTCGAGATTTGCACCGGACACCTGTAGTAGCGCTTCAGATTATAAAGCTTCTGGAGCGTCCACGTAGTTTGAATTCCTTCCCATCTTCCAAACCAGACTTTATTATTAAAAGCAAAGGGCCGTTTGGTTTCGCTGTAGATAATAAAGTTATAATCCAAGATAGGTAGTCTAAACATTAGCCGCATATTATAGGTAGCGCGTCTGCCCAAAATGCACATTCCTGGATTAGTTAATATTTTGTCCTATAAGATATCGTTTTTGTTATTATTCCGTGAAATATCTGTTGAGGGGAGAAAAAAAAAAAAAAAGATCATGTGACGAGCAGCCAGGAGTCGATATACTGTCGCTTACAGACGAGCTGGAAAAACCAGTTCCTTTAACTCGCACTGTTTAATCGCTTTCTTGTCCGATGCCGACCTGTCTCATCGCATCACAGAGAAAAAAAGCGACTTAAAAAGTGCTGACATCCAAGATCGAAGCGGCGGTGCCAGGACTTGTTTATGAGACTTGCATGTAATGACCTCGGCGCTCAGAAATGAGCGCACTAACCCGACGGAGCGAAGAAGAAGATGGATCTGCTCCTCGTTCTTTTTGGCCCATCATCCGCCTTGTCACACACGTCAGTGTTGCAATCGAGGCATAAGAGCTCATTAGTGTAAATAGATGAACTAGAATTTGTCTATTTGCGCAAAAAGTACAGCGCATTCCTGCACACACTCGTAGCGTTATGGGATCCACATGTCGCCCCGGCTGTCTGAGCGCTCGGAGGCCAGGCGTGTGTGTGTGTGTTTTTTTTTTTTYTTTTTTTTTTTTTCCCCCGCCATAGGTGAGAAGTTTGTTCATTCCTCCGTCACGCCGGCTTCACAAGGACACTTGTTTCCAGGAAAAGCGGCGCACGCTATACTGTACTGTAGATGCGCACCGTGCTCGCGATCAGAGGCCGAAATCCTGTTCGCCACATGGGAGGAAAGAAATTACGCTCCATTTCGCACTCCTTTCTTTAAATATCACGAGCATGTGGTTCTATGAACAGTTTATACCCACATGTGCACTAAATCACAGGAATATTTATTCACAGGCACGCACGCCTTCGCAGGAGGGTTTTTTTTTTTTTTTTGCAGACAAGCCCCGAGGCGAGTGCTTGAGCCGGAGCGCAAACCTGTCAGTCAAAAGCTCAAGAGCGAACACATTCGAACGTATCTCGCCGAGGCTTCTCTCCGGTCTCGAACATGAGCCGGAGTTATCCGGACGCGATGATGCCTGCTCCGTCCATCCGTCCGTCCGTCCCCTTCACCTCCTCCAACTCCAACCACAAACTCAACATGCGGAGCTGCCGCATTTGTCACCACACACGAGTTCCAGAGTCGACCAGGAGCGTCTGCGTCCAAGTCAGACGTGCATGCAGCGAATATCCATGTGCAAAAAATGCAAATGAAATGAATAAAACATCCAACGCCGTCAGATTTCATGTCATTTGCAGGTAGGGTCAAATCAGGTCGGTTTTGGTGGCCGCTTTTGCCTTTGCCTTTGCTAAAGGAAAAACCAAGAAAAAAAAACGAATGAGCTAATGACAAAGCCGTCGTGTTGTGCATTCCTGTGGTGCTCGCGGTCATCCTGTTTCGTCTTGAAGACAAAAGCGCGAGGACAGCTCCGAATGCCTCTGGACTGGAACTGTTTAAGCAGACGACTTTAATAATCGCAGCCTCATATAACAAACATGTTAAGAAGGCTAATCGTTGTATTTAGAGTAGAGTGTTGTTTGGATTTGGGATTGTGTGTGCGTGTGTGTGTGTGTGTGTGTGTGTGTGTGTGTTGATGGTTAAAGTCATGGCCAGATCTGGGACAGGATGTTGAGCAAGACCAGCAGAGACCCTGCAAGGGGATGGAGTGCAAAAGCATCCTGGCATCCCAGCCATTTCCTGCGCAGTGACAGACGGCCGAGCCGTGAGACAGCGCCCGGTCTGCGTCTGCGTCTGTGGACGGTCCCGGCAGAAAAAAACTGTTCGCTCTGCAATATACCCGAGTTCTTCAGGGTTTGCACTTTTTTTTTTTTTCCAGGGAACACTGACTCATGTGGTTCAAGCTTTTTGAAACGATCATCCATTAACGATGAGCTCCTGCTTACTGAGTCATGTATGGAAGTTAGAAAAAAAAAAAAAAAATAGAAATCAGTGATGATTTGTTGCACAGCAATAATATAATGTGGTGCGGTGTTCAATTATTTAGAGGTTTTCCTTTTTAACATCTCTAATTTGCAGCGCGACAAAATACCCTTGTAACCTTTCTTTACTGAAAAGTTCATAACGATTATTAAATACACAAGGTCACAGGACTTTCTCTATCAATCCGGGTGCTTTCACTCTACGAGCCGAATGACGGATCGCGGCACTCCTGACCCCGGAGTTCTGTACATTTGTGTAATAAGAGCACTCTGACTTGTGCCCAGGCGCGGATCAGAGTCCACATGAAGACATTTAGGCATTTGGCAGACGTTCTTATCCAGAGCGAGAAGAGAAGAGAAGAGGTGAGGCGGAAGGTACAGCGTAGCAGATCATGGCTCGTCATCACTGGCGTCGAAGTCCTCCACAAATCTCAGCGTGCAGGGTGGCATGTGAGAGGCATAGCACTAAAGTTGACGCTCCTTCTCTTGGCGTTTTTATTGCCGGCTCTCAAACCAGTTAGGTGCGCACTGCCACCTGCTGTTTTGCTCAAGAGTATGGAATAATACATGGAATCATAATAATAATGTGAACGCTGATCAGACCGGGTCTTAAGCCTCCAGGTTACTGGACAGAGGTAAACCTAAGATTATTTACATCCATTCATTCATATCCTGCAAGGCCAGTGCAGGAGGATTGGAGCCTATCTTAGGAGACTTCGGGAATGAAACGGGTATACTCTGAAAACACACACACACACACACACACACACACAATACAGTCAATTAGGGAACATTCATTCTTTCAAACTATTGGTGGGAGGAAACCCAGCAAGCACTGGGAGAACACGCAAACTCCACACACACGTACACACCGTGCTAAAGACTATACTACCGCGTTACCAATTTGTTTCAAATCCGAATGAAAATAAGTCGACAGCTACCAACCCAGGAGGATCGACGACAACTGTTGCACGCTTTTTTCCCCGAGACGCGTATCGCCTGCATCTTCTCGATACGTTGGAGCGCAGGAATAAAGAGCGTTTGCTGCAAAAGTGCAAGTATGCCGCAAATCCTCCTTGAAGCCACGCCCAGTCCTCTCCCTAGACTTCCAGCTATGGTCTAATAAATCTAATTAAAAACAGTAAACAGAACAAATAAACATGATATTCCTGAGCACTCGTGACTCACRCTGACAGGAATTCACCCTCAGCACCGTGCCAGGGGCGTCTGTCGGGAACTGGAGGGAAGATTATCGCCACGTGACGGGTTCACCAGCGGTGGCCGTGACACGCTGCACGTCGTCGCGTGCCTACTTCAGGCATAACARGTCCCAAGTGCAGAGTGAGAGCCAATCAGGAGCCAGAAGAAATCAGAAGGTAATAGAAGTCAGTCTCTGAGCTTAATCCTGTAAGAAAACAACAGAACGGATTTCACGAGCTCTTTTTCTTACTCCACAAATATTCGTTCTCGAAACGGCCGAACGGGAAGTGTGAATCTTCAGCTCGGTTYGTATCGAGTCATCTGCTCTCCTCTGTGTATTTTTTTTTTGTTATTTTTTCCTCTTTCTTCTCCAGTTACAGTCATGCTGATCAGCACAATCTTATTGTCTCTCTCTTTTTTTTTTTTTTTTAAATCAACATAATGCTCGTGTAAAACTAAGAAACCAGCAGGACGTAATCATATCAGGACACTTGAGTCGCCTTCCAAAATTCATAACAGCAAACTGTTTAGACAGTACATCACGGAGGTCTTGTTAGCCTGTTTAGACTTGACACTCGCAGCTGTGTGATTAATCCACCTCAGTGGACAAAGGCACCGAACATCCCATGTCRRGAAACGTTCTTTCACGTGTAGACCATCACGCATCGCTCAGTGAAACAGACCAACGACATTTTTACAACCGATCGTATGGTGCACGTGGGCTCGCACGTCACGTGGCTGAAACACCGGTTAGCATGAACCGCCRCGTTTAAAACGACTCGGTGATGTTGGGTTCAAGGTCAARCATATGAAGTTYTTTTCTTATTTKACTCCMAACCATTCTGCTCATGTTAAAGTCCAGCGTGGTCAATCATAGCTGCAGCGTCTGCAYGCTTTCGACACTCTGTACCCTTTGTTTTTTTGCTCACAGATCAAGGCAAGATTTTTCTTTTTTTTTCCCCTTCTGATCATGTTTAATAATAAAAAAAAAAAATTAATCCTGTAACAATATTTACTCTGCGATATCTCCGCCTGTTTGTGATCGCTAACCCAGAAACCGCGCACTGGGAAGTTGTGATGGAGATCATTCCCATACCTTTAACAGCAGCAGGTCAGCAGCATCAGCCCTGGCCTTTGTCTCATTCCCRCTGGCTGAACAAACAACCGCGGGTGACTGGACGTTAATCAAACATTACACACCTTACACACAGGAAGCTTCGCATGTTCTGTCCTCGTCCTGCTGCACCTGGCTTTAGGAGGCTGTTGTACTATTTTTGTTTTTTTTTGTTTTTTTTTTGCACGGTACGTGTTTCTTAAATCGTTCCGCGGATCCTCGAAAGAGTTTGGGAAGTAATGCGTGCAGGATGCTGACTCGTCTTCCCGCCGTAGTGTGCGCTTAAGTCACCGTGCCAGAGGGAACTAGGTCACATGCTGTAACGCATGTAGGGAAAAGGACATGCATAAACACACACACACACACACACACACTCTTGAGCGGTTCCGCACAAGCACGTACTGTATGGAGCTCCGCGTGGAGCATCCTGACTCATAGACACATGAGCTYGTCCCGCATTCCTGTAGAGCTGAGTAAAAGCTCGATACGTGCTGCGGCTCACAGGAAGTCATCCCTTGTAGTATTTCTGACCTTCGGTTCGGTTCAGCACGACGCTCCAGTTGTGTAAGACAAGAGTGTGTGCTGTTATGAGAATGATTAGTGGCAAAATGCTGGGTTAGTTTTTGTAGAACGGCATTTTGTTCCTCTTGTACCACAGCCATCAAGGCTGCGTTATTGATTAATGAATGGCACATTGTACTTTTTTATAACCTTGGATGTGATATTTAACTGCTGATTATCACGTGTTCCCACCTCCACCGTGTCTGTATTCCTTTCTGATCCTCATATTGTTTTGCCAACCTTCTTTCTCTTGCAAGATATTGATTAGGTTCATAGTTACCAGGTGCTAATAAAAAGAAACGTGTGTGTGTGTGTGTGTGTGTGTGTGTGTGTGTGTGCGTGTGCGTGGGTGTGTGTGCGCACAATGGTGTAGAGTTCAGGTCTCAGGAGGTTAAAGCAGGATGTTTTCTGTCTAGTGTAGAGTGGAGGCCGCGGATCGCTACCATCAGAAATAAACCAGCATCTATTATTAACTCTCAACGATTGTCTACTTTAAACCGAAATCCTTTGTTGTGGTCATAATCGAACCTCAAGCCAGCAGCACAAACGCACCAGACACGAGCGTAACCCTGTTTCATGTCCGTCTCTCCGATATCCTTTAGCGCCAACCTGTTGCTGATTATGTTCTCCAAAAGTAAAAAGTAAGAGCAATCCGTTAAATGTTTGCGGATTATCCACACAGTAAGTTCACTCCTCCTCACCAGCCTCCTCCTCCTCGCCTTTTTAATCTCCCCTCCTTCTATTTTACTTCTCTTATGTTTGTTTTCACCTTCATTTTCACTATCGGTTCATTTTTAAAGAAGACCCATTATGTTAAATGATCTTTTTCGTCATTTGATAGAAATTCAAAGTTAAACGCACACAGACTATGACGTCCGCCCTATGTCGTCATAGTGTGTGAGGGCCCTCTTGTTCTTCTAAGGATTATTATGTTGTTTTCAGCATCCAGGCTTTTTTTTTTGTGTGTGGGGGGGGGGTATGGGGTGTTTTACCATGCTCAACAAAATCATGAAACTTGAACAGGTTGGAATCTGCTGCCATTAGGATGTGTTTGGGCCCAGGCATGACTCGGGGCCCGTCACACGAGATTTTGCTGCACAGCTCATACTTGCACGCATACACATGAAACCCAGTGCAGATTCAGAGCACAATGAGATGAACGAGTTTCGCATTGCATGTCATGGGCTCAACTCAACAGGAAGTCAGTTATTTTTTGCAAAACACACCCAATGGATTTCTATGTACTCCTCCTAGGGAATTTTTACAATCGGCACCAAACCGGACCTTTGTGATGTAAAGACACTGACGATGCCAAATTGCGGAGAGATTTTTGATAGCTCAAACATCTCAGCTGTGATGACATCGTAAACGTATGCCGAAAAGTAGTTAATAATTCTGTGTGACATCACATTGAGTGACATCATAGTGTGATGCTTTTTTTTCCAGCATCATGGGCTTTTTTGAGGTCCAAACATAAAATTCCCCCTTTTCCAATATGTCATAATGTTATTGCTGTCCCCTTTAAATGCATGTGCCCCACTGTCTTGTGTTTCTGGTGCACCTGGGTGGCGATTACACACGGTGCTTGGGCCCGCTCATCGTTGCTTGCAACTATATTTTTACATTTATCTGTTAAGAATTTAACAGATTTATAATGTTTTAACAGATAATCTTTGCATGTAAGTTTAGCTCTCCTGACTAGCTACAAGACTTACATGCTGGCTAATTCATTTATTAAGTTATTTGAAGTGTCGACTCTCTACGATTCTTTCCGTGAATCAAAAACTGGGTTGACTCGTCCTGCCGGGAATCCCCTTTCTGCATCTTTATTCTAATCAAGAGCTTCGTCACAAATCCGATCGCTACCGGTCGGAAGCCGATCGCTAATAAACATGAGCTGATGTACGTTCGCGAGCATTTCACGTGCATAGTCAAATGAGCGTGTAGCTATTTACAGACAGGTGTGTGTGTGTGTGTGTGTGTGTGTGTGTGTGTGTGTGTGTGTGTGTGTGAGGATTACTCTAAACAGATCCTCAAGCGTCTTTCAGAAGGCTCAGGTCGTCCAGCTCGTGACTCCGTCAGTGTTTTTCTCTTTTTTATTAAATTGGAACTAAAGTGGGAACGAGGATTTTAAGATTCCTAGCCATTAGTCTTTGGGACAGTAAATCCCCAGACTGACCAGAAGTGTATTCAGAAAGGTGGCCAAAAGACCATGGCAGTTCCAGTCTGAAAAGAATGAAAGAAATATCCGTCATAATAACAAAAACACACCATGATTCATACAGTACATTTTAATCATAAAAAAAACAAAACAAAAGAAACGACGGGTGTCTGTATACTTCTTCCGTGTATGTGTATGTATACAAGCTGCTATTCTTTCCTTTTTTTTCAGCTGTGAATCATTTTCTCTCTCTCTCTCTCTCTCTCTCTCCCTCTCTGAATTTTTTTCGACAAAGCTATGTGTTATACAACAGCCGTGTAAAACACTTGGAGGAAAATCTGCTGCACACTTGGTCCATGGGGGGCGTTGTGGGGGGTATCGGTACCACGGCTTTCATGTCCCACACTTCTGTTTCGCATCTGTTCCTGTTTCTTACATTCCAGCCAGGCTCTTTTATTTTTTTATTTGGCGAGTCTGGAGACCTGGTAGTAAAAAGGTGTTTCAAAATACAGCACTCAAAATGCTCCACGCTCGAAAGTCAACCGGATCGTACTGGAGTCGACATGTAAGTGGCCAAAAAGGATAAATCCTAACATAGTTGTGAAGACTTTTCCATTTCCTGGATGATGCCGGTTATTTATGTGGTAGTAAATCCACTCCTCCTCAGGTCAATTGCTCATCTTCCTTTTTTTCCCTCCATTTTTTTCTTTTACTTTTTCATTTTGAACAGTGCGATAGGATGATTTATCACTACAGTGGAACCTTGGATTATGAGTACCGCGGTTTGCGAGTGTTCCGCAAGACGAGCAAAGATTTTTAATAAATTTTGACTTGAAAAAACAAGCCTGACCTGCAAAAGTCTTGGTTTACAAGTGCCGAGTATCATGCCAGTTGGCTCAGTTGTGATCATGCATGCGCTCTTGTTTTGACACAAATGCACGCCGCCTGTGCCAAAATTGGAAACACTTTTCTGTCGTTATTTATTTTAACTTCTTTTAAATGTAAAGTGCAGGTTAATTTGTTTTATTTTTACTTTATATATTGTATGAGTTTTTATGTTTTTATTTTTTTGGGCTGTGGAACGAATTATTTTGAGTTTTCATTATTGCTTATGGGAACATTATATTTGGTTTATGAGTGTTTTGGAATATGAGCCCACTTCCAGAACGAATTATGCTCGTAGTCCAAGGTTCCACTGTACTGTGATATTTTATTTTAACGATTGCCGACGATTCATGTGCTTGTGCTTTTTTAAGCGGACACAGGCGTTGTACGTTTAATTTCATTCTCTTTCTGTTATTCTTTCTAGTTTCTCATATTGATATTTTTGCTAACAAACAAATTGTTCTCAGGAGATTGTAGACGAGATCTGAAGCATTTTTTTCTGAACAAGCTTTTGTTCATGGCTTGTAGGATTTTGATTGGAATAGAAGCTTTCTTATTAATGAGCTTGAATTGGCCTGGAAATATTTTTATGATTTTTTTTTTTCTTACTAAAATTATAAATAGACATGCTCCATTTTTCAAACTTAGAGTAAAAGGTCAAACCAACCTCTAGTTTATCCCCGAGTTGTCCAATTTAGACAGCGCCAAGTGAAATGCTCCTCTCATCAAAAAAGCGAAACTCGAATTCCATCTTTCTAGAACGATTAGTTGTTTAAATGACCCAAAGAAATTTTGGAAAGTMATAAAATCTTCCTATGGAAATGGACTCAAAAGGGATTTGACTGAGTGTATTGTGAAAGACTCGGGTATTTTAACCGATAAAACAGCCATCCGCGCTCATTTTACCGATCAGTATGTTTCATCGGGCTCTTTATTTTAGTCTACATATCCAGATCCAAATAAATGAAATGCTCATAACACTCAGGATTTATCATCAATTACTTGCTTTACTGCACCATTTAATTTTACATCAGTTAAGGTGGTCGAGTTTCATACGGCATTAAAACAACTGGGTCATTATAAGTCTGCAGGTCCTGATATCTTTCATCCTTATTTTCTCAAGTTAGCTGAGGACTTATCTTATTCATTTTAACAATGAGATTGCTAACCTACAGAAATGTGCTTTTGATCTGCTGTTGTTGAATGGAGGATCTTCATCAGTTGGTAATAACTACAGATCAATATATAAATTATCCGTTTTGATTAAAATTCTTGGAAAATTTAAGAATTCTTAGAGCACCTGTCAGGTTTTAGAAAACAGTTCAGTGTAATAACTATTAAAGTGGCAAATTATAATATAAAAAAAATAAATATATTATGCAGCCCTTTTTATTGATCTGCCCAAGGCTTTTGATACAGTTGACCATTTTGATCAATGTTGTAAATGTTTTTTGAACACAGGCTGTCCAGTTTGCTGCTGCTGCTTCTTCTTCTTTTTCTTCCTCCCTGTGTTAAAAGGCGTACCTTAAGGTTCAATATTAGGACCATTGTTGCTCTCTTCCTCTCTGTATATACTGTACATGAATGATTTTTTTGTGATAATTTATCAATGCTGCATTCTATTATTATGTCGATGATAGTCATTTATTGTACATTCCTCTCAGTAATACAAACATTTGAATTCATGCCATCAGCCTTTGATGTTTCAGCATCATTTTAACCAACTTAAGTTGGTGTTAAATGCAGACAAATCCAAATTCTTTTTTTACCAATGTAAAAAGGTTAATACCTAACCTTTGATCTTAACTGCACAAGAGATTGAAATTGAATAGAATTGGTTGTGCAACTTTTTTAATTACCTTTATTTGATTATGGTGAGCTACCTGATCTTGCACCTGATCTTTACTCAAGGCCGTTGGATGCTGCGTAGCACCGTGCCTTACGTTTTATTGCTGAATCTTGTACACAGTATATGATGTTATAAATTTACCCTCTCTGTGTTCATACAGTAGATTTTCAGATTGGTTGATGTTTATATACAGATGTCTCCTTGAGTGTCAGTTCATTATATTTACAGTACTGTAGGCCCATACAGTACACTACCAGTCAAAAGTTTGGGCAGACCTCTTTATTCCATGATCCTTCCTGATATCCTTTCTAATTTCTTTATACATATAAGAAATATGTATTTAGTTTGTAGTTTTGAATGTAGGAAATCCATTACAAGAAAAAGAAAACAATGAATTTGAAGGTGTATCCAAACKTTTGACTGAAACTGTACACATAGAATGATCAAAATCAGAAAAGATTCATGCTTCATGTTAATCTATGGACTACGGAAATTTAGGAAAATAAACAGGTTCAGGTGTGCTGTTGATGTTTGCGATTATGTATTACAATTATTATCCTTTCTTAAATTTCAGGTCTCACAGTTCCGGCAACATTGTGTGTGTGTAACAGGACCCTTTGTTACTCGGTTGAATTTTGCCAAGACGACTTCAACGTCGTCTTGGAATGCAAATCATGAAAAATAAAAAAGGAGAGAACATATGAGTCATAGAGATGTTTAGAAGTGTGTGAGGAAGGGCCGTTTCAGGACACTGAGCTAATGTAGAATGTTCCTGCTAGAACTCTGATAAGGAAAAGTCTGATGCCCGATTAGTGCAATTGGTGTTACTTTACCAGGAAATATTTTCTTCCGTGGTATATCAGTTGTTGTTGTTGTTGAGTTTTTTTTCTTCCTGTTAATCATCCGCTCTTAYTATCTCTGCCCACAGGACTGCTCGAATTCTGAAGAGTATACGGTGGCTGCAGCTTTGCTTCCTCTGACCACGGCTTTTTATCGGGTGAGTCCATGTTGAGCTCRGCTCTTCCTGCAATTTCGAGATGATGCCATAACAAAAATAATAATAAAAATAAAAAGTAGGCATTTCGGCTTATCTCTGCGTGTAGCCCTTCATCGTTTTTCCTATGTCGTAGTTGATGACGTCAGTGCGCGTCACAGACAAAGGAAGCCCGGATTTTTTAAGGTCCCATATTTTACACAGATCTCAGAGTTCCCCAAAAGTGTCCGTGTGTTAATGCCATGATTAAAATACTCCTCGGAGCAGACAAAGCYTTYCTTTTTCACACCTTRAGCTCCTTTTGGTTCGCTCCTTTTCCAAACACATCATTTTAATTTGTATGTAAATGAGCCTGCTGAGCCACGCCCTCTCAAGAGAACTGAAGCCATGCCCAACAATTCAGAGAAGGGGAAATTCACACCGAGGGGAAAATCTAATCGGGTTGTTTAAACTTCGTCTGTACAGAAAAACAGAGAGATGAGAACAAGTGAGTCATAGAGACGTTTAGACGTTTTAGTTTTTGTACAGACGTATCAMAGACAKTCCCATATTTAACTAAGTTACCACAGGTCTCCGTGTACACTCTGTTAATGTCACATGCCCAACAACTTTGCCTTGTAAAAAAACACATTTTTGTTACTACACGCAGACTAGAGAGCCATGTGAATGTCTAAACACTGTATAATAGGTCACGATTAAACCCGGAGTAATCTCTAGCAAAAAAAATCGTGAAACATGCAACAGAGCTTAACAGCATGGTTTGGAGTGCTTTATTCCTCTTGCATCGCTTTGTGGAAGGTCCAAGGTGTCTGACTTGTGTTATCACCTTGATTAACACTTTTTTCCCCTCCAGCACCATTTATTTAAAAACACAGTCTATGATTTTATCGGGAAACTAGAAAGCACCTAATCGGTTTGTTTAAACTTCGTCTGTACAGAAAAACGTGAACTTTTCCGTCCTTATTCTCCTCCTGTTTTCATCCTAGTTTCAGCAACAATGTTTTTCTGTCATGCTTTTTGCTGTTTTTTCTCCCCACGCAATGTCTGATGCTGTTACAATAACAGCAAACAGCAGCATGAGAAAAACCCATGTCGGAATAAAGAACACGTGTCATTTTCAAACTCCGAAGCTGCTGAGTTTGAATTATTTTAATGTTGGGATGATGCGTTAATTAACGCGCCCATGTAAGAGGAGACCATTGACCACGATATCCGCACAGATCTCTGTAAGGCCCTCGCTGTGAGCGTGAGTGTGTGTATTGACACAGTGACTCACTGCTCGCCAATGGGATCTTTTATGTAACTGAATCATGCAGGGTGATCCCGGTTCCCCTTACACAACAACAGCACCTGCTTT
>QMIH01000476.1:308531-319257 GCA_003987875.1 Clarias batrachus
GTTTTCAAGTATGCATGAAGCCCAAACGATTTTGTGTTCACATCATGCCGCTATATATTATAATACCAAGTGCTCTCCATCCATGCCACACAGGTAATAACATCCTGTGCTCAGGGTCGCGGGGGCCTAGAGCTTATCCTAGGAGACATAGG
This sequence comes from Clarias batrachus, assembly GCA_003987875.1. Lineage (NCBI taxonomy): Eukaryota > Metazoa > Chordata > Actinopteri > Siluriformes > Clariidae > Clarias > Clarias batrachus. The sequence continues at coordinate 308,684 of QMIH01000476.1, forward strand.
GCACAAGGTGGGCTACATCCTGGACAGGGTGCCAATCCATCGTCATACACTCAGTCATACACACTTTCACACACTACGGGMAATTTGGGARCACTAATTAGCCTAATCTGCATGTCTGTGGACTGTGGGAGGAAACCGGAGTACACGGAGGGAACCCACCAAGCACATGAGAGACCATGCAAACTCCATACTCACAACGACGGGAATCAAGTCTTGCCAGGAATCGAACCCAGACCATGGAGGTGCAAGGCGACAGTGCTAACCACTACACCACCGTGCTGCCTGCATGCCGCCTATATAGGGCATGTTATTTCTAGTGTTCTTTATCCATGCTACACAGGGTATAATGTGATTAGCACCCTTTGTGCATACTACATGGAGTGCAGTATAATAAATAGCGCACTATATCCATACAACACATTATCGTGTGGGTGTTCGTGCCCTTCAGGCATACTACGCAAGGTGTATTATTATTCTTAGTGCCCGTTATTCATATCATACGGGTAATAGTGTGCTTGTTTGTGCCCTTTATGCGTACTATGTAGGGTGTAATATAGCACTTTGTGCCCTTCACACATACTACAGAGGGTATATATGATATGCCTATTTGTGCCCTTTATGCATGTAAATTAGTAGGGTATAATAATATAATGCCTACTGCCCATCATGTATACTTCACAGGTTATAAAGTGATGATTAGGGCCCTTTAGGCATACGACACAGGTTATAATGGGTTTGTTGGTGCACTTCATACAGACTTAACATGATGCCTAGTGCACTTTATCCATACTACACATTATAATGTGTACTCCTTAGTACTCTTTATGAATACTATATGGGGCAAAATGTAAGACCTGGTGCCCATCTTCCATACTGCACAGGTTATAATGTTGTTGTTAGTGCCCTTCAGACATACTGTGTAATGTATAGTGTAATACTTAAAGCCCTTTATCCATACTACATAAATTAGAATGTTGTTGTAAGTGCCTTCTATGCATACTACATTGGATATAACATGATACCTAGTCCCCTGTATCCATCCTACACTGGTTATAATGTTGTTAGTGCTTTTCCATGCATACTAATCAAGTTATAAAGTAATTGTTAGTGCAGTTCATACAGACTACATAGAGCATAACACAATACCTAATGCCCTGTATCCATACTACGCAGCTTATAATGTCACCATTAGTGCCCTTATGCATACTGCACAAGAAATTATTTAAAAGGGTATAGCATAAAACATATCACATAGGGTGTACCTAGTGTCTTTTGTATACTAGGGAAGATCGTAATAGGGCGTGCTCGTCAGTGCCCTTTGTGCGTACTACATATGACATAACATGATCCCTAGCACCCTTTATCCATGTTCCACAGGTTATACTGTGACTATGACATGTCTTCTACACGTTAGTGCCTTTTATGCATACTACATTGGGTATAACATGATACCTAGTGCCCTTCATGTATACTACACACAGGTTATAATGTGACTATTAGTACACGTCATGTGTACTACACAACGAATGAATTAAAAAGGTACAAAATAATACTTACTGTAATGTCTTTTACCACACAGGGACGGGGAGGAGAATCACCACCCGATACGATATTATCACGATACCTAGGTTTGATAAAATTGGCGAGTTTCATCGACGAGTTCATCTCTATTATAAATTTTAAAATCGTTTTTAAAAAATCATCTATTTTCAAGTCACTGTTGAATCACCACACAAAACCTAATATATTTATTTTCTCCCCAACTCTACTCCCTAGTGTCTTTAATATACAGTACAATTGAGTATCGCAATATGGTATAACATAATACCTACTGTATGGATTATAATATATACAGTAAACACCCGGTCCTCTGTCTGTGTACTGCATGCTGTTTAACATGAKATAAAGTCCTTTATAYGTACCRTTAATGTTAGAATATAATACCWTGCGCCCTTTATGCATACTCCTCAGTCCTCAATACACCCGTGGATTTTTATTTGATTTATTTAGATTTTTTTTTTCCTCCCAAAGATATTGGCACCCTAGTCTTGTGCTCACCAGTTAATCCTGTAAAGACGATACGTGACAGCGTAATGTGAATGACATGCCTGGTCACGTCCATCTCTCCTCACCCATTAACCTCTTGACAGTTAGTGTTACGTGATGAGAAACACACACACACACACACACACACACACACACACCACATTCAGAGTTATTTAGTAGTGTTGATTGAGACGAGGTGATTGTGACGGATCCTGGCTTCCACCGATTGATCCGTCTTTTTCTTGGCCTGTGGCCTGCTTATTGCTTCTGCTCACTCAATTACTCCGAGCACACGCTGTCCACGTGGCCGCGCGCGCGTGCGCGCCCGTGTTTGGGAAATGTTGTTGTGGAAGAAACTAGGTCAGAAATTCACTTCCAAAGTTTTATCACCCCTGCACAGTTAAAAAAAAAAATAAATAAAAAAATAAATACAAAAATTTAACAGCCTGTCTGACTGCTATTTATARCCTCATTAACCAGATCACTTATTCTTACGCTTACCGGTGTCCTAACACTCGTTTATTTTTGCTCCTGCAGGTCCAAATATTTAAAGCTTCCACAGATAATTAGGCAGTAAAATAATCTTGCGTGTTATTTTTTGTCCGTGCTCAGATCCCGTCCCAGTTTTATGACGCCCAGCAGCTCGGGAGCTGAAGGCATTTTTACAGCGCTGGGGGTAAATGATGATGATAAAATAAAAATAAAAAAAACCGCATGAACATCCCCGCCTCTGCCGCAGCGTCTTGCTGTTTGTGTGTTGTAAACGTCTCTGCTTGTGAGGTTTACCCTTTCACCAGGTTTGCCGAGCGATCTTGGCATCCCTCCAGAGCTTTGTCATCTCTTCGTGCTACAGTACTTCTCTGTGGTCAAGGTTTGCATGCCATAGTGCACAGGAAAGACTTCAGCACTCAGGCCGTGTGTTTTAAACCACGGACCTGCGAGATTTGTTTTGGATTGCTTTTAGACCAGGTTTTATCCTTTGCCACAGATCTCATTCTCTTACCGCAGGTTATTACAGTAAAGAGTCTCTTCTAAAGACTTGCTTGTTTTCCCCTTTCTCACAGCAAGTTCAGCTTTTAAAAAAAAAAAAAAGGGAACAAAAAAAGTGTTTCGAGTGAAAATGAGAAAAATGAATGCTTATGTAAGGAGAATTTGCCAGTGTTTTATTGTGGCTAAAAATAACAGGTCTATGGTGCGGTCAGCAGTACATGATGTGATGCCTTTTACGATGAAACCTTTTTAAGTCTGTTTTGGTCTAATATAAAACCAGAAGTCAGCTAGTTTTTTTTGTTTTTTTTTACTAGCGGAAATACCCGTCGTTGACGGGAAAACAGTTTAAAGTAAAAAGGTTAAAGCAAAACAATTATTTAATGAGCTTTAATGTATTCACACTCACTCATCATCTATTAGGGCACGAGGCAGGCACACACACTCATTCACACACTATGGGCAATTTGGGAGCGCCAATTAACTTACTCTTCATATCTATGGACTATGGGAGGAAACCAGAGTACACAGAGGAAACCCACCAAGCACTTGGAGAACATACGGACTACATGCACACAGAGACGGACGGCAGATATCCAAGTGCTGCAGATTCATTCATTAAATTCTGTCCAGCCAGTTTTTTTTTTTTGTGGTGCTGTGACAAAATTCGACTGGACAGACATACAGACAGACAGACGTCTTTTGCACCTAGACCGGGATCGTCATTCACAGAAATACAGCCTTCTTTAAAATGTTTTCACAGTACGAATGTTTTCCTGTGGGTCTCATCACCGTACTAAACCCGAAGTCTTCTGTAAATGAGCTTTACGCCTTCATTCAAGATAAATTTCATCCCAAGTTCCGCTTAGACTTGAACACCCCTCGTATAGTCCGGCAGTSATGTGCTGATATTCTACGATCCTTAATAATAGTAAAAACATTGTTATAAAAGAAAGGCGTAAAAATAAAAATAATAAAAAAGTATTAATGCATCATGAATCGTCATGTGCTCGATGCTGCCTAAAAGTTCTAAACATTTTCTACAGGCTGTTAAAACCTATCAGCGTTTATTTAAGCTCTTACGCTGAAAAAAAAATTTGACACGACTGTTCTGTAGCTCCAGAGGCCGCGTTGCCGATCTTCGACCTTTAGCCGGCGTAGTGCGATTGTTTGCATTCTTCCCGTCACAGCGTGTACAGCAGGGGATTTGAAGGTTTTCTTTGTCAAGCTGTTCGATTCCTCAAAGCAGCCCCAGCGACTTGCTCCTACGACGCCTCCGTGCCTTCAGCTGTCCAGTTCCTGACCTCCTGCTGTTTACTTCGCACCGCGATTCGTCCAGCGCGTTCCGGAGTCACTTCGGATACACCAAGCTTGTAATATGTTGACTTCCTGTCCTCGTCGCGCAGGTTTGTTTGTCAGTCTCGCTGTTTGTTTCTTTTGTCGTTGTTTGGTCCAAGATGGCTTTTAGAGATCCTCGAAACAAATATTTTACAGAACTTTGTTCGTCAGCACCTTGGGCAGCCGCCGGACAGCGATAAGCCACGCTTCAGCAGTCGCTTTTTCAGTGTAATCTGTATGCAGTTGATAAGTTTAGGAAAGAATTCAGAGTTTAGRTTAGATTCAACTTTAGTGTCATTGTACAAAGCCAGTGAAGTGCAGTTGTTGAAATAAAGGTTTTTTTCAGTAGCCTCTAGACAGCCAGATTGCCCGTAGGCCCCGTAAACAAAAAATAATCAGGCAGGAAGTAGAAAATGTCGACCTATAAATGAAATGCAGCTTTGTCTTAGCGATCAGATATAACAAAAATGACTGAACATAAAAACAAGAAAAATGAAATGGAACGTCTTTATGATCATCAGAACATCTGGGATCTCCAACATACTGTAATTAGGTGCTTTACACACATTACACAAGATAAACAAATTACATTTTACGCGCTTAACATAAATTACACGAGAAACAGTCACGCATTTTGCCAAAAAATATATGCTTTTTGAAATATAAATTTTCTTTTCCTTTCTTTTATTGCACATAAAATTAATAAAAAATGTATAGGTAAAAAAAAAAATTATAATGCAACACAACACAATTACAGTTTGTGTAGAATTTTACATTTATACGCAACATTATCTGTGCGAAACATTATATTCAGTTCAGAAAGTTTTTTTTCTTCTTTTCTCTTCCGATTTGCTCCCTAATTTAGTCGTAGCCAATTCCCACCACTCATCTCTCACATCAAGCTTCAACTATCAACCTGGGAAGGCAAAGGCCATCACGTGTTTCCTCCGAGACACGTGACGCCAGCCAACCTCATCTTTTCAAACTGCTTGCTCACACACCGTAAGGAGCGGCTTAACACACTCGGAGGATCGCACTATCCACTCCGTCTTCTTGTGATTTGATGCGAGAGCACCTCGTCCCTTTCYTCACGAGAGAGCGCGGCCATTCAGCTCTCTCTAGGCCCCCCTGCCGCGGGAGGCTACAGCGTCGTCCTGGCGTGCATGCTGCGCCACAGATTTCGTGCAAGTTGTTCCTTCCATAGTTTTATTTTCAGTTTAATTTGAGACTCGTACAGAACCTCTGAATATCACTTAAGTCCGTATTTATGTCCAGTTCTCATGATGATGTGATTTCTGGGCTAAACAATGCATTTCCTCTACTCAGTCCCACAAATCACACGTCCAACATTAGAGCTGCTCATTGTCTCTCAGCTGCGTCTCTGTGTTTGCCTGCAGTTATCGTATTTTCAGCATGTTTTCAGCATTCCTTTTGCGCTGGCGAACATACACACTCATTCTCTAAACAACTGAGTGACTGGAGGTCATCTTGACTGTCACATCCGTAGCAAGACACCAGGCCTGAAAACTCTCTCGCGCGCACGCACACACACACACACACACACACTCTCTCTCTCTCTTCCACTTAATGATGATGAAGAGCTGAGATAGTTGATGTCTTTGTTACACTCCCCACTAAAACAAAACCCCGCAGCATCTTTTGTCATGTTATGGGTTAATCCTCAGGAGCAGAGAGCAGCGCTAATCACGCCGGATCACTCGACTCGGAGAGCAGGACACGGCTCTGGGTTTATCTTCCCTCCTTTGATGCCTGGGTCGCCGAGGACATCGTGTCCAAAAGTTAATGGCCCGATGTACATGCAGCATTCCAGACAGCACAAAAGCAACACCATCTCTTTAAACACGCTTTCAAAAGCCGAAAGAACCATCAGTGATGGAGAGGGAAAGTTCAGGAAGAATGCATACATCTCTGTACGGCTTCTCTTTTTCACAGGGATTGCTGTCTAATGCAAAAACAAAGCATGACTATTAAAATATTAAAATAATGCTCATCGCGCACGCTCGGGTGGGGGGGTGGTGTTTGGGGTTGTGGGTGATTTCATTTAAAATATGGAATTTTGGAAGTAAGTGGATCTTATAGAGCGCTTGCATTTGATATGAAACTGAGTTCCAATGAGTTTGAACCCTTGTACTACCACATCAGCTTAACAATGAATAAAGTTAAATAAGGAAATGTCACACATTCACTATTAACACTCACGCAGCAAGTAAGTACATGTACGTACATCTGTTTGTATAAGTCTTATGTACATCATAACTCGGGAGTAATCACCCTATGTAGGGGTCACCTTGATTTACAAATGATGTCACAAGAGGAAGTTTTTGTTTTATGTCAAAGTATTCCAGACTTTTACTGAACAATAATACAGACTGTTTTTTTTTACCTACAGTAAGTATTTAAATATATAAAAAAAAATTACTTGGAACACCTTCAATCGTACCATATTTTGCTACTTTTTTAACAAGTTAACTTTGTGAGTGTGTGTTTTGAGTGTGTGTTTCATTCACAGACTCCTCTTCCAAACATGCCAATCTCAGTGTCTATGCAAATGAGGTCCTCCTAAGCCAACACCTTTCAGAGAAAAGCCGAGCCGAACAACAATTCAGGGGGAAAAGTGTCTTCTTATATGAGGTCACAATAGGGGGAAAATCTGATTGGCTTGTTTAGACCCCGGCCAAAACAAACAATGGGAAAAGGTTGCAAGCAGCATAAAAAAAAATCAATTATTTGTATCATTATTATAATTTTTTTGTACATACACATTGTAGAGCCTTCTGAATATTGACCAAAAACGCTAATTTTGCACAATAATTAAATAATTATTAAATAATTATTAAAATTCATGAGCAAATAATTAAAATCTACAAGATGCTCGTATTTTCTGGATCAGTAAATCATTTCCATTTGAGACGCAGCTCATGACAAAACTCACTGTGACATTAAAACGGCCCGGGTCACTTCAGTGTGTTTAACATCGATGTGCATCAGATCTCTAGGTATTTTAGAGTTTAACTTGGAAAGCCGACACACACTGCCTGCAGGGCGCTGTTTTTGTTTTTACAGACATACTGTACTACCTCTCCTCTCCCAGATGTTGCAGGAGTCTCTCACATGTTAATAGCGGATTCAGAAATAGATTTTAGCATCATTATTAGCATCATGGCAAATCATCAAAAAAAGAAAAGAGGCAAAGTGAACTTTACYCCAAAGTTCTCCAAAGTTTACTCACTAGATCGAGTTTACTCACTCAATAGAGTCAGGTATATTGCTCGCTAGACTGCTTGCAACAGCAGTTTCTTTTTTTTTTTTTATCTGTTGCCTATGTTGTGTTTAAAAGCGTCATTTGTCCATTAGCATTTGCTAACCAGATGCTACGTTATGTTTTTTCTATGCCTCATTTTAAACGCARCAGGCAGAAGTGTGGTGGAGCGATTAGGACATAATAGATGTGCAATGTTTCCCGAACCTGCATCAATATTACCACACTTGACTTCCCCAAATCGGTCCTCTTTCTTTGCTCCCTTCTTTGCAGGCGTGTTTCATCTTACCATCTGCGATCGTGGATTTCACCCGTGGTTTGTAAGCTTTAGAGGGAGATGTGGTACAAGACACAGACAATGTGAGACAGAGTGTCTCCGTTTGGTGCTCCGTAAAGCCGAAAGGAAATTCAATAATCGGCTTCAGGTCGAAGAAAGACGTACAGCCAGAAAAAATACTTTCCGCGTCGAAGCAAAATTGTATCATTTAATAAAGCTGTCGTAATATCAGTGCGTTATATTGTCTTGGCTAAAGCAGTACTGTGATACACACACGGACGCTTGAAAAATAAACCGAACCTGTTTTAAAGTCTGCTTTGGGAGGTACGCCTGTCCTGACTCANAGACTGATGGATCGCTCCGAAGCCGTTGGCAGACGCACAATGTTTTTCCACTTTTCACCCCAAGTTCTCGGACTCGTTGCTTCGGCGAGTCACAACACGCCGCGTGTTATGTTTGTCGGGTGATGACAAGCTCAGAAATGTCCTCATCATCATTATTATCATTTTATTTTCGTGTGTGTGTGTGTGTGTGTCATATGCAGAAATTGGCCCCAGGGGTGAACCAGTTTGCCTACACCTGCGTGCAAGAGCACCCCATCTGGACCAGTCAGCAGTTCTGGGAGACCACTTTCTACTCCGAGGTGCAGAACCAGATCCGGGACCTGTACCTTAACACCCCTGAGGAGAAGCCCCTCATTACAGCCAGACTCAGGGTAAAGAAAAAAAATAAATAAAGGAAGCGATATTGGATTTATGATATCATCATAAATAAATATTTCTAGACTCAAGGACTTGTATCTTACTCACTCGCTGATAASGTTAATAAAATGTGCAAAAAGTGACAATCAAAAGGATTTTAGCTGGTGTACTTTTTAACTTGTATTCTTACTCGACACAGTCCTGTCCAAAGATTGAGAGCATTTCTTGTCCCCCACCCACCATTCCCCTGATCTTTCTTTCCGCTCCCGTTGTTTTTAGGATCCCGTGTCCTCTTCAGCTCCGTCCTCCGGCCGTTCCGAGCGGACCGCTATGGATCTGGCGGCCGAGCAGCTCCGCACGTGGCCGAACCTCAGCAAGGAGAAACAGCTGGAGCTGATAAAGAGTGAAGAGAGCACGGTGTTCAGCCAGGCCATCCACTACGCCAGCCTCATGGTCTATCTGCTCGTGCCTCTGGACGCCAGCAAGAACAAGCTCCTCCGCACGACTGCACCCGGCGCCGACTGGGAGAGCGGCAGCAACAGCATCGTGACCAACAGGCAAGGCGGCGGGGAAAAAAGAAAGGAGAAAGGGTGTTTTCATTCCTTTACTGTCGCCAGTGCTGATGCAAGTGTGTTAAAAAATCTCCAGTGGCCAATTAAATAAAATTAAATCAACCCAAGCGCTGGTCCAGGGCGGCATCACGCTTCTTTTCCATTCGCTCTAAGCAAGTTGCCGACAGCTCCTGGGGGGCGTCCTCTCAGCACGACGCGCATTCTTGAGATCCCCGTCTGTGCCATATCCTCTCCACTTCCTCCAGCTGTCTCAGCAGAGCGGGAGAAATCTTCTGATGTTCTAGCTCAGCGCACAGCCAGTGCTCAGAGGCAACCAAAAACAACAATACCGGCGAGCTTTGTACTCGCAATAATATAATACCTGCTACTTTTAGTGGAATGTTATGTATAAAGTGAGCAAAGACAAGCCAAATGGATACCGCCRGAGCTGGCTTCATTTTATTTATTTATCCTTTCCGCTGTATCCGTTCCTCTCCAGGCTGCACAGTAGCCCTTTGAAAAACACAAGAGTTCCTCGTGCACACCGGGAGTCCTTAACKCTCTTAGATTACTCCTGTATCAGAGCCTAAAGCCCAGAYGTGTCCGATACATYACTCTTCAAAATGCTAACATTTCCCTAAATCTGGGAAAGTAATCCGTCTGAATTTCTATCCATGTGTTTAGTCACATAGTCAGTTTCTATTCCCTGATTAAAATAGTGTTACTTTCCTGTTACACTTTGGCATGGGATAATACACCTGGACAAATTACCTTTAATCTGTACACGGGTTTAAATATTTTTTTTTTCCCTTTTTTTTTTTGTTTAACGACTTTTGCTGTATTATTGAGACGAAACCATTACGAGGAGGAAATAGTTGGTTACACTCTAAGCCCTGGGGTTTAAAGAGTGTTTACAGTTCAGTCATAAAAATCTAAATACTGGCTAACACWCTATCTGCGCCGCACATCGAACGTCATATAAGCCTGACAAAGCCACATTTATAAACCCTCTCATGTGCCATCAGTGGTATTCCTATGATTGCTGTCATAGTGTTAGTCATTTTTGTTATAGTAGATCTTATGACAGCTGTAATAATGGCGACAAAATAGATGTTAATGTTCACCCKCAGTTCAACACKGTCAACCCAGAACAAGCTTTTTTAAATTTATTTATTTTTTATGTGCCTGGAATGAAACATGTGGAGGAGCTTTCCTAACATCAGTCATAAAACACTTACCATATATCCCCTTAAGTGTTCTAATGCTTACTATATACACACATGTACTGTACACACTGTTTATGATAAGAACTATGTAACTATCATAACAGTTACAGAAATGCTCATCTTATTCATAATCATTTACAAGAAAGCATTCTCAGTTAGCTCTGCTTG
>QMIH01000476.1:327422-339073 GCA_003987875.1 Clarias batrachus
TCGGACAAGTCCACCATGGAGCAGCTGGTGGAGCGCGCCTGCTTCCGGGATTACCAGAGACTGGGTCTGGGCACCATCACCGCCAGCTCCTCGCGCTCSAAAAGCGGAGAGCAGTTCCGCGTGACGGCCGTCAACAGACTGTACTCGCTCTGTCGCAGGTCAGATATCACTCATCTCGCTCCGACCTTGTGGATTAAACGCATGTTATTATTATCCTTTSTAAAAGCTTGTCATCAGAAAATAATACTTAGTAAGAGGCAGTGAAATTGTAAACATTGCTCGATAAAACAGAATCCTGAAATGCTCCTGAAAACTGTAAGAACGCGGTACAGTATATTTATACTACATTTCAATATCGTTAACAATCCTTCAAGCAAGAATGTACACATCACTCTGTTATTACTTTCATAGTTTATTATCGTTTGGATGCTTACATTTGATTCCTTAGCACAACGATGCGAGATCTTTAATTATCATAAGTCTACAGTATGTGGTGAATCTGTTGACACTTGAGCATGTAAAAAGCTGCCTTAAATATCAATCTTAGATCTTGGTGTGCTGTAGATCTTCGGTTGCTAAGAAGGTTATTTGCTAAGGAGCCAGTTCGCCTTTGTCTCATTAGAAAAATATCCTCTAGCACGTATTGATGCCTGGGTTTAAATGCCTGACCCTGATTATTATGTTCGTTAATGACCTCCAGTCACAACAGTGCCACTTTTCAGAATGTAACCTCTAATTTAAGTGAAGATAAACCATGTTGTGCACCAAATACTGTTTATCCAGCTGTGTCGTCCAGGTGTTTCAGCGTGTGATGTCGTTTTGTAACGGACGCACTTTGTACTTTCTGAAATAAGGTTTTGCTTCTGGCCTGAAGGAATGTCTGTCTGTCTGCACAACATGGACCTGATTAGGATTTAATTCATGAGAGCACATAACAACACACACACGAAATCAGTCATAAAGACGCTTTCTACGAGTGGTCATTAAATCGCACATAAATCTACAAATCTGTTCAGAACCGTTGTTATTATTACTGTAACACAAGGGCCGTTCAAGTCAAACTGGGACTTATGATGACATTTCGGGTGAGTGAAAATCAGCCCTTACACAAGACTTCAAGCACAGTAGTGTAACCCTTAGCTACAGTTAAACACTTAAATGCAAAAGTTTTAAAGACARTTTGTTCATGAGTGACGAATCCCGGCTGAGGTGTCTCGGAGCAGAAGAGTTGCATCTGTCTGTGAGAACCGCATACACAATTATTCACCARCACAGGAACTCGGCTGAGAGTTATCGCCACAGTTATCAGCTCCTGCACAGTCCTAACCTCAATCCAAACCATTTCCCCACGTTTGGGCCATTAAAGGGGTTCCTGGGAGGCCGGTGTAKMAGYATTCAYATGATAATGARMCTCATYATGGCTTCGGCGTACTGAAAACCTTCTACCTTAATGGTATCCAAACGCTACTGGAACACTGGGTTAAGTGCATTATTGTAGCAGAGGATTATGTAGAGGAATAAAAGGGAGTTTTTCTGTAATCTGTTCAAAAGTCCTACTTCGAACGCGCAGGGATTTTGGAGTAGTCAGGCTTTTTTTTTTTTTGATAGATTAAGATCAGTTATGAACCCGAACTGTCCAGGTTTTGACGCACAAACACAAGGAATGCCTCATCCTGGCCAGATTTTCTTTTTTATAACAATGCTAAGCATTTATCTGAAAACAATCAATCTGCGCGAGTTATTGGCGAACCTAGTGAAAGTGAGTGAGAATGTGGACATGTGCAGTATTCTAGACTAATCCGAACCAATCCGTCATCCTTGAACACAATGCAGTGCAGTGCAGCGTGAATCTTTTACCTCGTTTAACCTTGTTAAGTTATTGTGTCATTCTGTTAAACATTTATTGTAATAAATGTCACCGTGCCTGTTTTTTTTTTTTTTTTCTTTTTCCTTTTTCCCCAAGAACATTTCATTGACTTATTAAAGGATTGGCTGTTTACTGTAAACGAAACCACTGGTTTGTATCTTTGTGTTTTTTTTGTGCAGTTACCCCGGGCTGCTGGTGGTGCCCCAGTCAGTGCAGGACAGCAGTCTGCAGAAAGTCGCTCGCTGCTACAGACACAACCGGCTTCCTGTCGTGAGCTGGAAACACCCTCGCACCAAAGCYGTGCTGCTGCGCGCCGGAGGCTTCCACGGAAAAAGCGTAGTGGGACTGTTCAAGTCACAGAACCCTTCCACTACAGGTGCTTCARTTCATTCCATGCCTTAATGTTTCATCTCACTCTTCATCTTGCATATAAAGATTGATTTAGGATGGGTGTAACATTATGTGACRWMATGTGAGGGGTACCRTCACTGGGCAAGCCTTGCACTCATCTTTCTTAACTAACGACTTTATGTRAGGATTGAGCCAAAACCCCCAAAAGATGACACGCACGTTTAACTATAACATAATATAAGGCATTCATAACAAAGCATTTTTTTAAATAAAACAATATTAGAGAGAATATATAATGCTTATATCAGAACCCACGAGATGATCCAGAATATAATTCTGCTATTACACCGTTAAGGAACTTTCTTTAACAGGGATCTACATTAGTTGTCTATAACACATTTATAGGCATTGCATAACGCTTCATAGAGCAATACTGGAGAATTTATGYTTGTTAAYGCTTGTTTCAATCCCCAAGAGGTAACCCAGRATTTCAACTCTGCCTTTTTACTGGTAAAAGTAACACCTACATAAGGCATTTATAACTTACTTATAAGCACTGCATACAGATTTCATAAATCCGTGCTTGCAAATTTATGTAAAGATTCTGTCAAAGCCTGAAGAGACAACCCAGAAGTTTACCAATGACAAAAAAAACAGCTTTTACACTGGAAAGCGTCATCATTGAGAGAGTACCTACTTCTGGCCTTCATACCATGCTCATAAGCACTGCATACAGTTAACTGTTTATAAAGCGGTAATTAATGTTTTATATGAGGATTCTCTCAAAACTCAAGCTATGACGAAACAGTTAAACTCTCCCCAACCGCYGGCATGTGACTTGTACTGAAAGAGGTACCTACGATATCTCACAAAAGTAAGTACACCCCTCACAGTGCAGCAGCCACTTTATTATATGGTCTTAAGTGACAGTACTATAGAAATAAAAAATGGATTTACTTTAGAGTAGTCAGTGTGCATCTTGTACAGGAGTACAGATTTACTGTCCTCTAACAATAACTYAACATACAGACTTTGTTGTTTAAATAACTGGCAATGAAAATGCGTACACCCTTCTTTTTTGTCTCTTCCTCAATGTCATGGTTTTTTCCTCTCTTTCCATCTCTAGCTCCCGTCTCTTCATCCGAGTCGTCCAGTAGTCTGGAGCAGGAGAAGTACCTGCAGGCCATCCTCAGCTCCATCCCCAACTACTTCAAATCCAACGGCAGCAACACGCTCTCTAATCGCTCCCTCATCGGCTTCTCTCCAGGTATATCTCTCTCTCTCTCTCTCTCTCTCTCTCTCTCTCAGAAACATCAATCCTTTCTTCTTCTTTTTTTTTTCATTCATGATAAGCCCCGAGCTCTGAGATGTTTGCACTTGTTTTTGGCTTTTTCAGTTGTCCCCATTTCATCCAATCTTATCTCGGGCTCCTTCCTCTCATTGCCCAATTTGTTATTTATATTTGTGGGTCTGAGCTGCAGAGGAACTCGAGCACAATGTGTGCACTTACATAAGAGGAACAGGACACAAAAAGGTCACCTCGAATCCATCTTAGTGCTTARCTCATTCAGAGCGAACGACCTGCATCATCAGCAAAGCGCCTCGCACATAATGGGCCTCATTTATCAATCTTTCAGTTAAGTCTTTTGTTAATGTAAACCAGAGGACTTGAAAACATTTCAATACCAAACTAAGATAACTGCCTTTAAATGGTTAGTTGCGGTATATAATGCCCGGCCAAAACAAATAAAGCCACCACCTGGATTTAACTAAGCAAATATTTAAGAGCTGTTCATTGGATAATTACTGCAGTGATTAATGTGTTTCAACTGGCAACCAGTTATTTCAAMCCTAACTGATGCAGTGAGTAGCTTCTTGTTTCTTACACACCCATGTCAGAAACCATATCCTGTGCTCGTGGCAAAGATGTTACTCTGTTTAAGAAGAGTCAAAATAATTATCCTGCAGCAAGCAAAGAAAACAGYTAAGGAGATTTGCTGAAGCAACTGAAATTGGGTTAAAAACTGTAAAATGCATTATTAGAACGTGGACGGTCATCTTCAAGTAAGAAATGTAGTCATAATAGCATCGTCATTGTGTGTGATGGGAAATCACTGAACCGCTCAGTGAAATAAATGGCGTAAAGAAAAAAAAAAACAGCAAACAGCAGTGTAGCCTTAAGGAAACCAAATTAAGGCTAATTAAAAAAAAGTTTAAGTTTCACCAGGAAGCATAAAGAATACATTGTGGAGCGTTGGAAAACGGTCATGTGGTGTGATGAGCCCATTTATTGTACAGTTACCCCGTTCTAGAGTGATGATGTTACATCAGGGTTAGCTAATGCATCGTGCCTAGCGCCTACTGTACAAGCCTGCGGGGGGCAGCGTTGTGGTATGTCAGGAATGTTACGTGCCCCCGAAAAACGAGGTCAGCTGATGACACAAATATACTGAATTCATGTATTCATCAGACTCAAGTAGTGAAAGAGTGGTTCAGTGAGGAGGAGACGTCTTTTTTACAAACAGATCGGYCACCACCGAGTCCAGACCTTGACCCCGTTGAGAATCTTTGGGACGTACAGAACAGTAGCGCGTTTAYCAACCACGCAAAGCGCGCAATTGTGTGCAGTTGCGTGGAGCCCCCTACTGGCCACAGTGGTTAACTCATTTAATATTTGCTTTTGACATCATTTATTAACGTACACCCAGACACATACAGTAGAAAGGATCGAAACCAAAAGAAGTGAAGGCAGCTGTTCATGTTTTTCCAGATCACATTTTTACACCTGCAGAGATGTTAGACTACATCCGCAAGGAGAATCTCTCGGAGCTTTGTGACCATTTAAGCATTGCCTTGCGCTTAATGTTGACATTGCCTATGATTGTTGTGAGAAGCTTCTCCACTTTGAAGAAAATTATAGCTTACCTACGGTGCACAATRTCTCAGGAACGACTCAGTGTTTTCTGTTGAACAAAAAGTCGGATGATCGTTGAACATGGAGGATTTAGATTAATAATTTGATCAGATTAATAATTTTGAATTTTGCTAAAAGGATTCTGCATTATTTTGAATAAGGCAGTGGACACTATTTTTATAATTTTTTAAGTAAGAATTATACCTAACTGTAACACTTTTGTGTGCTGTTATGCACTTCAAAGTAAAATATATCTGGTTTACATTTGTCTCACTTAAGTTTATATACTCGATATTACTGTTGTGCAAATCAAAGGAAAATCTTAGTCAATGTTGGGGCGTGTGGGTCCTGACTTTGCTTGGGGCTCCCAAAATGTTAAATACGCCCCTGGAGCTGGAGCAGGGTTTACACATCATCAGTATAAGATCTTGTAAAGACATTGGACAGAAATAGTCATCTCGTAAGCTTTTCGACACGATGCCACGGCCGCAATCAAAGCAAAAGGCGGTCCAATGAAATATTACTGTGTGACCTTTTTTTTTTTGGCCAGGCAGTGTGTTATGGTGTTATCCTAACGTTTTAATGAACAGGCATGAGAAAAATACGAGTTGAAAAAAAGGGTGGAAAGGTTGGCACAACAAAAGAAAGAAAGAGGGGTGTAGAGGATGTATTTCCTTACTATTGGTGATAAAAAGTAGAAAATGAAATATACATGTTATTTTTATTTTCTCAGATAGTAGTTTAATTTGATTTATTTGTATTTATTTTTGAAGAAAGGTGTTTTGTTCTTTTTACAAAACAAAGGCATAGGATTTTTTTTTTCCTGAAGAGCTCGAATTTACCCAAATTAGGTAGAGTATTCGGTTATAAAATGTCTTAAAGACACACTTGGTTCTAGCATGAGTACGAGCCAGACTATTCCTGGAAAAGAAAAGAGATGTTATGAGATGGGAAAGTGAAAATAAAGCCCCAGATTAAAGCTTACTGAGTGCTGAGGGATTTAACACACAAGCATGTAGGCGGGTGATTATTTATTTATTTAGCAGCTATACTTTTAAGATGACTCAAGACGTATCAAACTGATGAAATGAAAACTAAAGTAATGAGTTACAGTAAATAAAAACGTTCTCTTTTGGTTTCAAAGTGACGCCTACAGAAATGGAGTTTTTCTGTTCTTTTGTTCCCCCCCCCCTTTCTCTACAGCGACCCGCCTCATTTCATGTCTGATTATTGTTCATGTTATATGCATATAAGTGAAAGCGTAACTGAACTCAAGATACAGCCTAGTTGCTGCTAAACACGCCAGGGAGCCCCAGAATTCGTTTTATCCACTCAGACATGCTAATATTAATATTACAGTAGAAATAAGTGCATGCTCTCATGGGTCTTGTGCATCCATCCCAACAAATCGAATCTCTTCCGCAGCAACCGAAAGAAGGACCTCCAGAATGACAAAGATGGTTCCTGTCCACTTGGATATTTCTTTCTCCAACAGTTTTACCAGAGGAGGTGAGTGTGTCAAAATCCTCTACTTTTAGCTCAACTGAGTTTTTTTTTATTTTTATTTTTTTTCTGAGGTGACATCTCAGAATCGTGCTCATGAGGACAGTTTTATAAATAAGTAATGAAATGCAGCTTCAGGAAAATAATCAACAACAAGAGGGTGAAAGTCCAGAACTGTTTCATTCCCTTCATGCAACAATAAGACAAAAAACAAAGTTAATAAGACACACCCACTAATGAAGACTTTAATATGACTCCTTCCAAAAAATGAAGTGCTAAATAATTATCTCTATAGGAAAAAATTAATCACCATATAAATGACGCTATACTGTACTTGGGTTTTTATTGTAAAACCAGATTGACTGGCAGAGCTGCTGCACCTTTAAGACTAATTCGGGGATGAAGAAAAAAGCAAGCATTGTGTTATCAAATAGACAAAAACTTCGCAGTCATCTTCTTGCGCGATCATATTCTTTTCTTTCCTTTAAATGAGTCATTTAGAGTGAAATTGGGAGTGAAAGGGAGTGACCTCAAACAATAGATTCACGCCAGCAGGCTTGTAATTTAGTTTAAATATGGCTGCCGCAAGTCATGACTCAGACGCTCGGCGCCCAAACCCCATGCTTTCCTTTCTTGGAGGAAAGTGTCCCATTGCTTCATCAGCAGGTGCAAGCATTTAGAGCGCGGTCCAGTTCCGAAGAGCCAATTCCGATGTCTTGAACTTTTCATGAATGTCAAATCGAGTCAATTAGCACGATGTCACGAAACATCAGCGCTCGCTGACCGGTGCCGAGGCGAGACAGCTCGAGACGGGTTGGGAGTAATGCGAAAAAAAACATCGATCTGATGGCGGCTGTGAGGCTGGACCACGAAGTCCTACTTACAGTACATAATAAAATGATAGACGAACAAGGTCTTAAGTACGGCACTTGAGTTCTGTTCCTTCTTCTGTGCGCTTCAACTCTTATTTTCATCCATGTTATAAACAATCATAATGATAAAAGTCGAGTTAATTTTTCTTTTTAGTTATTTCGATAGGTCTCCAGGGCGCAGAACCAGTCCTTCCCTGCCTTTTGTCACTTTCTCATTTTTGTCTTTAAAAAAGCCATTTAGATACCCCCGTCCGCCCCCCCTCCTACGTGCCCCAATAATGAGGAATATAGGAAGAGCCCCTCCCTTAAATTGTTTCCCACCTTTGCTGTTCTCTGGAGGGGCGTGGTTCAGCAGTGGTTTCTTTTTTTTCTTTTTCTCTTTCTCTTTGTTTTTTTTTTTTTGGACTGAGGCACTTGGATAGAACCTCACTAACATTAAGTCCTCACTAAGACCTCACTAAGTCTTATGCTTTTTTTGCAATGCTATGATGATCGTATGTATTTATTGCACAGTCTCTGTATGTGCACAATATTTTAAACACAGAAATAAACACAAAAATAAAACGGCTTTTATAGGCTAAAGTGACAAGTATTAAGTGTGCCTTCCCCTCGCACTTCGCAAATAGGAAACTGGAGAAATCAGACAAGACGTTTTTTCTCTGAGAGACTGAAAGAGGTCCAGCAAGGACCTGGCTCCGTATCTGGCAGCTTCATCTGGATGCCAAGTTGATCCTTCCACAGTCCAGAGAAGCTTGATCAGGAATGGCCTTTGTGGACGGATAGCAGCCAAGAAACCACTTTGAAAACAACGTCTGAGAATGTCTCATCAGATATTGTTGACTGTTTTCTTGCTGTTTCACTCCTGTTTTTCAGGGCTTTCAGAGAGCTGGACATACTAAGTGCAAGGGGAGGTCACACTGAATACTTGTCACTTCAGCATATACAGTAGAAGCTGATTTTTGTGTTTTTCAATAGTGTGTACATATTTCCTGTAACCTCTAGTTGTATGCTAAGAAGGAGACTGTGCAGTGAATATACACAGTAATCATAGAATTGAAGAAACAATAGATCTAATGGTGATTTTTTGCACATTAAWGTTTAATAGATGTCGATGGGCCAATGATTATTCAAACCTTTAACTATATTATTATATATGGTAAAATTACAATCTCACCATTTAAAAGGAAATTGAGAGAAATGTAGCAACGACAAAAAAAAAAAAAAAAAGATGACAGACGGACAAAGTCAAAGGAAAATGCCAATGTTACAGCAGCCAGTTCACAGATTATACAAGAAGATACGAGCAATGTACAGCTAGGTTAATGTAAAAAATCACAATGAGAAATAAGTTAAAATGATTAATAAACAATGATTTGATACACACTGATAAACGGTGCCATCAGGTGTAAATCTGAGAACTACTCATCAATTAAGCTGCATTAACGAGGTAACATATTGCAAACTGACAAGAATATACCGTTTCTATGTACAGAATGCATATACAGGTGGAAATGTAATAAACTCTACCCATAGGAGCACCAGAAACCTGGAATATTAATAGAAAAAGAGGGCATGATTAAAGTAGGTAGTTCTCGTTTCTTGCCTAAAGCTTTTACGAAGTCATCCGTCAAGCTACTCCAACAGATCCTCACAACTTCATGGGTTCTTCTCCCAGAGAAATTAGTTTCAACTTGTACATTACTTTACAAGTGTAATATTCTCMCTTAGCGCTAATTCCTCTCTCAGAACGTCCTGACTTGTTCATGGCATGGACTTCACCCTGTGATGCAAACATTCGTGAGCGTCTGATCCGTGTTGACCTGCTTGCTTTTTTACGTAACTGCCGCAGCTCTGTCAAGAACGCTGATCTCATTTTCATGTGGATGGAAGCCCCTTCTGGAGGACCATTGTGTGACTGTTAATAAGTAGATATTATACACTCTATGGGGAAAAGTTTATATTAACGCTTATGTTTTTTTTTACTGTAACAGAACGTGTGGCTGTCATTGATCAGGTATTTGCATAAATTGTAAGTTGTAGCCATAGAGACATGCATGTGATCAACAACAATAAGCGGAAATTTAGTGCGATTTCMGTCATTTTAAAAGTCCAGTTTTACACTGACACRTCATCATGTAGACGCGCCGACTGACTCCGTGGATCGGATTGGAGGATTGCACGGACGAGCAGGTGTACAAATATATTCTTATAAAAGTGACCAGTAAATGTTGAGCTTCGTTTCCGAGCAGCTCAGATGTTCATGAAGGAATTATACAAAGCACTGTTTAATTCTTAGTTAAAGTAAAAAAGGGACTTTTTTGTAGGTTTGTTTGTATTGTCTGATTTTTCTCCATCTCTATCTGACACGATTTTTCTGTCCTTCTCTCTCTTTTCTCACATCTTTAATCTACCAGTACTTGGGTACAAGGACAAACTTTTCACTCACACAAACCAAGCTAAAGGGAGACTCCAAAATCAAGGTATCGTTCCTCTTTTAACTAATCTAACTAATTTTTTTTCTTCTTCTTCTTCTTCTTCTTCCCCAAAACACACATTTTTTTCTCCTAACACATTTCCCACTGTCAGATCTTGGTCTACTTTCTGTAACCCCGAGTTCCTCCAGTCATCTCAGCCGCACCACAAACCTCACCGATGTCCTCAGTTCCCCTCTATAAGTGTGCACTAAGGTTGATTTGTGGTGTGTAGGAACAGGTCTGGCCTGACTCAGGAACAGTGTTCTGTGGTTTTCTGGTTTATGATTGCTGGGACATTCCAGCTGAGGACAGCGATTTGTGTGTTTTGGTATTCACGCTAACCTCGCAGAACAGATGGGAGATCGTTTATTGCGTAGGGTGAAACAGAATTCAGTTTCTTATACAGGGAGCCAAATCTCAGAGTAAGGAGRTGGAAATGGCGTTCAATATCATTGCCTTGATCGAATGATGTTGTAACAAACAAAGCCGCTTACTTCCTCCTGCTGCGTTTGTCGTTAACGATAGACATTTCTTTAAGTGTGTGTTTTGTGTTTGCTCTTGTCTAATACCGCTTTTGATGAAAGGCGTGTGGGCGAGTCTGCGCTCCAGCAACAGGTTCAGCCAGCACCTCTCTCCGGCCGACGTAGGGGCACGGCTGGCGGGCAAAGACCTGACGCCCCCTGCAGGTGGCGAAAGCCTCCAGACGCAGCTCCTCAAGCACCAAGCGGCTCTCTACATCTTCGGAGAAAAGTCTCACCTCAGGGTACGTGCTGACGTGATAAAGATTTATTCAGATGGGGGTAAGTGCTGATTGAAGGGGCGATTTAAGTCATTGGTGTTTGTATTCTCATTCAAGGCCATCTCTTCGATATATCAGAGTAATGTTTTTGACTCTTAATAGTCATTTAGGCATTTTTGTACAGTACGTTATGCACCGATCAGCCATTAMATTAACGCACTAACATTATCAATTACATACTACTACAGTAAGTTTTCGTTAGTTCTCCCACACCACCCTGATTCTCCACTCCCTMCACTGGCTTGCTGTAGCTGCCAGCATCAAATTCAAAACACTGATGCTTGTCTGCAAACTTCAAAACGACCCAGCACCCTCAAAAGCTGAGAAAAGCTGTCGCCACAGCCCGCACTTCYCCACGTTCCATCTTATCCTACGGTTGATTGCAAGATCAACTCGTAGAAGACACRAATCTACTGTGGACCGTTTCTGTTCTGGACCCTACAATAGGTGGTGGAATGAACTTTGTCTAGATGTCTATACAGCCGAGTCACTGGCCATCTGTAAGCGATGACTAATAACAACTAAAGAATTGTTTTTTTAGGCTTTTGGGTCAAATCCCAGTGTTTGACTGAGAGTTAGTAACTTAGTGAAGCAGTGTAAGGATATAATAGAACATTCAAAGCAATGGATAAGAGCGTCTGCTAAATATAAATGTAAACTGATGACAGGACTATCACCATGACCAAAGGGCAGCCTCCTCTGTCTGATCTATCATAGAAACCAATGCAGCACAAATCTCTGAAAAMGTCCATGCTGATCAGTAGACCACAGCTCACCGCGCACGGAGCCCAGCAAGCAAAGAGCCCAAGGCCCACCGACCCGGCCTTCGCATTCCTTAAATCCCAGTGCAATCGAGCACCCGTGGGATGTG
>QMIH01000476.1:340515-353159 GCA_003987875.1 Clarias batrachus
ACGCGGCAGACCAAGGCCTCCTTCAAAAAACTTCTACGGGCGTGCGCTCCCAGTGCCACGTCTACCGACCCTAACGAATCATTCCTCAAGGTGCTGGAGGAGAGCGAATGGATGCTGCAGGTGAGTCTGATCCTTCACTTCCCTCCATTGTGTGKGAGCCCTACTGTATATAACCGTATAATGATTCAAATTATTGTCTCGTAGCAACRCACCACTCGCCAGATCCTGTGGCTCCGCCTACCTTAGCTTCAAAAAACTCCTAACAAGACTGATTGAAATGAACATAATGGAGTCTGCTATTGAGTTCTGTTTATAGTGTCAGTATTTTTAGCATTGTCTACTGACATCTCACCTCAATGCCTGATGGRACAGAGAGTTGGTGTCAAGCAGACGGTGCTGTATGCGTCTTAGCTTCATGCTCCGCGGTGTCGTGCTCTTGCCGTTCCTGTGAGAACTGTGCCGTTCCCCTTTCCAGTGCCGTGACTTTGACCCCACGCTTCACAAAGCGTTTCCTCTGGTTCGCCTTCCCCTGGGAAACGATCCGACACAAAGATGGGAACTTACCGCGCTAAGAACCGTATCCGCCCCCCCCTCACCCTAAGAACCCCGTCTTGCCCCTCGTACACCAGAACAATATTATCTGTAAGGCTGTTTGCCAGGCGAGCACATAACGCTTAGTCAGCAGTGAACCCGGCCTGTACCTCGCTCGGCCTGACCGTAAATGCACAGGAACCGCTAAACTTAGAGTCTGAGATTAAACCTGATGTGTGTGTGTTTGTTTCACAGCTGCACAAGCTGCTCCAGCTGGCCCTCATCCTGGTGGAGCTGTTGGACAGCGGCTCCTCAGCGTTGCTGAGTCTGGAGGACGGCTGGGACATCACCACACAGGTGAGACTCCGTCCTCACACCTTTATCACTCGGGTTCTCGCGTCCTGACGCCGCCGTCTCCCGCAGCGAAGATCAAAATGTACCAACCGCATCGAAGGTGTTTTCAGTGTCGTGCTGCCGTTTAAACCAGGTCTCTCACATTCTTACAGGCTGAGATAATGTGCCACGTTTTAGCCGAGGGTGTTAAGTGTCCTCACACCTGTCTTCCCCTGGGCTTGTAAAGTGTGAGAGGGTGAGAGCGAGTGAGAGAGAGCACGCCCATGCCGAACACATGCTGGCACCAGAGCATGCACRGCTTTCTCTCCGTCTTTATTTTTAATACGTTAATTATGTCTGCATTATTATATACAAGACCATTCGCTACAAAGATACACACTAAATTAATGAGTAAATAACACTACACAAGAATGTTCGCATGTCTGTAAAGAAAGCGACATATCACATGACATGAAAAAAAAAAAATCAATAATGTCGACTCCTGGGTTTTACATGAAAATAGTAAGAAGCGAGTGTGACGAAGGTTATTTTATTTACAGTACTGCACAAAGACATGACAGACGGAYGTTTTTTCTTTCTCTCAAACTATCCATCTCTTGCTCCATTTCTGTTTCTCGCACGCTCTGTCTCTTYATCTATTTCTCCATTGTCCATTTTCTCTCTCCGTGTTTTTGACATTCTTCTCTCTTCCTGTTGCTTTCTTCCTCGCCACACTCCGTCTTTTTTCTCTCTTTCTGTTCTTTTTCTTTCAGATTTWTCCATCYGTCAATCTCTCTCTCTCTYTTTTTTATCTGCATGACTGGCTGTCTCTCGTTCTCTTAGTCTTTCCATCTCATTCTCCYTACTCTATATCTCTCTCTTGCTGTCCACCTCACTCTGKTTTTTTCCGCCTCGTCTCTTTTTCTCCATCCTTCCGTCCTCCATCCCCAGTCTTGTTCTGATTAAATAGGCCCCATATGTTYTGTCTSTGTCTCTYTCTGTGTSTCTCTCTCTCTSTSTCTCTCTCTCTCTGGCCGCTTGCCTGATCTGTTTGGGGGGGGAAACAGAACCGCATGTTCTTGTAGGTTTGTTCTCGACTCTTCCAGATGACAGCAAACATATCCGACTGGGAGGAGCGGTTAAATAACAAAATTCCATACAGCCATGAGGTCCTCACCAAACAGAGTAAGAGAACATTTGGGCATTTTACAAATTGACTACATTCTTTCCAACATCGATGGTTTAGGATCCACAGTTTCAGATGGATGTTTTTTTGGACAGAAAAACATGGAATCTACAGTAGAGGAATGATTAGAAATGAAATCGGAGCAGTCTGGTTGGTTGGTGCATTGATAAAATCCTCAAACACGTCCTTAACACGTCACATTATTCTGATCATTTTGCTATGGTGTAATCGGTATCATTGAAATATAAAAATCTTTCAGTGMGGCCAAATCAGATAAGATAAATAAGCAACGTTAATTTGTTCCATGAATGATTTAACAAGTACAACTAGCTCCTGTTTGGTTGTGCACGAGTAGAAAACACTAACTCATGCTCTCGACTGCGGTCGCTTTCTCGCTCAGGTGGTGTCTCTGGTGCAGCTGCTCAGTGACCCGTTCTACCGGACGTTGGAGGGCTTCCAGGTCCTGGTGGAGAAGGAATGGCTGTCATTCGGGCACAAGTTCAGCCAGCGCAGTAACCTGACCCCCAGCAGCCAGGGCAGTGGCTTTGCACCCGTCTTCCTGCAGTTCCTCGACTGCGTGCACCAGGCAAGTGACGAGGCCCGGCTCTGTGAGCAAGTGGAAAAATCCTGAAATGACTGCTGTGCAACGATCGTTGTGCTCCGTTCCATTTCATCACCTCAGCTTGGTTGCCCTTTAATAGTCTCCTTAAGTAGTATGCGTATCCTTGTGTTCAATCACATGATGAGTTTTTCCCCCATTTAGAACCCAATTTATGGCTTTGCTTCACAACGCAAGTACAGCTCAAGTTTTAAAATAAAAAAGTTTATCATCCGTCTTAATACACTTCCTCGAGATGTCAGGAAATATACAGCACGTATATCATTTTGACATCATATGGATACAATGGAATGCAAAGAATGCCAGTTTTTCATCCACAGCTTCTAACCTCCCCAAACACAGCTACTTCCTTCTGGGCTTCTTCTGTCGTCATCGCTTTTCTATCAGCTTTACATCTGTGCCCAGTTCAGGAGGTTCAAGCTCGCTCTCTTCCGGCCAGTGCGTTTTTTTTTTTTTTTTTCAACAAAAAGCTATCTGGAGATCTGTTAATGTCCAGGAACAGCTCGAAGCCTCCTCTCCGCCCCGCCTGTAACCTCAGCACCACTCCCAGCCTCTTGCTTCATCCACGATTGTTTCCCAGCGAGGGTGACGAAACCCGAGGCCCGGACAGCCAGAGTGACCTGCACGAAGAAGTATGGCAGAAAGCGTCCGAAAATAGAACCGCCTCATCTCACAGGCAGCTGTTGTTTTCGCCAACAAACACAGATGGTCCAAAATGTGAGAACTAGAGCGAAGTTGGTCCCAGCTGACAATTGGACGGCGGCCCTCGTTGTTGTCGGTCTTGCAGCAGTTCCTTTTTTTTTTTTTTTTACTCCCCTTCTACATCCTTCATCTAGATGATTTATCATGTCTTCTCTCGGCTCAGCCTCATGGTGTCTGTAATGATTATGTGATATCATTGTTAGCGCATCTGTATGATTAGTGGTGATTGCCCAAGAGTTTAATCCACTGAACTGACTCTTTCGTTCCAGGTTCATAACCAGTACCCGTTGGAATTCGAGTTTAATCAGTACTATCTGAAGTTCCTGGCGTACCACTACGTCTCCAATCGCTTCAAGAACTTCCTCTTGGACTCGGACTACGAGCGGCTCGAGCACGGTGTGTATGAAGGGAAAATGGTGTCCACACTGTCAGGTTTTACCCTTAATTTGTAGAATATGGGAGCGTGTACACATGGGTTATCCTCTCTATATATAATAAAACTGTAAAGTGGGCCTGTCTGTACTGTACATTAAAGATATTTGCAAAAAAAAAAAAAAACTAACGTAAGATGATTAATAGAACGCATCAAAGTGGATTTTTGAATTTTTGTTCAATTCATACATTTTGTGCACACATCACATAAAAACAACTGAAAACTTTTTAAAGGGGTCGAGGTAATATATCGGCTTTATTTCATCACAAGCGTTATTTAGCTTTAACCGTTATAAAAGTTCTTCTCAAAATTCAACAGATGGCGCTGTACATTTTTAAAACCTTTGATGAGTGTGCAGTTAAATAAAAAGTCGGAGGAGTGGGCACAACTAGTGTTGAAAAAAGTTCCAAGTAAATCTAGTAAATGTAAAGCGAATAAACATTAAAGTGCATATAAAATAATCCATACTAATTATTCTTTTCATACTGAACAACTGATTTTCTGGAGAGTCTCCAGTGTTAAAACTGTAATTTTAAGCTTTCTTTCATAGGAGGAAGTCCTTAGGATCCATAGATTTAAATGTAACTATAAATAAAAAAAAATGTTTATTAATTAAAACGTAATGCATGATATTCTTTAGTTACAGTACAGCATTTTCATTTCATCATTTTTAACGTAGTCTTGAGGAGTAGTTCTCCAGGCTTCCTGAAGGACACTTTTTGTCCCTCATATTCAGTCCAGTTCTTGTACCTGAGCAGTTAAAGAGTTTTTAATTTTTTATTTTTTTTATTATTTGTCAAGCCAAACAGTGACTTGAATCATTTAAGGACAAAAACATCCAGATGATGACAGATGACCAGGCCGGTGATTAGTATACTGTACTGCTGATGCTCAATGATGAGTGGTTGGAACAGACGAGAGGGGAAGTGAGGTCGCTGCTGAGGTTGTTACATAAACAGCCAATTTTTTTAATTGTCTATTTAGGCACTTTGCAGCCTGTCAAATAAAACGTTAGTTCCCTTTTTTATTATTATTAATATGACTAGATAAGGGGGACTTTTAAGACTTTTGTACAGTATTGCATGTATATATATATCTACATCTTTAATAGTAGATAAACTTCACTTGTCAAACCAGTCAGACGAAGGACTCTTTATGTTTCTACGGTAACAGTCAACAACTTGAGTCAGTGTATAGAAATCCCCAAACACGTCGCCCCACCTGCGTGAAGTAATAACACACCTCGAGCTGATTTTGATTTTTGAAAAATAAGTCACATGCATTCCACCTTGTTTGTTCAGACATAGTTTGCATCACCATGAATCATGTCTGTTTCTGATTTTGGTAGCATGTCTGAAAGTGGCTCGCAATTTCATCGAAATGCTTTAGTTTCTTTGTTTCTGCTCTTCAGAAATATGAAATATCCATATGCACTGCATCACTGGAACATACGCAAACCAATGTAGTGGAGATTGCAAACTTTCCTTTTTTCCCCCAATTTGTATAGTGTTAGCACCCAAATAGTATCTGCTACTTCTGCTCTAAAGCCTTCTCAATGGCTCTAATCTGAGGTGCTGTTTGTTTATTGGTGATTTCTGAGGTAAGTTTTGATCGCGCTTTCCTGGGAAGGTCTTCACGAGAGCCACTTTCATCATGGTGCTTTTTCACAAATGCACTCGACACAATACTGTTCTTGCACAAACTACTCCAGCCGACATTCGTGTCCTGAAATAACAACTGACTGTTTGTTGTCGTTGTTACTTAATGACCTAATGCCATATGTGTTATTTTATAGTTGTGAAATCTACATATTGTGAAAATAAATTACTGAACAAAAAAAAAAAAAAATTGTATTAGAAGGTGTGTCCACATTTTTGACTGGTACAGTACATTTAACATCAAGGTCAAAGTGTTTTACAGCTTTGTGTAGGAACAAAAAACTAAAGGGGGAAAAAGTTTAACTGTACCAGGTATAAATAATTTAATCATTAAAATACAAGGAGTCTCATTAGTCCAGCGTTATAGAAGGGAAAAAAAGACAACACAAGCTTTCTGATGTTTTTGATGCTTTATACAGTATATATTTACAAAAATGATGGTCCGTTAGGAATTCAACGTGGCCCAGAAGTCTGGATCCATAATGCAGAATTTTAGTAAAAAGTATAATTTACAGTGAAATTGACGGTCTCTGACTTTACATCACTTTTGTACTTTGCAACCCAGATTGTTCTGGACCGATTTTTACAGACCTCTGTGGTCAGATCAACCCAGAGGACAAAAAGGTGTTTGGTCTGGTTCGGTTCCATCTTCTGTTTGTAGTTTCAAAACCATCTTTTATTGTTTTAATATAGAAATAATGCAAGTAATACTTAATATACGCAATAATTAATTAGTTCCAGATCTTTTCTGCATAAAAACCAAAAGGCTGCTTCATCAGTCGAGACCCGCGCTGGATGCCACCCAGAATGTGCCAGATTAGCGCGTGCCTGCAATGACACACACTTGTTTTTATACCTGTACCTGATCTCTTATCTCCCGTTTTGATCTCTTCACCTGCTTGTGTTACACCTGACGCCTTTTTCTAACAAGCGCATCTTTTGTTTTTTGTTTTCACGCACTATAAAGGCACATTGTTCGAGGATAAAGGAGACAAGCAGGCGAAGAGAGGAATCTGTATCTGGGAGTATATAAACCGAATGCACCGCAGGAGTCCGATCTTCTTCAACTACCTGTACAACCCTTCAGAAGCAGAGGTAGGAGTGAGAGGAAATTGGATTTGGGTGTGTGTGTGTGTATTTGTGATCACAAAGACAGGCCGGTGCATGTGTTTCCTTCAGCCTCGGAGGCTTTTACCCCAGTACACTCCATCTAGACGTTGCCTTCACTATCCTCTCCAAATATTTCGTTCTGCCATCCCAGATTACAGACGTGATTAATAGCTCTGCACTCTTGCATAAAAAAACATGTCTGTATTTGACCTTTGAAAATAGTCTGCTTTCTTTGTTTTGCCTGAGCTCCGTGAAAACAAGAGCTGATGAAGTAACTGTAGATGGGAACAACTAAAGAAGGCTTCCTCTGTATCTGCTATTTTTCTTTTTTTCTTTCTTTTTTTTTTCTTTCTTTCTTTTTTTTTAAAAAGAAAATAAAGACAGTCGGCCCTGTGGACTGTAGTGACACTGCAGTGGGATTGTCAGCAGATTTCTTAGAATTCTTTCACACCTTTTTTTTTTTCTTTCTCTTAACCACTGGTATGTTAAGCAACCACTACTTTCCCCAGCTGCAGATGGTGTTGTTTTGGTCAGAGCAAAGTTCCAAACCTTTCAGAAAATCACTAATTGATAACTTTTTTTTTTTTTAACCTACTGACCAACCAGGTTAGGAAGGTAAGCTTAAAATCAAGCAAAAAAAAAAATCATCAGCTTTTTTATAAATAAATGAATACGAGGAGACTTTTGACATGTTCCAGTGACGCAGTAGCTGCACGCAGTTAAATCACACCAGCGGCTCCTGATTTTTGATCTCCAGACCAAATAGCGCATCATCTGAGACACGTGACTCCAGCCGAACTCATCCTTCCAAGCAGCTGTTCACGCGCGGTTAGGGGTCCGTGTAAAACACTCCGAGGATAAGCGCTATCGGCGTGTGTTATAGGGGTGGGCCACCCTTTTCCTCAGAGCACAGACAATCTGCTCCATAGTCTTGGAGGATGAAGACTTTTATACGTTGCGCCACTCGGGAGATAAAACCGATCAGAACAGTTCAGTCACAAGCAGAAAACTGTCCGATTCCGGTCACTGGCCAATCTGATGAGTGCATTTTTACAAACAACCCAACCTCCTTATCACCAGAGGTAAACATCTGGCCATGTGTTAACAGCAAGAATAAATTTGTTCTAAAACTTATAAAAACAACATTTGCTATCCCAATCTAATTTCAGTACCATGCTGTTTAATTTGTGAGATATTTGGCAGAACAAAAACAGCCCTAATGAAAACAACATGTCCTTTGACCCATTTTCTAAGTGGTAGTAAAAACGAAAGGAGCATCTTCAAGGTCCATGGTCTGGTTCGGATCAGTTTTGTGTTATGATGTGAATTTGGCAGAGACTCTGTCCTGCTCTGATAAGCTCTCACATGCTTTTCGAGGGTCCTGTTTTTTGCAACATGAGTGGTAAAACCTTTTTTTTTTTCTTTTCTTTTTTTTTTTCCCTTTTGTTTCTTCGTGTTGTTTTTCCACTCTTACACAAAAATACTTGTTTTTTTTAATTGGAATTAACTACCGATGAAACTATTAATTAACCATTCCTCCATCCGTTTGCTTAGTCCGTCTTAAAGCCGTCGATCTCCATCCCCAACCTGACCAAATGGGAGTTGTACACGGCCGAGACCCTGTCCACTGGACCCTCGTACGACTGGAGGATGCTTGCCGTGTCCACGGACAGCTCGGAGGAACCGGATACGATCCCCACCAGCAAGAGGAGGATCGTCTGGCCCTGCTACAGCAGCGTAGCCCGCGCCCAGCCTGACGCCATCACCAAACTACTGGCTGTAAGTCAGGTTCATTAATCTGCTGCGCTGGTTAACTTCTCAGCTTTAGGAGGAACCACTGGGACAGAAGGTTGTCAGGGTCGCCTTTAGCTGAATGTCTGTGTTTGCAGGAGATCGAGAGACTCGAGGGAGAGCTCGGTCAGGTTCCCGAGCGATGGCATGCTACTCTAGAGAAAGTGCGAGCCAGTGTACAGGAGGACCTCAAGCAAGAGGGCAATGTAAGTGCTTCTGTATCTTATTCGTATCGTATAAAAAAATATACCACTTTATTTTTGTCTTAAAGGGAATTTTGCAAATTATTTGTCTTAAAGAGAATCTGAAACATTTTTTCACATAAAGATACACCACATATTCCACCACTACCTCATTTGCTCACCATTTAATAATAAACGTTCTACATGTTTTTTCTTCCCAGTGCTTTAGTGTGGACGGATGAAACCAGCTTGTTTTTTTGTTTTTTTGGTGGGGGGGGGAGCATAATTAAAAAGCATAGACCTTAAGCAAAATTTATGGCACGTAATCCGAGTTTTACTCATGTCACTGATTTATTTACTAGCATCCAAACAATCTTGATTTGCAGTTTTTGTCAGTGATCAGTCGAGTAATCCTCTTTCCTGCGTCTGCTTTTAGCTAAGGAAACAGTCCGTGTCCGTCTCGGGCTTGATCCCTACCTCTAGCCTACAGGCATATCAGCGCCATTCCATGCTGCACCTCCCCGACAGCGGCCTGGGAGAGGACAGCAGCCCCACCACGGCCAACGGCATGAGTCGCCGCGCTGCAACACTCTATAATCAGTTTACACCCAAGAACGACGAGAACAGGTAATGCAAAAAAACAACAACAAAAAAAAACATTTCTCTCACACTTGTGTCACTGTTCTTGGACCTTGCTACAGTACAGGGTGACGCTGTTCTTGTCATTGTCTCGCAGGTCATTTGAAGGCGTCCTGTATAAAAGAGGTGCATTACTTAAAGCTTGGAAGCGTCGATGGTTCGTCCTGGATATAACAAAACATCAGGTGTGTTTCACAATCCTTACTGTCAAGCTGTTTGGTTTTTTTTKGGGTTTTTTTGTAAGTTCAGGGAAACTTACTGTAGCTTGTTTGTGCAGCTGCGGTATTACGATACGGATGAAGACGTCAGCTCCCGTGGCCACATTGACCTGGCTGAGGTGGAGTCAGTCGTAATCGCCAACCCGACCATCGGAGCTCCCAAATACATCAGTGAGAAGGCCTTCTTCGACGTGAGTAGTGAAATCGCKTCGCATCTGCATGTGCTATACTTGTGCCCTATAATAAATAAAATGGCAGTACTATATTATTATATGGTAGTAAAATAATAATAATGTGCACTAATAAAATGTATTGAAAGAATTGTCTGTTAAATATAAAGCTTTAAACAAGTATATACAGTACAGTGGAACCTTGGATTACGAGCATAATTCGTTCCGGAAGTGGGCTCGTATTCCAAAACACTCGTAAACCAAATAATCATTTCCCATGAGAAATAATGAAAACTCAAATTATTCATTCCACAGCCCCAAAAAATAAATACATAAAAATAATTAATAAAATCTCTAAAATGAAAGTAAAACAAATTAATCTGCACTTTACCTTTAAAAAAAGTACAAATAAATCCTGACAGATAAGTGTTTCTATTGGTGCGCGCAGGCGCCGTGTGTGTGTGTTTGTGTGTGTGTGTTTGTGTGTGTGTGTGTGTGTGTGCGCGTGTGTGTGTGTGTGTGTGTGTGTGTGTATTTGTGGAATTAGCCCCTTCCCTCGGCTCGTTTTACACAGTAAGACTCCTCCTCCCTCTCCCCACCTCGCTTTTTAAGATTCACAACAAGCGCATAAACAGCGGAAACACCATTTTAACGGAAAAAAAGCGAGACTGGCATGAGCGCATACTAAAGGAATCACTTAAGTTTTACAACAAACAGACACACACAAACACAGAAACACCGTTTTAACAGGAAAAAAAAGAAGGTGAGAGAGTGACGCTCGATGTCAAAATAAGAGTCGCATGTGTGAAGCATGATACTCGGCGCTCGTAAACTAATACTTGCTCGGTTTCCGAATAAAAAATTATTAAAAATCTTTGCTCGGTTTGCGGAACACTCGTAAACCACGTTACTCGCAATCCAAGGTTCCACTGTATATATAGATTTTTTTTTTCCTTTGTGTGTGTGATATGTCTTATTAAAAGAAATAGTAAAGAAAATCTCCTCTGAGCAAAAACTAAGCGGACAGCTTGACTCATTCGTTAAACATTTGACAACTTTTATTCTATTATCGTTAATGATTTAGAGCAACCTGGCACATACTGGAGTGGACTGTGTAAAACAATTACACATTAATTCGGTTATGCTCCAGTTAGCATTTCGTAAAAATGTGAATGACATTTCAGAACCTTGATCAAGTGATCCTGATATGTTACAGCTTTGAGAAAATACGTTAAATAATCTATCCACGTGATAAATGCGACACCCATACAACACACACATTATGGTTTGGATTTCTGACAGTACTAATTGTTCAATCATTTCATTATTATTTGTCCTTGAATGATTAATATCATTACCATACGTTCCTGTACCTTTATGACAGCTAATGGAAACAATTACAATAAGATGCATGTCAGTGGGGAAATGACATCAAAACCAGACCTACACCTTTGTGTCTTTTAAACCTGACAAAACCTAAATTAAAGGTTCAGTACGTAGCTGTCCAGCTTTTTAACAGCCTTTTAAACAGCAATGTTTGAATCATTTCATTCTCTGTTTGTCATCTAAGCAGCGTATAACCACTGAAATGTAGGTAAACAAACCATCCACAAGTAATCACCTGGAACCTGCAGACCACACATGTCCTAAAGTTTGTGTATAAGTATATTTATACAGTTTGTAGATAAAGAGAGAGATATTTATATGTTTACACTTTGTTGAGGGTTTTCCTCCTCAGGCCATACATTAGTTTCTATCAAATAATTGCATTAAAAAAAATAAAACTTTCCCAACCTCTTACTGTCTCTCCAGCTGAAGACGACGAAGCGGGTGTACAACTTCTGTGCGGAGAACGCTCAGAGCGCGCAGCAGTGGATAGATAAGATCCAGAGCTGCATCTCGGACGCTTGATGCCCCGACRACCGAAATCCTCCACCTTGACCCTCCACCGTCTCCTTCCCTGCAGGGAGACTCACTGTGCGTTWGTAGGAGCATAGCGAAGCCCTCAGTGCCTGAAGAGCAGAGTGAGATACCAGAGGAACACGCTCTCCCTTTATCACTACAAAGTGTGCACTCAGGCTGCAGAGTCACTGCCACACTAATCCTCCACGGAACTGTTTTTCCCCCCGTCTGAACACTCCTGAACGCTTCAGTCTTACAAAGCAGTCGCACTAAAACCCGCGAGTGGAATTGACACGTAAATATCGCGTGCGTTCGGAGAGGATTTTGCTGCTTAAATTGCAGAAGGAGCGCAAGAAACGTGCGATGCATAATTTTCAAGGATGCACAATTATATAACAAGGCAGTTTATTTGCACTTACTTCTTTGATATGCACTCCTTAAATATATATGGATCTTTTTAGCAAATATAAGSCGTGACAAAAAGCATTACTTTATGTACAAAAACATCCGTTTATACATGCATACACTACGAAAAAAAAAATACTTTGCACACTAAAACATGAATATCCACTTTTCTATTTAAGTCGTTTGATGTTTTATGTGATGATTTTTAATACATGAATGTGTCTCCATGCATAACAGGTCRGTTTTTGTGTTTTTTGTGTAAATTATTATTTGTGTTATTTTTAAGCTTTTAAAGTTTAACTCCTGTATGTTCATGGATTTTTTTGTATATATATATATCTATATATATTTTGTGGTGAAAATTCCCCAGGTTACATTATTCTAACATTTAACTGACAATATCCTTTTTTTATTGTTTTTATTAGACATACTGACCAAGAAAAGTGCTTCCTCAGTGTCTTGCTTTTTTTTTGTTTGTTTGTTTGTTTGTTTGTTTGTTTGTTTGGTTTGTTTACAAGACATGAACGGACACAATTTCTCACTCGATGTCGATGTCGAGCTCTGAGTTTGCAGAATCTGTGCACCGCTGCACCATTGCTTTGGGTTAGGTTTGTTGTTTTGTACACTGCTAAGAAACAAATCTGAAAAAAAAAGTTTGCTCAGACTTGACAGGTGTCTGATTCTGCGTTTGAAAGCGACGCCACTAAGCTCATGTACAATGTTTTTGCGACGCCATTAATGGTTCTATTTGGCTCCTTTTTTTTT
>QMIH01000476.1:353807-406140 GCA_003987875.1 Clarias batrachus
TTCAGCGTAAACTGCCTCCGCAATTCCTGGCCATCACTGAACAGAGCACTTTGGTTATGTGCTTGTGTTTTTATTTTTTGTTATTTTTTCATCTGTATTAATTTATTAGGCTGCTTCCTTACAGTAAACTTTCCCATGTAGTGATAAGACTACTGCATATTTCACATAGGACGTGTAAAGTGAGCTACTGGTTCAGAATAAGAAATAAGACAACTTCTTAATCTCTTGTAATAATTATCCGTGACCTCCAGTGACTGAGCCCACCCTGCAAGCCATTTCTATCCTGCTTTGATTTATGACACCGATAACAAGTGTTTATTTCTCACCGGAAAAAGTCTGAGCATCCTTGTGCTAAAAGTGTTCCATCACTGGGATTATTTACAGCCGAGTACAAAGATTTAATTCGTAGTGAGGGGACATTTTCACTTTCATTTTTTATGAAAGTTTCGCTTTTTTAAAGACCATTTAATCTTGTTTAAATTGTTGAGGATAAAAGAAAAAAAGTAAAACATTTTCATTTTCTTTTACTAACCATGATATAAATCCCACAGCAAAAAAATAAATAAAAAAATGCCACCATACTATTAAATTCTCATTTCTGGTTGGTTCGATTTTCATCAATTAGCAGTCTGTACTGACGTCTACAAAAAAAAAAAGTAACATGCTGTAAAAATGTTATTGTTGCACAAAGACTTGGATAGCGAACTATTTACATAAAAGGAYTTTTAAAAAATTGTTCATTTTCTTAGAGGAAATATTTATTTAGCGATTTTGTAAGGAGTCTCCAGTGTCAGAGCTTTGAACAGTCAGAGGTGGAACTGTAACTAGATTTTCTAATACACTATAATCAATTGTGGTGTCTCTGTAGCGTGACAAGGTGCAGGGTTTGTGTGTGTTATTAACTTAAAGAGAACAATAACGAGAGGCTATTTAAAGAACATCTGTTTGTAGCTGCTATAACGTGTAAATTAATGACAGGACAGAATTACAGTAATAACTTGTTTATATAAACGGATCTGTATGGTCCGTCTTTCTTGAATAAAAATGTCTAATTGCTGTCGTATAAAAAGAATAAAATCTTTTGAGATGCTAACAGGAACTGTTGGTTGATTAATCCTTACATAACCCCAACCTTTTCAGATGTTTTGGGTCGTCTTTCTTGTGAGCTTGTTAAATTTTAAAGTTACACTCATTCTCAAAGATCATGAACTTCCAGCTGTCTCTTGACTCATAGATCTGTCTCCCTAGTCATGATTTWAAAAAAAATTGTTTATATATATATTCCTACAGGGTATCATTGTGATATTAGATATTCTTCTGGACTTACCTCTGTCTGACTCGGTGTGAATAAATCTTTTCTTTGTTCTAGCACGATCCTGACAAAGCCTAATTAGAGGTAAGAAGACACTTGCTGGAACGGAACTTGTGCTATGGCTGACCTGATCCAAGCCTTATTGTTTTCAGTGATGAATAAGCAGACATTGTGGCACGAGAGTCGAGCAACTTGTAGTTCAGGTGCACATGACATGCCTACGTGCGAGATGCTCATGCTCAGTGCCACCTGGAAACATTAAAAAGATACTTAACTGCGTTGAATAACATGCATTTATACTTAATATACCTGGCAACATTTTCTACATTCACGTTCATTGGCGATATGAACTTCAAAACATAAACGTAATCACTAAAATGGATATACTATTTCTATGGTATTTTATAGTAGATACAGTATTTTCACAAAGCTGCTTTACAGGAAGTGATTTCGATACCTGATAAACAGGCCAGAGGTTACAAGGATGAGGAAAAACGTGAGAAGTTGCATTGAGAGGAGCCAGACGCCAGATGCACCCTGGGCTTTGGATAATTATTAAAGCAATGGATAATTCAATTCAATTCAATTTTATTTGTATAGCGCCTTTAAGAATTGACATTGTCGCAAAGCAGCTTTACACAATCAAAAGAAATACGGTTGTATGAAATGTGAATGTGTATGAATCAAAATAATGATAAGATTGTCCYTGATGAGCAAGCCGAGGGCGATGGTGGCAAGGAAAAACTCCCTGAGATGGTAATAGGAAGAAACCTTGAGAGGTTCCCAGACTCAACAGGGAACCCATCCTCATCTGGGTGATAACGGATAGCAGGGATTGATCAGCATAATAATGTGTACTGGAAGTTCAGTGTAACAGGAGATGTGTTTAAATTAAAAGGAGTCCAGTTTGTTCCTGGAGGCTCCGGTAGACTGTAGAAAATTCCAGACCTGAACTATCGAACGACTGAAGTCACAGGTCCCCAGAGAACAGCTGTCAGCATCAGTCGAGGACAGGACAGTCTTCGTGAAAACCATCCCCAGCCACCACACGGAGCATCCATGCCACGAGATCTCCAACCAGAAGCAGGACTCCAGGACGRGTTGGACAGGTCCAGAGGGCAGAGGGGTCTGGATCACTGGCAACTCAGGAGCGACATGTATAACTCGATAGGGAGAGGGAAAAGGACAGAGGGGGAGAGAAAGAAAGAGAGCAGAAGATAAGGAGAGATGGCAGTTAGGTCTGGTCACAGTCAAACATGTATAAGGTGAATGTATATTAGTGCAAAGTGCAAGCAGGGACTCTTGCATAGAACTCAGCATAACTCAAAGGGAGAGCCGAAGGACACACAGACATGAGGGCTCCCTGAGATGTAAAGCAACCAATCGCCTCACTGTCTACAAACCTGAGTGATCAACAACCGAGTCTCTGGATAATGTGATTTTAAATCATTCAGAAAATGCAGATTTGGAATAAAACCATTTGGACTCATTGAAGCAAAAAACAAGAAGACGACATTCTGCCATGCAAGTCTGCTCAGCTTGGCATCTGCTCGGCTCGCCTTACAGCTCACCGTGGCTGCTCCCAGCATGCCACTCACAGTTTTCAACCTTATTCCCCTCAACCACTCTCTCACTCTCTTTCCCTCTTATTCAGCTTTAACTTTAGAGAAAAGAGCACTTTTTCTGTCGTCAAAACTCCAGCAAGTGTCTCTATGCTTGTCTGCCAGCTGCTGTGTTCTACACTGGTGGAGAATGCAGACAGCTGACCCCAGCCCCACACCCTCCCTGGAACATTATCTTTGTCGCCTCATGGAGTCCAGAGTGCAACAGCAGGGGGCTGTTATATTATCACACACAATGGCATTGAAAAGAGTGTGACCTCATGGTTCCTCATTCCAAAATACACACAATAATACATCTGGCTCATTCACATAACCGGGTAGTCATCACCCGCAATCAGCATTTCCTTCAAAAGCATCAGGATGGATCTCATTGGCCCCCTGCCCAAATTAACCCATGGCCACAAACACATTGTGGTCATTGTTGATTATGCCACCCACTTTCCTGAGGCAGCAACTCAAAACCACATTGAAGAATAAGGCATGAGAAAGACGCCCGTCTCTTCAGTTGGGTACACACACCAAAGATCTGCTCATAAAGAAGAGGACCCATTTGTCTCCAAGCTGGCTGATGGATTTTTGATGGTTTCTGCAGTTAAAGCGTAAACATTTGCATSTGACCTTAATTTGGGCATGCACAACGTTTTTCAACACGAGATTAAGATGCCACCCTGGGTGCTTAAGTTATGCAGGATGGTGCACCAGCCCATTTTGCTCTTACTGTGCATGCATGGTTAGACTAGCTTTTTCCAGGACATTGGCTGGGACGACGGATGAATGGTCTCCAAGAAGTTCAGATCTCATTTTGTGTGATTTTTTTTTTTTCCCCCTCCAAGTGGGGCTTCACAAAGGAGAAGGTGTACAGGAGAACGCCTTGCATACCGGAGGACTTGGAGTTACAGATTCAGGAGGTTCTCAGCAATATCCCAAACGACTTTCTTCAGAAGACTGTTGACGAAACTAGTTGGCGCCACCAATGCTTACATTGAAGATTTGCTTTCATTTTACTATGTGAATGCTATGTATTTTCATTTAATAAGTACACATACAGTTAGTTTCATGCCTAGTTGGTTTTCTTACCCACCCTGTAGAGAAGTGCACCATCAATGGTGGCCCCTAAGCCTGATGGGTCTCTAAGTCTGTGTAACAAGATTTAACCAGACACTTAACCAGGTCTTTAATTCGTGTGACTATCCCCTGCTGTGAGTGTATGACATTGTGGAGTAGCCTGGCCTGCCTTTTTATATTAACGTTTGTCCTTACAAAGTGTATTAGTGAGATGTCTCAAACCATAGAAGCATATCCCAAAACAGCTCCCAGTCCAATTTCAGGCTACTGGCAGTACCAGCTACTCTCTTTAAAGCTCCATGGAACAAATGCAATGAACATAATGATCATTATAAAGTCCTATAATTCAAATAATTCAACCTTTTGGCAAGTCGGAGGAATGTTTGGATGCATGTCAAAGGGGACTGAGATGTTTTAGATGGTTGCATGATGAAGGAAGACAGAGCAGATGTTAATGTGTGAAGCAGTGGAAGACTGTTCTCATTCTTTCACCAAATCAGCACTTGATAGACATTTTACCTACAGTATGACTTTCATCATTTCATCAATTTTCTGTGACAGACCTGGATGGTGTCATTATCTTCTCTCTCTCAACTGGGCCAACCACCTGCACCATCTCCCAGAAGTCCTCAAAGGACTCAGGAAAGCTGGCCTTCACAGACAGCAACCCACAGAATTGACATCTGTGACACAGTACTTTAGGTAGAGAATTGGATGCATGCTGCTAAAAACGCTGTCCATGACTACCCACAACCCACTCAATTTTAAGGTTGCCTGGATATATTTAAAGGTGTTTGCCCAACTTCTCCTTCTCAGCTTCCCATTCTCAGATCTCACCTAGAAAGGAAAATTGCAGTGTGTGCACTGGACAGAGGACACAAAGAGAGCATTCCAGTACCTGAATCTAACCCTCACCCTTTACCATGCACACCTCAGAGACAGATCTGGACACTCRTAGAGCTGAACACTCTGTTCTTCACTCAAACAGAAAACTTGTTCCTGCCAGACAGAGATGCGTCGCCATAAAATGTGGAGTAGAAGTGCATAAGTATTACTTGACCCTTCATATTGGTGACGGACCTCCTGTGACGAATCTCCTGTGCAGTGGCAGGTGAAAGACTCGCATGGTTATATAACTCGTTGGTTCGTCTTGTTGGAGAATATTCTGTTTCAGGTCCTTAAGCTGGTGAACAACATGGCAATGCTGATAGCCCTTCAAAGCGCCTCCTAGCTGAGGGGGGAGTGCTGTGGGGCTGGGGCTACACCTTGGTACGAAAAAAAAAAAAACACACACACACACACACACACACACTTCTAACACGAATGCCGGCATGGTGCTGAAGGGACAGCTCCACTTCAGCACCAGTCTTTTGGAGCGCACTGCAGCACATGGGCAAAGGATGTGGTGGCACAACGCAACATGCCTGGAGTCACGTACTCACCCTTCTGCAGATGCACTGCACATATAAAAGGGCTTTTTGATGTGGAACAAAACGCTACCAATGTATTTCTGTCTCACATGCAGGTACAGAAGACAACAACATGCTGTTGCTTCCACATGCCTGACCCTTGCTTATTTTCTAGACTTGAACAAATCTTATCAAAAGCTATGGGAAATAGATCAAGCTGCAGAAAGCTCTGTATAACCTGAGGAGAAGGAGGAGGAGGATCTCAATTTGTATCACCAAAGTGGCTTAGGCATGACAAAGAACCCTGTTTGTTCCTGATGGAAGCTGTGTGCAGATGTCACTTCCACTTTTGCAATATAATAAACAGGTCAATATGATTGCAGTACTGTAAAGTTTCATTGGAAATGGACCATGAAGCCAAGACTTTTTATTTACAATGACAGCTGAGCAGACAAAATGGCAAACAGCACTAGAATGGTCCTGCAGCCAGTCCTTGCTTGCCTCATAGCATTTCAGGACATTCATGTGAGCTTGTCTTCGTGTCAACTGGATCATTCTTTCAGCAGGTGTGGCTGCAATATAACATCTGGGCTGGAGCGTAAAAATGCATACTCTCTCTCTCTCTGCTCTCCAAATATAGCTGTGGCAGGAAGAGGGAGATTAGGCAACTGCGGCAAGAATAGAGGGTTACAGCGGAAGAGCGAGTCCCATTGAGACCGTCAGAATGAAACAAATGTGTTTTTCTGAAAGAGGCCTATCAGTTTGTTGGACTTGCACTCAATGGCTGAAGTCATAATCATTTGCCCTGAGAGACACATTGGAGTTTTTCTAACAGGCAGCCTGAAACTGATCAGCACATGAGATCATCAGAGAAAATGAATCACAGCATGCTGTTCAATTATCTGGAAAGATCACAATGCAGAAATCATCCTGGATTTCCTTGTCTATAAAGTGGCTTTTTTTTTAAACAATCATATGATCATTATACATTCCTATAATTCAACTTTTTGGCAGGTYAGAGGAATGTTTGGATGCTTGTCAGGGGGAACTGAGATGTTTTAGATGGTTGCATGATGAAGGAAGACAGAGCAGATGTTAATGTGTGAAGCAGTGGGAGACTGGCTGTTCTCATTCATTCACCAAATCAGCACAGTGTGCCTTACACAAGCGTGATAAACAGTGATTATCTCACACAG
Source organism: Clarias batrachus (assembly GCA_003987875.1). Classification (NCBI taxonomy): domain Eukaryota; kingdom Metazoa; phylum Chordata; class Actinopteri; order Siluriformes; family Clariidae; genus Clarias; species Clarias batrachus. The sequence continues at coordinate 360,412 of QMIH01000476.1, forward strand.
CACGTTCAGCCCGTACACTCAATCCTGTAATGAAATGTGTAGGTCTTACTGGAATGAGAAAATGTGATGATATCATATGTTTGGAATTTAATGAGTTTTTGTGATAATTACAAAACCAATGACACAAACCTATTTATAAATACTCATTTCAACGAGTTTTAGTTATGATGATAAAAACTGCTGTTGCCACTTTTTGCCAACAAGACATTGCAAAATCCAATGTTTCATGTAAAGCGTTTTTATTTTTATTATTTATATAATTTTATATTAATTGAATTAATATGTGAAGGGTAAGTGTTGTGGATATATTTATACATGTCCATGTGCATGCTGTATTGAAGCACTCATGAAAAAAAAAAAAGGTCAAACTTTTTTTTATTCTGCCACAGGCATTTATATTTCACTTGTAGGATAAAGGACACATTTTTGAGAAAACAATCAAGTTCTCCAAGCTACAGGCTGGACCCCAACAACCTCCAAATTCCCCCCTTGCCTTTCTAGAGAATCTCTGTAGTACTTCATGTCTGTGGTACTTATGACATGATGCATTGCCCTCTAGGGATCTTGATCCAAAACCAGAGATTTTTTGTTTTTTTCTAGAGTGGTATTACAATAGATAAAATGGGTTAACGTGCCCTCTAGGATACCTTAACCTGGTTCAATCAAATGCAGTACCATCTACAGTATGATGCACTTCCAGTGATGAATATGTGATGCAGAGCCATTATAGTGTTCCTTTGTATACAAGTGCCATTTCTAGTCCCCTTCTATTGGTAGAAATATGATTTAGTGCCCAATAGGATGTCTCACATAACCGAGAACAGGAGAAAGTGCTTTCTAGGGGGCTACTACGTAGAGAAAAGCAAAAAAAAATGCCATCTTGTATTACATAGMATAAATCWTGATATGTCCTCTAGGGTGTCCTTTCATCAGAGGATGCATAATGCAGTGCCTCATAGGGTTTCTCACATACCAGAGAACATGATGTAGTGCCCTTTAAGGTGCCTCACATGCCAAAAGATGTTAAGTAGCCACTAATACGTTTGCTGATAATCTGATAATGTGCATAGAAATATAAAGAAAGTATCCTTTAGGGCACCACWRTGTGTCAGGAAATATGGAAAAGTGCCTGTCCATTGGACAATATATGATGCAATCTTCTATAGGTGACTAACGTGCCAGAGAACATGATGTAACGCTGTCTAAGGTGAYGGGCCTGCCAAGAAAAACATAGTGCTGTCTAGTGAGAGGTTACGTGCCAGAAAACATGATATGCCCTCTAGGTTGCCTTTACAGTAGAGGATTTGTTTTGCAGTGCCCTGTGAGTTTCCTCTCGATGCAAGGAAAGATAATGAAGTGCCGTAAAGCGTGTGCGTGCAAGAGCTGCTGTTTTAATKATCTATTTATTTATTCATTTATTGACCCCTGCTCTTTGCAAAAGATGCAGATTAAAAAAAATAAAAAATTTAAGGTAGTAATTATATTATTGCATTGTGTAGCTTCATGAACAGGCTCTCAATCCTTTTTAAATTGAAGTTTACATTCAAATACCTTGCAGCATTTAACAGTGTAACAGAGTCACCCTTATATCTCTTCCAGCGGTTTACTGAAAAAGAGAATAATGTGGGTCCTCGTTTTGTTTAGTGGCGTTCATCTGTGACTGAAACCTTGCGTTTGCTGTCAGATACCAAGAGGCCAATCAGAGCGTGATACCGTAAAGTCCTTTTGGACAGGGATCAGAAAACATTCATCTGCCGAAGATTTATTCCTCAGCAAACGCTCAAACAGGAATGTTCCCATTCCAATGGGTTTAAGAGAGAATCTGCTGGACAGGATTCAAGTCAACTTACAGTTTCACAGGACGCAGGGGGCCACAGATGATATTTTCGCCTACGATTAGGATTCCAAGGAATGGACAATTCAGTCACGGGGCTCAAACCTCCCTGGTTCACGCTAGWAACTGCCGGAACCATGTGTGCAGAGCAATCTCACTTTCATCACGCAGCCAGATCATTTCTTTAACGTGTGTTCATTTCAAAACTGGAAGTTCAATATCAGGTCATGATTTCCCACATGTTGAGCTGTTTATTTGTCAATTCTGCCTCTAATCTTGAGATTTGGACATGAGTGAGGATATTTCATGCTTTTCCACAAACCCATGATTTCATACAGTACGTGAGGATTTACTTCAGTGTTTAAATAAATGCTTTGTGAATTCCCAAAGCTTTTACGRTTAACAGGAAAACGTACAGTATATACGTTTTATACTTTTAGTTTTTTGTTGCATTTGTTTTGCCATTATTTATTACAGTATGTGAAACTTGGTGTAGCTTTAGATTGACTTTATTGTCTTTAGAACAGGTTTGAGGTTAATAGTGCCAGAGAATTAATAAATGAATGTAAAATTAATTCTTAATAAGTGCTAAAAGTTTTTAAATACATTAATTAACAGTATTAATTATTGATCATTGAAGAGAAAGGATAGAAAAAAGAATGTATAGCACTACTTTTAAATAACCAAGTTAATAATAATAATAATCATAATCATAATAATAATAATCATAATAATTAGTTCTGTTCTCTCTCTGTTGAACTACACATGGCACTCCTGAGTTGCTAGCAACCCCCTCTGCCCTCTAGACGTATCCGACTCATCCTGGTGCCCCGCTTCTAGTCCAAGATCTCGTTACACGGAGGCCCATGTGATCTGCTTGGAAAGCGTGTGGCGACTGGGGACGGTTCCACTTGACCATGAAGACGGTCCTGGATTCGGCTGATGCAGACATGAGAGCTGCTGTTCTCTGATGGCTTGTGACTGCAGTCACTCAACAGGACTGAAATTCCCACAAACAGTTTTGTAACAGTTTCTGAGCCTCCGATAATGAACTGGTTTCCATATGAACTTCCACACCTCTCCTAATACACAATATGACTGCTGATCAATCGCTGCTATCCGTTATCACCCAAATGAGGATGGGTTCCCACCGTCGTCCTCAGCTTACTCATTAGGGACGAGCTGATCGTTATGAACTCATTTCCTTAATTTTTTAAAGCTGCTTTGCAACAATGTCCATTATTCAAAATTCTATAGAAAGAAAATAGATTTTTAATAGTCATAATAATAATAATAATAGTTATTATCATTATTATTTATTAATCACTTTCACCAATCCAGCCACGTGAACTGATCATTTTTAGTATGGATTTGATTAATCAATTATACAATTACAATACTTGAGGTGTGTGTGTGTGTGTGTGTGTTTTTCGCAGGTTGTGTGTTGCCCAGTTACCAGGACGGATCCAGACATGTTGTTCCTCAGAATGAACTGCGTTTGCTCTGCTGCTGTGCATTTTGTTTAAACAATACCCACAGATTATCATTTCAGAGCAACAATCCCTCTCTGTTCAGGCGAGAAGGAGACACGATGGAGCAGCGGCGCTTCATGTGGGTGCCAGGGGCAGAAGCGATGCCATCAGACGTGTCTGTTTTGATCCTCTCACATGCCAGTGAAGCCCAGTGTCTCCTCTTTGTTGTACTGTACGTGTCAACAGATCGGAGGGACGTGTGCGGTCATGTTCCTCGTCATCTGCATTTATTTTGCTGCATCCTGCGTTTTCGGTTTCGATCTCGTGCAGACCGACCTCGATCAGACCGCGGGTTCAGACCGAGTTCAGACATCATGATGTCGCGTGACAGATGGAAACAATGGAAAATATGTAAAAACTTAAAACTTTTGCCATCTTGAATATGGATGGTATAGATCTGAGACGTGTCTTTAACGATCCACAACTGCTTGAAGTGTATGAGGTTGTGTTGGTTTTTGTCTTTGCCGTCTCATGGGACTGTTCGGTATCAGGACAGGTCATGAACGCGACAGGTCCGGATCTCGGTGGACTCATCGGTCGTCCTGATTCAACTCTTTTACACGCAAAATTCCTATCATATGTTCAAATGTTCTTTTCTCCAACATTCTTGGAGCTCGCGGAGTCGAGTCCCAGTTGCTGCTTTACAGCCTGTAACCACAACAGATCCGTGCCAGCAGCTCATATAAATATAGCACCCAAATCTATGGCCAAGCTGGAGGGTGGAGAATGGATTTGGGACCCTGTTCCCTTAACAAGGGTCAGAGGCATGCATGCAGAAAGAGCTGTGGAGGATCCAGCAGCTGGACAAGAGCACAGCTGGAGCCACCTCAGCCTTTCAGTTATGATGGGGGGGGGGGGGCGCAAAGGTTTTTCAGGGGTGACATGTCTTGAATGATCTCATGCTAGATGCAGCATTTGATTCTAAAGGCAGATAAGACACTGATAGTTTAGAGCGGATTATAGCATTTTTATAGCAACTCACCGAGACAGCATAAATAAGAAATCTTAAACCCTAGAAGGAAAGCTTATCCTCTTAAATTGTCCCAAAACTGGAATTGATGCCTATTTCATTTCTTGATCCAACACCACTCAGACTTGTGTCCCCAAAAATCTAAGTCTTTAGCATACCTACTGTAAAATCRCAGAACAAAGAGGTAGGAGGCGTCAAGATCTAATGATATGATCCATGTGCAAATGTAGTCTTAAAGATTAGGAATAACATCTACAAAAACAAGAATGAGTCTTATTTTTATTACATGACACTTTAGTTTTCCRGTGACGTCATCCGATATTGTATTAAACAGAACTCTAAATTCTAGGGTTCTGTAAAGAGTTAGAAGGTGTGGAAAAACTGGTGCAAATGCACGACTCAAAGTTCATGGAGTAACGCAGGGGGCAATTGAATCTGTTATTTGCAGAGTTGCTTAGCGATCTAGTAGGTAAGTGTGATGGAGTTGAGTGGTTTGGGGATGACGGACTAAAGGATGAAAGCGTCTCTGCATTGCACTTTTTAGATAACGATGCGACGACAAAAACCCCACTGCAGCACTATCAGCTGTTATTCAAATGCCATCATGAGTAATGTAGGAAAACATTYGCCAGCGTGGAAAATAGACGACATGCTGAAAGATATTTAAATGACACACACAAAAAAAAACATACCAGTCAGGATTTTATCACGGATCGTATTACTTATAAAGATTAATATGAAAGTTTTATATGAACGTATTAATATGTTTTTTATGCMATTGATGCCAAGTATTAATATGCAAGGATTGTTCCCTGAAGACTTGCCAGGCTATGGGACAAATGCAGTCTGAAATCCAGCTCAATGCCAAAACTCAAAACCCAATAAATTGTCCCAGTCCCAACCCAATCCCTGTAACCTACTTTTAAAGTCCGCTCTGTTCTTTTCCAAATGTAATATTTATGAAGTAACATCATGCTTGCATAATGAAGCACGAGGACTATTAAAGCTTTCACTTTCCCTAAATAGTTTTACTGAGAACTCAACATGGTCTCATTTATTTCATCGCCTTCGATAAATTTATGGCTCCGAGTGAGCGCGAGTTCACTGACGGTTATGCCTTCATGCAAGAATAAAAACTCATGTATGGGAGTGAGCTTCTCCACATGGTCGCTCGTGCATTCTGGAATGTACTCGGTGTTTACTTTGTACTAGATTGAAGAGAGATTTTAGAATTCATCTAAATCAATTTCATGAAAAACAAAAACACCCCTTGTGAAAGATTTAGATTAGCCTGAGTATCTACTGGGGTATTAGCGCTTAGCTGCTACGCTGTAGCTAATGACCTCACAGTGAGACATGGCAAGCCATAAAATTGTAACTGTGGAGATTCCATAGCAAAAATCTGGAAAGTGTGAACTGGGATTAACCGGGTGAGGCATTCAAGCTGAGAACACTGTAGCAGCTGTTGCACATGGTGGCGGTAGCATTGCACTGCAGAGTCAACAGAGTGACAAAAAAAGGAGGAGGAGAACCTCTGGATTCTTTTTAGCATAACTTTAAATCATTAGCAATATGGTTAAAACCTGGATGGAATTTAATGCTGCAACAGGGCAATGACCCAAAACACACCATCCAAAGCTAGTTGTGGTACAGATAAAGCAGTTTTTGTGGCGTCAGCCATTGACAAATATGTGGACTGTGCATATCGGTTCCGTGGCAGGAAAGTAGCACATTTAAGTGAATACTACTAAGAAAAGTCTAAATTAAATATCCAACCAGAACACATTTCTGCGAGACGATTGTTAATGGCTAGTAGAAGTGTCTGCTAAAGGCAAAATATTCAGCAAAATATCAGATGTGCTGTATGTATAACTTTATTGTAATATATATATGAACCTTGTGCATCTCTGTAACGTCTTCTATTGAAGCTTTACTTTGTTATACAGTTGTTCTCAGACACCAAGCATAAGTGACTCTGTTCACATTATCAGTGACTTCTACCACAAGTGCATTTTTGCTAAAATCGCAGCTATTGTTTGAAGCGAATGGGTGGTCGCACAAATAAGGTATGGCATGTTTTAAGGTATGACGTGAGCCAAAAAAGTATCAGTGTGTGCTGTTTCACAGGACCGACACATCCACATTTAGAGTCAGATAAAAGTTACTCGTAATTATGAATGTGAACAGCAAAATCCAAAAAAAAAAAAAATCTGAATCGGGTTGTAGTGTGAAAGTAGGCTAAGCCTAATAGAGGCCATGTTCACGTTACAAACCACACTGTTGAATTACTTTTTWAAAAAAATTATTATTATTTGAGTTGCTTGAGTCTGGTAATGTGAACGTAGCTAGCTACAATTAGCTCACTAAAGCTACGTTTACACTGTCAGTTAAATGCGACCCAATTCCGATTTTTTGCTCTTATGTGACACATGTCGGATATTTTCTATGTCCGTGTAAACAGGAGAAAAAAACGCATGCATTCCGATATTTCGAGATCGGTTTCAGGCCTCCTTCATATGTGGAAATAAATCAGAGACGTGCTAATGTGATTGTCGTATCAACAGACAGATCGGATTTTCTGAGGCATCGCGTTCTGTACGTCATTAAAACTGCGACTTCTTCGCGGTTTAATGACGTAATCAGGCACGCCGAGGCGCTGCTCATCCCAAACAGAGGGGGCGTTACATTCCTGCCACAATTCTGAGCGCGCGCGCGGTTCGACATTTTGAGAGCAGGCAACGCACTCTACGCGCGTGCAACGTCTCCACTGCGCGCTCAACAGCTCAATTCTGCGCGTGCAGTCTCGACCCTGCTCGCTCGACGTGTTCTCCGCGCGCGCTACACTCTGCCTGCGCACGCACGCTCAACTTCGTCCAGTGTTATAAAACGGCCACAAAACCAGCCAATCACAGACTTCCACACAACTCTTCTGATTGGCTGTTGCTTCTCTATCAGTGTGGCAGTTTTGTAACACTGGACAAAGTTGAGCGCGCGGAGAACATGTTGATGTGGTGCACCGTGGACCGAATGCCAATCCATCTCACACACACACACACACCAATTTGGCAATGCCAGTTAGCCTAATCTAACTGTGAGTTTGGACTGTGAGAGGAAACTGGAGTACCTGAAGTACCCGGACCCTGGAGGTGTTAACCGCTACAATTAGCTAACAATAATTTATGAGGTCATTTACACAACCAATGAGCGTAAAAACCAAGGTATAATTGCCAATGTATATTTACCTCAGATCAGTTGGTAAATGAATAAGAAATGACGCCATACCACTAAATGTACACTGTTAATTTACTTAGCGCCAACTTTTAAACAAGACTCTGCTTCCTGAATGAATATTACAGTCGAAAACTGTTTTTCCCTTTTAATGATTATTTTACTGTGAAAATTCTGGAAAGTCATGAGTCAAGGAAAAGAGCATGAAGGAAGAGTGGATCACAACAGATCATCCCTATTTATTATAAGAAGTAAAAAGAGGCTCCATGAGACGCTGTGATCAGCTTCGAGCATCAAATACAGTCGGTACATTAAATCTCTCCACTGTCAGGTGTTTAGAGAGCGACGCTGCAAGAGCCTGGGTCATTTATTAGTACAAGAGTGACATCTAGCGAGCAAGGCTGCACACTACATCAAGCTGTTTTTTTTTTCTGATAATATTTAAGAACTCGGTTCACATAAAAATATATTTAAAAAAAAGAAGCTTTTTAACAGTGTTTGACTGATTGTACTTAGTTAGTACTTAGTCAATGACGGAAACGTCATAACAATTTTGTAAGTCGCTTTGGATAAGAGCATCTGCCAAATGCCTAAATGTAAAAAAACAAACAAAAAAACAAACTTATGACACAAAACTACCATATCTCTTATTTTGTCATGTGACTGATTTACGATTACAGTTCTGAAACATCACACTGTTTACACCATGTGTTCATAAATAACTGGATTAATCATTCATTCATTCATCCATCTTCGTTAAGTGCTTTATCCTGATCAGGGTTCCAGTGGACCTGGAGCTTACCCAGGTGATGTGAGAATAAATCCTGGACCGGATGCTGGTTCGTCAATGAGACCGTGTGCACAGGTTCTCGCGGTCTTTACATTAAAGCATGTTTTTAGGAAGAAGGAGGAGGAGGAGGAGGAAACCCATCCAGACATGAGAAGAACGAAAGACAGAAACCAGAGCTCTTGATTGACTCAGGGACCCTGGCGCTGTCAGGTGGCAACACACAGTGCTTATGTCATGAATTAACAGAAATATAGAAAAGAACAACTATCCCAGTAATACGTGTATACATCATGCTTAAAAATGTGTATTAAAAATAGCAACCATGTAAAATAGATTATAGAAAATTGTCTGGTTTGTTCTTGTTCTCTTTCCAGATCTTCTGTCTCAGTTCCAGCTCGTTGTCCGTGAACGCCGCCGCACCCCAGTTGGTCATTTTCTGAGGAGTTTTGTTACCTGAAGAACAAGAAAACAGATTATGACTGTACTGTACTGTAACACTATACAGTAAGTTCAAGATGAATCAAAACATTTAAACAAGTTGAATAAGATTAGATTAGATTTTGTTGTCTGAGCAAAAGGGATTCGATTTAAGCTCTGACACACAAACCCTGTGTACTGAACATCTCTTACCCGGCTGGATGAGTCGGATTAACCCTTCATGCTGCGCCACTTTATCCTTCCAGCTCCTCGTCTTGTTCGCCGCCTGCTCCAGTTTCCGTTTCACAGCCTGCCGTTACATTCACACACATTAACTGTCTTTACACTTCATCTTTTTTCCAGGATACATAGTTGGAAAATGAAAAGTAAAACATGCACAGTGTGTCGGCCCGACGCTACACTGTACTCGTCATAAAACCAGAACACCTTCAAGCGTTTCGCGTTGCCATCGATTGTACAGGTTGGGTGAAAAGTAACAAGGCATTAAGATTTGGTAGTAAAGTCCAGATTTCTAATACAGATTTACTGAAACAAATTGTACATGTACAGTGGAACCTCAGATTGCGAGTAACTCGGTTTACGAGTGTTCCGCAAGACGAGCAACGATCTTAAATAAATTTTGACTTGAAAAACGAGCATGTCTTGTTTTTTTTTTCTTGAGTTTTTTGACACCGACACACACACACTTTCTCGCCTTTACACCCCCTCCTACACAAAAGGAGGACTAGGTGTACAGGACAAAGCCTCACACATTGGAGGACTTGGAGGCAGTATGTGTACAATTTGTTTCAATAAATTTATATTAGAAATATGGACTTTATTACCAATTTTTAATGCCTGGTTACTTTTCACCCATCCTGTACGTACAAATCTCTAAAAAATGTGCGTCTTTCYGTTTCTTTTCCCTTTGAGGGAATAAAGGCGGGACGACGCTGAACTAATATACTGTATTACTGTACGGGTCATAATTAAATGTATCTTTTTGATTGTATGTCTATTACAGGTCCAGAAAACAATATTTTTTTAAACTTTTGTTAGTTGTGAAGATTTTAACCACCAGATGGCGACAAAAGCAAAAAACTAAAGCAAAGATCAACACTGAAACTTCACAGCTCCATTACGTAGAGGAAGTAAAACAAGACTGCGACTGACGGCAGGGCGGGGAAATCGTTCCCTTATTTCTAGTACAAAAGTACTCCTAGGGGTATTTAAATGGCACCCATCCTGTTTTTGAGAGGAAACTCACGTGGACAGTCATGTTGTAAAGCATTGTAATTACATGCTTTAAAAATTCCATCCATCCATCTATCAAGAAACCTCAGCAGTCCAACTTTATGACATGTGCATTTAYTCAYTATGGACAATTTGGGAACGTCAATTACTCTAATCATCATGACAACGCAAACTCTATACACACACACAGACCCCAAGGGCAGGAATCAAACCCTCGACCCTGGAGGTGCGAGGCGAGAGTGCTAACCACTAATATTTGAAATTAGTTTGGATTTAATCCTAATACTCAGGATCCATAAATAAACCAGGTTTACACATGGCATGTGTACAGTATATGGTAAGTGTGTGTGTGAAAAAGAGAGAGAGAGAGACAGAGTTAACTGACCTCGTACTCCTCTAGAGCCCCCTGTCTCTGCTGTTCAAGACTGTCCAGCTGTTGCATTGCAATTTTCAGGGCGTGGTCTTGCTCCAACCTCTGCTGCTCCAGCTGTTCTTTCTCCTGCTGTGTCTGACTGATGGCTCGCTGCTGCTGCAGGTGAATCTGCTCAAGCTCGGTGCGCTTCCTCACCTCCTCATCCAGCAGCCTGACACACACAAACACACRCATACACACACACACAGTGTTTAAAGTGTGCTCTGACTCAAGTAGTATCCATGCCTTATACATAAAGTGTGTGTGTGTGTGTGTGTGAGATACCTGGCTTGCAGTTTGCGCAGATTCTCCTCATCCTGTCTTGTCTGCCTCTCGTCCTCCAGCGCCTCCTCCAGCCGTCGGTACATGTCCTCAAGCTCCCGGACGCGCTGCAGATACAACCTGAGCTCGCCCGACATCTGATCCACCTGCTCCTCCATCTGCTGCCGCACCTGACGCCGACACGCGCACAGACACAGAACAGCTGAGACGCAGAACTCTTGCAAGATCCAAATGACATCCAAGCTTCCCCTGATAAATGCCTCCTAACAGATGTGTGTGTGTGTGTGTGTGTGTGTGTGAGTATTTAACTGTGCCATCGGCATGGTTACCATTTTTTCTTTCTCCAAATCCATTCTGTAGTGGTTCTGTAGCTCTGTTTGAGTTCGAATTCTTCTTTGCTCCTCCATCAGAGCCTTCGCTGCCGCCTCTTCCAGATTCTGAAAGAGAAACAGATCTTAGTGTTCAATGTAGAAGAAGAATCGATATGTTTTGGGAAATCGGGTCACTTGATGTGGCTGGGAATTAAGCCGAGATGCATATCACCAATACTGTCCCTGTATTACAGCTCTGTAACTCCACAAGACCTTTGAAGATGAGATGTGGTTCCAGGCATCAAGAGTTTAGCAGCAGATCTGTTAAGTCCTGTACAGTAAGTTCCAAGATGCRGCCTCCATGGATCAGTCTTGACTGTCCAGCACATCCACGGATGCTCGATCGGATTGAGTTCCAGGAAATCTGGAGGTCGAGTCAACACCATGAACTCTTCATGTCATTCTTGAACCATTTTTGCAGTGCTGAAAGAGACCACAGCCATCAAAGGGACACCGTTTCCATGAAGGTGGGTAGAACGTGTCAAAGTGACGCTCAAATGAATGGCAGGATCCAAGGTTTCCAGCAGAACATTGCTCAGAATGTACCCCTGCGTCCACCGGCTCACGTTCCTTCCTCAGTGCATCCTGGTGCAATCCTTTCCCCAGCTCCTTCCATCGCTCCGTGGTCCAGTTCTGGTGCTCACGTGATCACTGCAGGGGCTCTCAGTGGTGTACACGGGTCAGCACTGGAACCCTGACCGGTCTGCACGTGCTGTACACAGCTCGCCACATCTATCAGTCCAGCTGGCCATCCATGACCGTCTCACTAGCTCTTTCCCTGGAGCACTTCACTGGTTGCCGCATACTGGGAATAGCCCACAATGTCCTCCTGTTTTGGAGTTGCTCTGGTCCAGTGGTCTTTCCCGCTTTTTCCCGCTTCTAACAGATCCCTTTCAAGAACTGCCTGCTGACTTGCTTTGTAATACACTACATCCCTCCCCTCGATGGGTGCCTCTGTTACACATTAATCACCGGTTTCCACTTCACTGATCAGTGTTTTTAATAACAACAATGTCTTTATTCTAACCTTGATAGCTCCCCGTGAGATGATGATCTTCACAAGTAGTAGCTGAAAAGCTTATCTCCTGTTAGTCTCCTGCTTTTTTTTTTTACTCGTAAACAAAAAAGAGGAACTCGATTTTTCAAGCCGTAATACTGGAAAGACACTTCTGAAAGTGAAATAACAGGGTTAGCATATGAGGTGACTAAAAACAGGAACTTGAGCCATTAGAGAAACAGCTTTTCTGCATCACAGGCTTGTGAGTTCAGCGCTCACAGATGTGACCACGTTTTTTGCATAATGTTTTTTTTTTGGCCTTTACGGATTTAGGGTGAAGCTGGGTGTTTCTGCAGTCTGGTAAGAGTTACTGGGTGATAAGTGAGGCTATATGAAGCAGATTTACACACACACACACACACACACACACACACACACACACACACACACACAATGCTGCAAGTGATGCATATGCAAGGCGTCAAAGGTGAAGTATAGAGTGTGAAAGACAGAACGACGAAAGGCAAATAAAGATGTAGATGTAGATGTAGTAGACAAAGACAGAGATGTTGACGGATACAGAAGTGTGATCTTTCGTACTATGACGGATGGCCAGTGGACGTGGCACAGAACCCGAGGAAGAAGAAACGTGGTGGTTGTAGAGACATGGGTGTGCTCGGTCACCTTCCTTTTTCACTTCTTAGAATATTCAAGCTGATTGGAAAGACAAGCAAATTTCTAGCTATGAATAAGAAGTGCAGTCTCTAAGTGGCATGTAAATAAATAAATAAATAAATAAGTCAGGGCCAAGTAAGTGTGGCTGATTAACACAGATTAACCGCATGCGGCAAATAAAGCGGGTGAAAGTTGGTGGGTGAGTGAGTGGGGAAAAGGTCAGATTCAGACTTTTGATTGTACACAGTTGGTCTTTTGATACCGGAACACAGTTCTGAGAGTAAAAACAGATTATCAGGTAATGACCCCGGTCGACAACTCCCTGTGACGTGCAAGTGGTGTTTTGGTTAATGATTGTGTGTCAGACAGAGACGTGCTGCACGAGTCTCATCACCGTCCTCTGCTCGATGTCTTCTGTACATGTCGATCGGTTTTACACTTGCATTCATAAGAAAGTCCATCGGGTCCCGGTTTGACTTGAACGCCCCTCGTCTACACATTTAGGTTTCTGCTTGTGCCCCATAACGAGATAAAGCGGCCACATGAGCAACGGTGCAAGCGACCGCGTCGCAAACTCGGAAAGGACGAAGCGAGCGGCGTAGGCGTTTTATTTCCTGCTGGGGTAAATGTGTTCAAATTCATATAATAGTCTTGTTGTTTTGTTGTTGTTGCACTTTGTAGAGAACTGTGGTTAAAATTATTACATACTGTGGTTTTAGTTAGGAAGATTCTTTTTTTCTTTTTCTTTTTTCCCCCTTTGACAGATTTCGGTATTTAGAGGTCTACAGAGAGACTGATTGTGACTGAGGTGATGACTGGACTGTAGTACTGTACCCTCCTCATGGCTTCCAACTCCCGCTGTTTCTTCTCATTGGCCAGGTGCAGCTCCTTCATTTGTCCCTCCATCAGCGCTTGTTCTGCCTGCAGGCGGCTGCGCAGTTCCCGTCGCCGCTGTCGGGCTTCGCGGTGGGGCGCAGACTGACCCTGCCTCAGTCGGTTAATGCAGTCCTGGATGGCTGGTACACACACACACAAACACACACACACAATACAAATACTTTTCAGATATTTACTTGTAAACCATTTTGAAAGCCATTTCCCACTTTGTGCTGCATAAAATCCCAATAAAGTACATTTTTGCTTGTGCTTGTAACGCGACAAAATTGGAAAGGGGGTGTAAATACCTTTGCACGGCACTGCAACCTTAACTTAAAATTTCAGACATTTCGGACGCACATTCTTATGCCATGGTCGTTCCTAATTTTGCTTTCTTTCTACACTGTAAAACGATGCTGAAGGCGTCTAAAATATACAATAATCTAAATAAAAAAAGTTGATATTAAGATGTGTCTGCTGCTTATGATCTGTAAAGCCTTCATAACGCCCTCTAACCTAACCTGAGGTTACTGGATCTGATTGTTAATTGAAAACAATCCTGAATAGGAAACGTTGAACTTAACAATTAAGTACAAGTTTTAGACGCACGTTTTCCCCTCTTCAAAGCAATTTTGTTATGTTGGTATTTTTAACTTTCTAAATTTGCTCTGGCCAAACAGTAGATAAAATTAGATACATGTGATTAGTTCACACTTACTCAATCTTCTAATTTGCTCTGGCCAGAAGAAGAAGAGATAGAATTACGTATGTGTGAACTAACCACACCTACGTAACACACTGTCGTATCAGAACAGAGCCATATCTCCTGTGTGTGCAGGCCAGAGACACACGATACAGCCAAAAGTTTGCGTCCCCCTGACCATCATACCCTAAAGCCTAAAGTGCTTGTTGAACATTCCATGCCAGATTTGGTTCCCTGTTGCTGTTATAATTCGCTCCAGTCATTGGGAAGCCTTTACACCAGGTGTTGGAGCGTGGATTTGTTGATTGATGTTCATTCAGCTACAAGAGTTACATTAGTCAGCCTAGGGACTGTCATTGGGATGTCGAGGAGACTTCAGTCCCAGTTTATTCCAAAGATAATCAGTGGGGTTAAGATCGGTCAGGGCTCTGAGCACCACACGCCCAACAATTCCATACAATTGTTTACTTTAATCAACAGTTTTGTAGCAACAGTTTGGGAAAGGAACACACGTGGGTGTGATGGTCAGGTGTCCACATACTTTTGGTCGCATAGCATAGCTGTGGAGAAAGCTAGCGGAATAGGCAATAATGAACGGGAATAAAAAAGATGATTAAATCACTAAATGATTGAAATACTGCGACACTACAAAGTTGTCGTACCCTGGATCCACTCTTGCCGTTTCTTTTTGTCCGAGGCGCTGATCTCGAAGCTTTTGTCTAGACATTTGACGATGAAGAGGTTTCTCTTTCCTTCTTTGTCTGTTAAAGACTGCAAAAAGAAAAGAAAAAGGGAAGCATTTAAGTGTCACGTGCTCAACATCGCTTATTACAGGCCGGCCTGGTCGAGCGCTCACCTCCACACAGCAGTGACGGTCCAGTGGAATGCAGCCCTTCTTCTCGGCGAGGTCCTCGCTCACGTAGTACGAGATCGAATCGAGACGCAGCTCGAACCAGCGCTCTGTCCAGTTCTTTCTTTTGTGGCCTTTTTTTGTCATATAGCCCTTCAGGAACGGAGAGACATGATCACTAAAACTGTATAATACACAGTTTGACAGTAACGATGAAACCAGAGGCTACGTTCAGTCCGTGTCTCATATTATTTGCACTGAGGAGTAACCTTGAGCTTTTTTGATTAATTTCCTACAGCAGCATGTCTCAAAGTGTCTTATTCGCCGTATTCGTCAGCAATTCATTACACAGTACAGTGGATGTCTGCACAGAGCATGCAGCAGCATCAAGGACTCGCAAACTGTTCAGCCTCCTTTTATCCAACAGCCGCTACAGGAACATTCACACAAGGACTAGCAGATTCACGCCTCTATATTATCTGTAAATACAGTGCATCTCCAAGTATTAAAATATTGCGGAAAGTTACTTTTTCATACTTGAATACAAAAAGCGAAATCTCTCATATATTCTTGATTAATTAGATATAGATTTTTAATATTTCAAGACTTTTATTAGTTTATTTTAATGTTTTTTCTTTGGTTCAGCCCATGAAAATCACATACASTATGTCAAAATATTAGAATATTCCCTATTTATTATTATTATTATTATTATTGAAGCTCTTGGATTGTCTGTTTTGTTAACCATGACCAATGAATCATTCAAGCATTAAAAAAAAAAACAACAACAACAACAACATCGAACTTAAGGCATGAACCAGTGGGAAACGGGTGCAGATGATGACTGGTGATGCTGAATGCTGATTGGTTGCTGCCGAGGCTGCAACATAAACATCATCTACATGATTTATGAATATGAAGAAATGGGGCGGCTCGAGACTTTTTTTATTTGCGCGGTGCTAATATTTGCAGGTCTGGTAAATGCTTAACTGCATTTCGTTCCTGTACTCTGTTAATCTACAGCCAAATAGTAATGGTTAATGTTGTGGTGTCTTGTTAGCGTAACGTCCTCTGTGTGACAGGAAACAACCTGACCGCTTACAACGTTTTTCTTTGACGAGTACAAAATTTTAAACGAGCATGTTCTTAAAGAAAACTTTAATTACATTAACAATTATACATACATTTCTCCATTTATCATTTTTTASATCACATGCCGCGTCCCTGTCAAGCACATGTTACTATAGGAACCATAAAACAGAATTAAAACAAGGACTTGAAGATAAACCTSTTTTTCAAAAGAATGATTGATTAATACCATTTGACCAATCAGAATCTGGAATTTGGGGGTCTGCTCGAGTGTCTGACAGCGAGACCTTAGCGGTGGATCTTTTGGGTGCTGTGGGTTGGAGGGCGGAGCCTCCGTGGTTCAGTGAGATCTGGGGAATTTGGAGGCTGGATCAACACCCTTGAACTCTTTGCCTGCTAACTCTCATACACCGCACTGCACTGGGTGTTCTGATACTGTACCTTTTTTATTGTGGTCAGCATCGTCTTTTTTTTTTTTTTTTTACCAATTTGTGCTTTTTTGTGGGATTGGACTGGACGGGCTGGAATTTGGTCCATTAACGAGCCTTTGGTGCCCATGATCCTGTCATGCTAGTATAATTTATGATCAGTGAATAACACAGTTCACCTTGTGGTCGTGTTAGTGTTGTGGCAAATCGGTGTATACAGAACGTTTCAAACTCTAACYTTAGGAAAGAGATTGGCTGAATATTAATCCGAACAGAGGGCTTAATTTCTCACCTGTTTGAGAACATCCAGAATGAGCTCCTGGAAGATCTCGTTGATGCCCAAGCTGGTGGTCTGGCGGTCCATGCCCTTGGTGAAGTAACCCATACCCACCAACTCAATCAGCTCCCACACACTCAGACAATTCTTCTTCAAACTCAGCTGGGCCTTATACTCCACAAACTTGCCCTCGTTCCAGTTCCCACTCATGGCCTCCAGCATCTTCCTCAGCAAAAACTCAATCTTGGGTGATGAGAAAATTAGTGTATTAGTGTCATAGTGACTCTCAGAGTTCAGGCTAATTAATGTGTGGATGTTGTAAGAAAAAAACAGATGTTGGAATTTAGTCACCTCTTCCGTTACGATCACAAGCGGATAATGGTCTTCAGACAGGAAGTTGAAAATACACCAGACTTTGAAAGCGTCTTCGTCTGAGATGAGCAGACGGTTGCTGTTCATGTTCTTACGGGCACAAAGCGTCCAGCACATTTTATTCAGCTCCAGGAAATCAAACTTGCCCTGGATCTGGGAATAGAAATCAATCAATCAGTTGAGAAATTCTTAAACTCTTGCATCAATTATTGCACAGCTTTATTAGCAGATGCATTCATAGATGTTACTGTATAGCATGCCTTACAGTATAATAAACTGCTGAATAAATATCCAGGTTGTAAAAGCACAGGTTGATTAGAGTGGTACGGATGTTGCTTTTTGATGAATTTTTTTTTATTATTGATTTCTGTAAGTTGTAACTTAACTTCTTAAGAGTATGTAAATATAAAAAAGTATAATTCATAAGGTTCCTTTCAAACCTTACTGATACAATGGCATGACAAATACTACATCTACACACAGTACAACAGTAAAATACAATGCTGCGTGTCAAAATCACAAAGAGGCACAAAAATGATGAAAACAACAAAGAAAAAGAAAAAAAGACCAGAAAAAAGTCAATAATAATCACTGATTTAATAATTTCCTATGTATTGTTTTTAATGTATTTTTAAAAATAGCTTACATTAAGTTTACATTAAGTTTACAATAGTTTACAAAGAAAAAACATACATAACCTTATATAATTACATTCATTTAAATATAGATATATTGTATATATTGTTATAAGTGTATATAAAATAACTATTTTAAATGTTTCCTGTGAGAATGAACTTTTTAAGTACAGTATAACCTTGGATTACGAGCATAATTCATTCTGGAAGCGGGCTCGTATTCCAAAACACTCGTAAACCAAACCAAATCTTCCCATAAGAAATAATGAAAACTCAAATAATTTGTTCCACGGCCCAAAGAAATAAATACATTAAAATAATTAATACACTATATAAAGTAAAAATAAAACAAATTAATCTGCACTTTACCTTTAAAAAAATAAAAAAATAAATCCCAACAGATAAGTGTTTCCGTTTGTGCTCGCAGGCGCTGTGTATTTGTATGTGTGTGTGTGTGTGTGTGTGGAATTAGTTGCTTCCCTCGCCCCGTCTTACACAGTAAAACTCCTCCTCCCTCCCCCCACCTCGTTTCACAACAACCACGCACACAACGGAAACACTGTTTCAACGGGAAAAAAAAAATCTTTCTAATGACACTTGTATGAGAGCAGACTAACGGAATCACTGCTGTAAAGTAAAATAAATAAATAAATAAATAAATAAATGAACCAGCACCTTACCTTTGAAAAGAATCGCGACAGAGCAGAGTTTCTGTGTAGAGCAGAGTGTGTGTGTCTGTGTGAAGCCAGGGAGGCGGGTGTAAAGGCGAGAGAATGTGTGTGTTGGTGTCAAAAAACTCGGCACTCGTATACCAAGACATGCTCGTTTTTCAAGACAAAATGTATTAAAAATCTTTGCTCGTCTTGTGGAACACTAATAAACTGAGTTACTCGCAATCCAAGGTTCCACTGTATGTTTTTTTTTTTTATCTTTAAACTTTTTTGCATGTTTGTAGAGGACTGATTGAGACGCGCTACGTCCATAACACCTGTTTACGCTAAATTATTTATTCCAGTTATTTATTCTAAATTACAAATCGACACTTTTGTGTTCATTTAATTCTCTTTCATGGTACAAACGTAACACTTTCTGAGTTTTTAGAAAAAACGTATTATCTCATAAAAGTGTTCTGAAGTGTTTTATTTCTCTTCTACTCCAACAGTTTGCCAACAATTATAAATGTCTGCTTATAAAATAACACTTGGTGCTTTTTTCCCTCTTCATAGTCACAATTAATGACATTGAACATGTTAACAAGCGATGATTAAAATAAGCTTGAAAGTTTGTCCTGAAACAGATCATCATGAGAACTGCTTACATTCTCACAGAAGTGAACCAAACCTGAAAACACCAGCATATGAGTCAAGAGTGTCACATCACATGAGCAAGGAGAGGAAAAATAGTTAAAACAGTGTGAATGTTCCTAACTTGTGATTACTCAGCGACTTGTTTGACCACGTGCTTCTGCATGGATGTGTTCTGTGTGTCAGCGTGTGTGTGTGTGTGTGTGTGTGTGTGTGTGTGTGTGTGTGTGTGTGTGTGTGTGTATGTGTGTCATATATAACTTGTTAACTACTTGTTACTGGACACTTGGCTGGTTTACATTTAAATTTTACATTTTAGGAATATCAAAAGATTACAAAAAATAAAGTTTATAATGTTTTAAAATGTTACAAATGTAACTGGCTTCATCAGATTATTCAAAATATCTATCTTGTCACATGTCATACTGTAAGTTGTTATGGAAGTTAATGATCTCTGCAATTGATTTAGAGCTATCATTTCTCATGACAGCAGCAGCAGTGTTCCTCACACAGTCCAGTTTCCCAGCCTGCACAAACATACAGACTGTTGCCCAGATAGTGATTTACTGCCGATTGGAAATTTCTGTATTAAGCACAAACAGGACATTCGTCATTAGGAAACATACATGTGAGTCGTTCATGGTGAAAAAWWTTTTTGCACAGTATGTTAAAACATGTGCAATGTGCATGTTAATTATTSACACTGTAAATGATTCATATCACACTTTATACAGAAATGAATCCTTGTTTCTGTTTTTCCTCCACTGTAAATATGTTACTGTTTTAGCTTTTCCTAAATCAAATACAATATTTTTACACWTATTCTCCTTTAGTAAATATATTACCATTTTCAGGCCTTTGTTGGATCTGCAGCATAATGTGGGAACGCTTAAAGTCAATCAAAGGGCACACACACTCACTCACTCATACATGCACACACACACACACAGACACACACACACACACACATTCACACCTAAGGAGGAATTTCGAGTAAACAGTCCACTTACTAACATGTTTTGAAAGACAAATATTAACGCAATAAGCATAAAATTGATTCACGAATTGAAATGAATGTATTCAGTGTACTCCATCCTATTAATGCCTATTAATGCTGGTGTGCTGCAACAACATCTGGACTTAAGAATGAGTTACAGTAGCTCCTGGCTGAAAGGTGCCACACACTAACACTTCATTTTCAGCCCCTGGAACTTTGGTCACGGTGTCCAATTCATATGTAAAATGATTCCTCATGCTCCCAGAACTAATCTCTTAATATCTTAACATGCCATCAGGGAAGTAAAAAACTCCACAGAGTTCAGTACATTCAGGTCGTCAGCTGACTTCATTTTAGTCTACACCTGAGCAACTGAAGCAACCCCAGATCATAACACTGTGTCCAGAGGTTCTTCCAGTGGCCGCTATGCATGACGGGTGCATCGCTTCATGCGCTTCCTTTCTTACCCTGACACGCCCATCACTCACCATAGGCTTAATCTTAACCACATGAACTGAAGSCTTTTTTTTTCTGATGAGTCTCACTAACAAGTGGTTTTCTTTTTGGATCTCATCATATCGTGTTCGCGTATAAAATTTTTCTYAATATAAACATTTATTTATTTAACCCAATTCCTACAATGTTTTTTTTTTGCAAGTTGTATTTTCACTAAGGAATTTTGACTCACTCTGAAGTACTTTAATCCCTCCATATAAATTACATGTAAAAACTTTTAATGCAGAAAATGTGGGTTTGCGTTACTTTTTTTCAAGGACCAGAAAGAGGAAGAGAAACAGTAAGACAATGAGAAATATGATAAAAAGCAGGAGGGGAAGGGAAGGTGGTTATGGTGGTTTCTTATGGCAAATAAGAAAAACTAAGATAAGAATAACAAGCAGAAGGTGAGGGGAGAAAATTAAGAGGAAGACATTGATGCTTATAGTAAGATGAATTCAAGAGCAAAGTGCAAAACAGAAAAGAAGGAAGTGAAAGAAAGTAAAGTAAGAAAATAAGCCTCAGAAAGAAGAAAAGAGAAGAAAATTACAAAGGTTGAGGGKTTTTTTCTTCTTTTCATGTTAACAGCAAGGGTTCCTGGAGGCACTTTTTTTATGAACACTTCTGCCTAAATGATTCCAAGAACCCTTTGAAAACCCAGGCAAGTTTTATTCTTTTTTTAGGACTGGAAAAGCACCATGAAAAGATAAGCAAGGTGACAAGGTGAAGAATAGGGGAGGACGGACTCTATTTACCCTGTCCAGGATGAAGGTGTTCAGATAGGGCATGTAGCCTTGGGTGGAAACCGGCCCCTGATCGTCATCCTTGAAATGTTCCTCCAGCTCAGAGTTCTGATGGGGAATCTGGAGGATCGTGTACAGGTTGTGTGACAGAACCTTCACGAGACAGAGCAGACATAAATCAGTGCTTTTTAACAACAAACAACGTCACAATGACGGTGACGAAGGGGAATCCTGATCCAAAGTAAATGTTAGTCTATAACGAGAAAATGAGAGGCAATATTTTAGAGGGAAAAAAACCCTCTTATTAGTAGGAAACCGTGTGAGGAACCAGACTCAAAAGGGAACCTGGCCTCTGTTGGGTGACGCCTGTTGGCAGGATTATAAATCATTACAGTACATAACAGAAGAGTAGAAAATATATTTTTAAAAAGAGCAGCAATAAGGAAGAGGACAATCGACAAATCTACGCTATCCAGTTGCAACTAAATAGTGAAGCTTCGACATTTCTTTTTCAAKGTACCATGTAAATCATGTGACACAATCATGCAACTACTCAACTGTGTAATCCATAACCACATGGCAGGTGTTCAGTGTTATCTTAAGACTGCAGAATTACTCAGAATTATGTCCTCAACATATGCATTTCCATCTGTGCATGAAGACAATCCAAGCATAAATGACTTGGCTATAAATAAGAACACGAAGTGAGCTTTTTGGTTTCGTGAAAGCTACTTAAGGATTTGAGAAGTGATATTATGCGAGTGTGTGTGAACACTTAAAAGGTGTAGATGGTGTAGACATTTAATACAATTCAAATGCAAATAACATAGAAGGTCAATTCAGGTGAAATGGGACAGAAGTCCTGTTGCTGCACATCATTTACTGTATTTTCCAACAATAAACTATAAGTGGGTGTGGTCAGCATCAGACAGGAAGCTGAGCATAAAAAACAGGCACACAAAAAGGCACATTATAAAACTGTCAGGACTAATGTATTGGRCAYATTTATGACGTATTTATATATACTGTACAAATAAGATATGTTACTCAAATCATGGAYTTGTGTTTCTAATTTCAACATTTTAAGAACAGTTTGGTCATTTGGTTCTGCATGATTCAGGTTAAATGGGACAAGAAAGCTGAGACAGTATGGAACTTCACTTAATTCTGGTATAGATATAATTTAATTAATGTAAATAATMATTYWAAATGTTTTATTGGATTGGATCTGGACACAGACAGTGCTTGCCTCATGGGGAAATTATCTTTACAGCCTTTACCCTTTATTAATCTTTATCGTCTTACCCTGTGAACAGAATCGCAGGGGCCCTGGGGTCCATCCCGGGAGACTTAGGACATGACGTGTGATACACCCTGGAGGGGACGCCAATCCATAGCAGGGCACATACACACACACACATTCACACACTCATCACACACACTACTACAATTAAATCTGTTGACCTAATCTGCATGTCTTTGGACTGCGAGAGAAAACTGGAGTACCTGGAGGAAACCCACCAAGCATGAAGAGAACACACACACGCACACAGACCCTGAGGTGCGAACCCGGACCCTGAAGGTGGGAAGCCACAATTCTAACCACTAAGCCACCCGAGACTGACGTATTGGACATGTTTATGAAGTGTTTTTTCCGTTACTCAAATCATGGACTTATGTTTCTAATTTCAACATTTTAAAAATGGTTTGGTCATTCGGTTCTGCATGATTTGGGGTCAAATGGGACGAGAAAGCTGAGACAATATGGAACTTCAATTAACTCTGTATAATTAAAGAAAAAGAAAAATAACACCAGTAGAAATTTGATGGGTGTAAATTAAAATAAATTAAAGATTTTTTTTTTTTTTTTAATGAATTGGTTTGTCAGTGTGTGCCTCATGGGGAAATAAGATCTTTTTGAAGAAGAAGAAGAAAAAAAAAGAATTTCCCCTTCTAACAAAACAGAACAAGTCGAAGTCGAAGTGATTAAACACTGCAGATTTCTGCCAAAAATAAAAAAAAATCATAATAATTAAAGCTCGTTTAGCATTTCGTATCCAATTTAGTCCAAAACAAGGAAACAAAATGTTACAAAATCCTTCGTGTACACGTCATGCTCTATTCTCTTTCATGTTCTTGCTGCACTTCCTACCTTCAGCTGAGACTTGGAGACTTTTCCCTTTCGGTCCACATCCAGAGCGCTGAACGCGTGCCAGATCGGCTTTAAAATCTCATCCCTGTGGACCATTTTACACGTGTGACCCCGAGCGATGCGCACACGGCGAGCACTCAGACAGCGGCAACGTCCGACATCCGCAATGTGAGCGCCGTCTGCCTGCTGGACCTCCTGTAAGAGCGAGGAAGAGAAAAGCCCGCCACCTACCCAGCGCGCGCGGAGACGCACGCACGCACGCACGCGGACCTGACGTCACGTGTCCGACTGGCCTGAGCGCAGAGCCGTGTACTACTGTAAAGTGATGATTTTCGGAAAGTGGCATTCAGTTTATTGATTAAATACTTATAACTACATTTATTCGAGTATTATTCAGATTCTTAGTTAGTCCTGACTGACATTGACTTGTTATCATCCTCAGAGCGACACGTTAGGATGGAGAGAAAGCGGCCAGGTGGAGCAGAAAGGCCAAGCAATCAATTACAGATCTATTCGTAATTGATCGTAAGTGTAGGATAGTTTCATCTCTAAATGACTGTTTTTTTCTATGCAAGTTTTTTTTTTTTTCATTTAAACTGCAAATAAATATTAGATGTAACGCCACACTATAATCACTTCAAACACTACATGCTAAAAGACATTAATATAATTTGTGGTAAAGTCACGTGAGTATTTTATCAGACACAAAGTATCACATTCTTTTATATAGGTAGGAAGGGCATGTGAGAGACAGGAGCTGTAGTGCAGACATGGACAAAAATGAGTCATAAAGTCTTAAAGATTTTGTCTGAGGTGGCGACAGTCAGCCTAGTACTCGTCCTGGTGCAGTGATCAGATTCAGCCAGGGACTGAGACAGGGAGAAGGAAATAAGGGGGAAAAATAATTTATATTTAGTTATAACATATTATAACTAAATATATTAGTTGAAATGTATTGTTTTGCTAATTTGGGTACCTAGGATATTATGACATATATGTTATTTAGCCAAAGCATTAACACAATGTAACACTCACTGTTTGAGAGTATGAAATGATTTGAAAGGTATCACTCACAAAAAAATAACATGATAACAATAATTATAATAATACAGTAATATGTACATTGTAATGTATGACACATTTAAAAAATTATCCTCAATTGAGAACACTCACTTAGTGGTTAGCACTGTTACCTTGCACCTCCAGGTTCCAGGTTTGATTCCCTCCCCGGGGTCTGTGTGCATGGAGATTGCATGTTGTTCCCATACTTGGTGGGTTTCCTCCCACAGTCCAAAAACATGCAGATTAGGCTAATTGGCATTCCCAAATTGCCGATAGTACTGTATGTGTGTGTGTGCCCTGCGATGGATTGTCACCTCACCTTGTGCCCAAAGTCTCCTTGGATAGGCTCCAGACCCCCCATGACCCTGTATACAGGATAAAGCGGTATAAATGATGCATGAGTGATTGAGATCTTCAAATTGTATATGAACGTCTTTCAGATGTCCCAAGTCGATCAGGTCATGGCACTGTTGATGTTGAATCCTTTTTTGTTTAAAAAAAATTTGTTAATGGTAGAAGTGGGTATTCCAAAATGATTCTGTATTGAGTTATTTCCTCTGGGACAGTTTAATTTATTACTTAGAAAACTTTATTAATCGTCAATTGCCATTTTCACATATCCCAGGTAGGAAGCTGGGTTCAGAGCGCAAAACAGCAACTACGTAAGAAAGATTGTCTCATATTGCAGATACCTGTATAAGCTAAATATGGATGTTTGTTGCTTTCTTAGGAATTCCCTTAGCTTCACATGTCTATTTATTGTTCAGGGGCAGTCAAGCATGAGGTGGGAAAAAACCCCTGATGCCTATCTCAAGGCACCATGCACCCACTTACACCCTAATTCAGATGTTACCACAGCTAATCTTCATACTTTGCATGTTTTGGGGAAGTGAGATGAAACCAGAGAACCTTAAAGAACTTTTTTTATAATTCCATGGGCAGACTGTGAAAGTCAGTAACCTGAGCTCAGTGTTGCATCAAGACCCTGAGGTAAAGGGGTGGTATATTCATGTGTTTTTTTTTAAATAATGTAACTTATTATTGCACCTGATATCATATAACTTGTGGTCATGTCTGGTGAAATATATCWCATATATACTGTACACAGATCAGCCTTAACATTACAATGCAAAATGTTATGCCCAACGTGATGTGGGGTGGTCCCACTGTGCCCCAGGGGCAGCTCGGGTCCCTCGGGCATGACTCCGCAGGGCRTCTGGGGGCGTGCTGTGGTGTCTGGCACTGGGACTGTTTTGTTTGCTGGTGTTGTGGGATGAATTTAACTTTGTCTGATGGTGTATTGGACTTGTTGGTCTGGCTCGTTCCATGGATGCTCCATCAGATTGAGATCTGGGGAATTTGCGTCTGCATGACTATGCATTGTGCTGCTGCTGCAACCTGTCATGGCAGATAAATAAGCAGATGCACTGGTGGCCCTAATTAGGTAGCCAGTGAGCGTAATTTTTTTTTTTTTTATCTGTGTTACTTTCCGTTGCGTAAAGCAGACGTGAGTGTTACGAAGGTTTCAAATACAGTACATTAGGCGGTGAGATGTGCAAGCTTGCTTTATTATATGAAATGACAATACAGTGAAATGATCAAAACATACACAAATTATACACAAACAAAATTCTTTTTACACTGAAGAAATGTCTAATTATTAACAAGCTGTGCTAAAAAATCATTACTGATTAAGCAACAGTTTCAATGTGCCACAATATCAATTCGTTAGACAATACAGGAAACTCATTATGACTTTCTACAGTTGTACTGTAAATTCACTTTTTTTGTGCCACTTGCTTTTTTTTTCATTTAAAAATCTGAAATTTTGAAGGATTTTGTTTTATGAAGTTATCAAAGTTGTTGTTCTTTACTAATTCCCTTGTGCCTGAATGTACACAAATCCCTACAGACATGTTGGTGTTCAAAATCTAGTGGAAAGTCTTTTTAAAAGAATGGAGCTTATTATAACATTATAGCAGCGAAGGGGAATTCATCTGGAATGGGATGTCCAGCAAGCACATGGAGTATGAGAGTTATAGTCAGGTGTTCAAAAACTTCTGACTGGTTGTAGCAAAGAAATTGAATTGTGAGTTATGTATGGTCAAAATGTACATGTATATAATATTTTTTAAAAAGGTCTGTGAATCTGTTGCTTGCGCTGATCAGAACGTGCTTAAACTGAGCGAGCGCTTTATCTGTCTGGACGATCTGTTATACTTGTTTGCACTGGAGCAGGTCATGGTCCTGTTAGAGGCGCTCATTTCAGCAGCTGCTGTTGAAGACTGGATCTCGTTCAGCTCTCTAGACAAACAGAAACCGAGTGAGTTTAGAAAGGATGTACAGCAGTGAATAGCATTTATTAAATTGAAGCCTGGTTGATTTGACATTTTTATAAGTGTGGCGCTTACTTCAGCAGCTGTGCGTTCCTGAACTTCTGTGCATGCAGCTGCTCGCGCAGTGTGTAGGCACTCGGTTTGGAGGCAGGCTGGAGGACGGCGTGTTTACTGAGGGTCGAAGATGAAGGTCTGTGCACGGGCTCTGGGTGAATCATGAGCTGTGACAAAAAATGAGATGGTGAGTTACTGTTCTTCACATAACACAGTAATTGGTAACAAATAAAACTCACTCACTCACTCATCGTCTAAACTGCTTAATCCTGTATTCAGGGTCGCGGGGGGCCTGGAGCCTATCCCAGGAGACTTAGGGCACRAGGCGGRGTRCAYCCTKGAYRGGGTGCCAATCCATCGCAGGGCACACACACATACACACACTATGCCAATCAGCCATGTCTTTGGACAGAACATGTAAACTCCATTCACACAGAGACGGGAATCGAACCCGAACCCTGGAGGTGCAAGGCGACGGTGCAAACCACTCCAGCACTGTGCCTTACAGTTAAGACTGTTTATTTATAAATGAATGTAAAATGTTTTTGTATATAATGTAGGTGAAGGTGACATTTAAGCAGCTTCTCTCCTTCTCTGTCTTTTGAAAACTCACATGTCTTATGTATCTCACAGACTTCTCGCATCTCGATGAAACAAACCTTGAGTAGTTGTTGAAATTCTTCTGACAGCACTCGAGCTACAGGTGGGAGTTTCCCTCTGCGTATGGCATGCCACATTTCCCCATTCCTTGGAAGCTCTTTTGCCTCACACGCTGTTAGTACTGTGAGTGCTAGTGCAAAAACATCTGCTTTAGGGAGATTCCTGTAGTCCTGAAAAACGGGTTAGGTTAGTTCATTTAGTTTATATACGATGATAAGATAGAGTAGATTACGGTATGAGGAGTAAGTTACCTCTTGCGCAATCTCATTGGCTAGAAATCTGCGGTCTCCTTTTTTCACTCTCGGGTTCCTGACGTGAGTCACATGACCAAAGTCTCCTGAAGGAGGAAACAAAAACTGTTATCAGTATACAGTAGTCAGTTTTTTTTCCCCCAAACTGCAAAAGGAAGTGCATTTTTTGTTTTGCTACAAACCTATCTTGTACACCACATCTGCGTCTGATCCATCGACGTCTCCATTATTCACGGCTCCTCTCCTTGATATAAATATATTCCCTGCAAATGAGGAAGTCATGATGATTCGGAATAAACTACACCAGATAAATCTGAACTAGATGTTTCTATCTGTCTAACTTACCTGGCTTGATGTTCATATGAGCGAGAGAAACCGAGTGGATGTACTTTAAACCATGCGAGACTTGCAGGAGCAATTCCTTCAGCTGAGCTTCAGAGAGCAAACTCGGAGTTCTCTGGTTCTTCTGGATGAGAAGCTCGAGTGTTCCTCCATCACAGTACTCGTTTTGGATTAGCATGTGTTCATCCTCTGACCATGCAGAGTAATACCTTACCACATGGGGGTGCTGTCCCAACACGGCATGGGCGTACACCTCGAGTAAAGCGTCCTGTCTGCCAGGAAAACCACAGTTATGAGTCATGAGAATTCAGTGAGATGGTTTCAGTAAGTAGTGCAACAAATATCTGAAAACTAGGAATACACAAGTGTTATGTCAGTAAAAGTTCTGGATTCCAGTAAGTGTAGAAGCCTATTATGCACTTGTGGTCAGTAGGTTCCATCATGAAATGTTTTGGCAATATTGGCCTTGAAATTATTTTTTTCTTTGAACTGATAATGCTACTTATAGCCTTTAATAGAAAAAAAAAACCTCCAAAAACACAAACCAAGAACTCCAAGCACAAATTTTCATTTATTTTGAGTTTTCTGATCAAGCACAGCACCCTGAAATTCTACTTACTCATCAGCAGAACCCGCTGCCAGGCCTTTGAAGCACTTGATGGCGTAGATGCATCCATCAAGTCTTTTCACACACTTGAAAACGGCCCCAAACTCTCCAGAACTGATTTCCTCCAGTTCATAGAACTCCGAAGTGTAGCGAGATGTTGGACTTACAGTTGCACTCTTTCTCTGTAAATTAAAAAATGGTTGCCATGGTTACAGATACAATGTAACGAACAACAGTCAGAACAAAAGTGTTGGTCCTGGAGGGACTCGGGAGTGATTTCTCAAACAAACTGTGCAAACTTAGTGTTGGTGTAAAGCATTTACCTTTAATGGGGGAATTAATTCCTCTTCAAATTCTGTCTCACCCAAGTCTTCATATGAGCTGTAAAAAAAAATTCAATCAACAATTATTGTACATGAAATGTCCATATTCAAAAGCTTCCAGTCTTTCTCAAAGGAGACATTATTTATAAGATGTTATTACTATTAGTATTATATTATAATATATTATAGTAATAATATTAGAGTTATGATAGTATATTTGCAATAAAGTTTATATATTATATATTATAAATTAGAAATGAAATCAAGTTAGTGTGTTAGCTTAYATATGATTCATTATGAACAGAAGAAACAAACAAATGGTTAACTAATGAATAAAATAATTTAATCTTTCCATTTGATTATTATTATTATTATTATTAGAAAAGATTACATAATATAGTCCATAAAATAACCTACAGGCTTTTGCAATTAAATAATTGCACAGGTCCATTTCATAATTTTTATGCGATTAATTGTGGACCACAACTTGGGTCACACTAATTAATGAAAGCAAATAAAACCAACTGGTATATTAACCTAACATCGTTACGACGCAATAAATATTAGTAGTATAAACTCTTTAACTTAGTAAATTCAAGGTTATAGATAAACTGTAATATTAGTTTGACGTATTCTCCTTTTTGGTCTAAACTGTTGTCTTTACATTTTTATCATAAAACCATGAGCTTGAGTTTGCACTGTATTTATTTTTCACTAACAGTATTTATAATTAAGCCATATTAGACTGGAGCTCGTGCTGTTGTGTTGAATATCAGCATGCTGTAATGCAGATGTAACCACAAGGGCGCAGTCCAAGTACTAAAGATATCACAGCCATATTGATATTCAGTATAACAGCACAAACTCGAATCTACTTGCTGTTACAGTTTCTTTAAATTCTGGATAAATATACAGTAGACTTACTCTTGCTGATGTTCTCTGCTGTGGGTTCTCTTTGCGCTGACAGTCTGGAGGACAAGTGAGTCTGGAGTGAACGGGTTTATATTGATCCACCTGGGCTTTGTCTCTGACTTTGGTGTGACAGATGAACAAATTTTTTCTCTCTTCTGCACAGAATGATCTCCTTTGGACTGAAAAACAAAGAGAATATATTTTGGAATTAATACTATGCTACAGTTTTACCYATTTCACCTCAAAACATTAGTCATTTATTAATAATTGCAGATGCAATCTGTTTATTACATTGTAAGATTTTCTGAAGTGTCTGATGGAGCTGAGACAGTGAGACATGTTTTTGGTTGAGACGGCTGATGAGCGTTTTAGTGTCACTGCATCTCTCAGGTCAGCTCTGGTTGGTGTGTGTGATTTCATGGAGCTCATAAAGTCTTCATTCAGGTTCCTTTCAAATTCTGTACATTCAGAACTGAGAAACTCTTCACATGACAAAAGTTCCAGCTCCTCTTCGGTTCCAGTGCAGCTGCTGTTCTCATCACTGGCACTGAAATTCAGCCTCTGGCGAATTTGTCTCATCCTGACTTCTGTAATGGAGGGAAAAAGAGTCTTAATATAGAAACTTAATATAGAAAATCCTGGCTTCTTTATATACAGAAATCAACACACTACCTTTCCTTCCTATGGGCTTTCCTGAAATGTCACACCAAGCTCACCACACTGGATGATTACTCACCCTCTATAATCACTGTGTGAATGAATTTGAAATGTGAGTTTAAATAGGATACAGGTAGTGGGCGAGGCAGTCATGTGACTACAATAGCACATCAAAGAACAATACAYTTTGGAGAGGCTTGTTCATGATGTCCCATTAATTAGTGAAAATAAATGGATTAAAAAAAAACTTAAATATCAGAATTTGATTATAAATATATAAATGATATAAAAGATCAAATAAATGATTTGCATATTGATTTAATTCAATAGGATTCCAAACAAATTGTAAATTGGATTATAAATGTAGAATTTACACAAATTGTAAAATAATGTTTTAAAAAACATACCTTACATTTAGAAATTACATCATTTTCATTCCGTTATCCAATCCATATGTATTTACAGATGAAATATTTAATTTTAAAAATGTTTAACAAGAATTAAACAGCGGCATGATTGAACAACTTAAGCATGAGAAATATCAGCCTTCTTAACTTTCTTAGTCTATACAATTAATCAAGTATATGAAATATTTGAATTTAAAATAAAATAAAAGAACATCTTGGGAAAGATGTATAAAATGTTTTCAGGAATGATCTGAATTATAAATATAAATTTTTATCTGCTTAAAATGTAACTGTTTTAAATGAGCGAACGTAATGTATGTACAATTTGTATTTTACTTTGTATTTCTTCAAACCTTCAGCTTAAATAAAAAAGAGATAAAAAATAATTATAAATAAACTGTAGTACTATAATTCATTTTATAACAAAAAACTATAACAAAAACCGTTTGAGAATTTAGGAATTTCTTCAAAGATAAATCCACATGAAAAACTAGTCACTAATTTAGTTTTATTCACCTTATTGTTGTTTTAACGCAAATTTATTATTCATTTAGATAATCACTCCTGGACATGTCTTGACTGCTTGCTTCATTTTTCTTTCCTTGAAATTCAGTCTATTATCAAATAAATCCAATAGGATTCCACCTGAATTTTTTTTTCTCTAAAGAGCTCTTCACAGGCAATAGATTTGCATGTTTTATTARGTTCTTTATTTTAATGCACAACCTTTTATAACCTTTCATTATCAAAAAATATGAATGTAAACAGGAAGATCTTGGAAACACTCTAAGGTTTAACATTTTGAGGAAAAAAAGGATGACACAAAACTGTAGTGTTTGATAAGAGTTTAAAAATCCAGGTCTGTCTGTCCAGGCCACTTCTTGTTGTAAAGCTGATGCGATTCTCAGAGCTTCCCCCAGCRTCATCTGATCATTGAACTGCATGAAAGATCATGTCCCAAACTAAAGCGCAGAAATAATAAACTAAAAAAAGGCCACAATGAAACACCAGAGAGCATAAAAATACACTTCCTACATGACTCGACATGTTTTTGCCCACGCGTCTGAACACCAGGCAGTTCAACAGCTCTACTAATGACCCTGATTAGGTGTGAAATTGAAATGGTTCTGTGAAACCCTAAAGAAAAGGAACTTCAAACACTAAATAGGTGTTAATGTTAAGTGATAAATACCTTAATGATCACATCATTTTTGTTACTTCATTAGATTAGCATGATTAATCTTTAAGCATGGAACAAAAAAGAAAACTGCATCAACGATGTCACATCTTYTTTCTATTCCCATGAATAGCATTTACTGTATATACTAAACAGCATAAACATAAATGTACGTCTTTAGACTGAAGAGAAGAAAAAAAAACACCAAGCATGGGGAGACCATGCAAACTTGATGTACACAGACCAGAGATGAGATTCTAAGCATAAAGGTTTGAGGCAACAGTGCCAACCACTAAGTCACCGTTTCACTGTCTTCAAAACCTTGAATCGTTAAGTCTCATCAGTGGCTTGAATCATTTGCTTCATTTCAGTTAGATGATTCATCATGTCAATAAGAGCCTCATCCGCAGCAAGCTTTTGGGCATCTAGAGAAAGGTTGGGTGAATGTATTGTAATAAAGACATGTTTTAGACATAATCCCAATTGTAGTGTTTTAGTTACATGATCTGTGTGCTTGATGGTTATTTTGTATTTCTTCCATTTGTGAATAATTGCCCCAAAAGTTGTTTCCTTTTCACAAAGCGTCTTGCTGATAGCCCAGCTATTTGGTCTTGCTCATGCTGGTGAGATTTGAATGGAAGAAGGACTTTCTTAATTTAATCCAG
Source organism: Clarias batrachus (assembly GCA_003987875.1). Taxonomy (NCBI): domain Eukaryota; kingdom Metazoa; phylum Chordata; class Actinopteri; order Siluriformes; family Clariidae; genus Clarias; species Clarias batrachus. Next base: position 393,548 of record QMIH01000476.1, read on the forward strand.
CTCTTAACCACATGAGCACATAACCAGTGTGTGAACCAGGATTATTGTTGGTTAGTAGAGAATCAAATCCCCCATTTTACTCCCTGAAATACAAACTTTGAATCCATTTTATGATGAATATGAAACATAACAGAATGTGGAAAACTTGAAAGTATCTGAAATTTGATAATTGTGAAACATAAGATCATTGGCATATTCAGAAAAATAATAGACAATATAAAAAATATCCAATATTTTGTCACATTTAACAACAATTAAATACAATTTAAAATAAATACATAAATAAATATTGTGAATATGCATTTCAAATAAACGTGAAATAAATGTGAAACTTATATACACAGAGCTCAATGCGAATGTACAGGTAAAGTATATTTTGTAAAAAAATAAAAAAAATAAAATCATCATGGTCAGCAGCAGTATTTACCTATTAATTTCTTTTTATCTGTGACTATGCCTGCTTTTGCTTCTGACTGTATTATCACTGCCTGGTACACAAACAATCCAGGAACACTATATTCTTCCATTAGACATAAAGTCCTTTGTTGGCAATGAAATAACCATTAGTGGGCTTAGACAATTCTTTTATGTTGACGTCACCATTGCATTATAAAACGGCAAAAACAGCCCACTGCCAACTTTAGTGTCCTGGTGATGAGGTGAAGATGGAGAGACATCCTCTGTCTGCTTTACTTCTTGTATTCGTCTTCAGTGTCACCACTGTCTGTAATAATGAGTACACAGAGATGTTGTCATGCCCAAAGAACCAAAAGGCCTTTAATGGCTCTTGTTACGAGTTTGTGACYCTGCAGATGAGCTTCGTACATGGTCAGGCCAGATGTGAAAACAGTGGTGGACATCTCGCCTTCATCCACAATGAAGAAACACAGCAGTTTCTACAGAAATATCTGCAGCCAGAGAACAACTGGTGGATTGGGTTAGCCTCAACATCYTTCAGCCTCAGCTCTAAGGGTGAGATATGGTGTTCATAATTCTAGACAGAAGTCCTAATTTATTTGTAGTGCAATTTGCACCAAAAATTTGTTTGTCCTKATAGGTTAACTAACTAATTTTTCATTCATATTATCACCCTGACATATTCCATCGTGCAACATAAACTCATGTAAATGTTCTTCTCAGAGCAGTATTGTTCAAATGATGGAGTAAAAGCTATATGTAATGTAAATTCAGGCATGAGTAATGATATCCTTTTATCTGTTGATGCTCAAACTATTACGGCATTCGTTCTTTTGGACCTTACAGCAGTCTTTGGTACCATTTACCATGTAGTGCTCATCTCGCGCCAGGCTCAAAGTGTAGGCATTCACTGCACGGCCCTAAAATGGTTCTACTCATATTTAGCCAATAGAAGTTTTCAGTTATGATTGGTGATTATTCCTCTTCCTGTGCCTCTCTTTCCTGTGGGGTGCCACAGGGTTCTATTCTTGGACCTCTTCGCTTTTCACTGTATATGCTCCCTCTGGGGTCAAAATTTAAGCAGTACAATCTTTTTTTTCCTTACCTGTTAGGCAGATTATATACAAGTTTATATGCCTATAGAGCCAAATTAGAACAATGCACTCCAGCCACTGTTTGATTGTTTAAAAGCCATCATTTTGTCTTTTAAAAAACGTCCTTCATCTAAATGAAAATAAAACTGAGTGCATTTTTTGGAACCATGGCTATGAGAAGAACTTTAAACTTACTGACCTTGGGGATCTTACTCCGTACATGAATCCAGCAGGTTGAAATTCGAACACATAACTCCCATCCTCTATTCTCTCCATTGGCTTCTGGTACATTGTAGATTGTCGATTTTAAATAAGTGATGTTTGTTTTTAAAGCCTTACATRGCTCTTATTTAACAGACCTCTTAATACCTCATAACCCTGGCAAAGCACTCCAATCATCTGGTCAATTTCTTTTTGAACTCCCAAGATCCAGATGCAAACGGTTTGGCGAACAGGTATTTATGGTAGCGGATCTCAAACTACGTATTTGTTTATGTTAGTAATTCAAAGTAGTTTGATAATAATTTTCTTTTAGTTGTAATAACATTCTCTTAAAGTTCTGTTTTTATTTCTAAATATTTTTTTTTATCCTATGTTGATCTATATTCCTAATTCTGATTGAGCTATATTCTTAATGTTGTTTTATTCATTTTGTTTTATTGTTTATCCATATCTATTTCATAATCATTTTAATTCCTTTACGTTTACTTTATTTTAACAGCTTATGTTGATTTAATTTTTTTTCTTATTGTTTGTTGTTTTTCTATAGTTGTTAATAAGTGCTATATAAATCAATTATTGATTGATTGATGGTATATATTCAAATATGCATTACATTTGATGCACATTTGAATATATATATATTCAAATGTATATATATTTGAATATATTGTGCAATATATTCAATGGCATTACATTTATCGAATGGTTGTCGTACAAAATGCAACACATATGAGATTTGAAATTAATAAACATGCGGAAGTAAACATAATGTCTAAAAGTAATCCTTAACTAGTTATGGTATATTTTGCACTGTACTGTATTCATGTATAAGTCTGTAGCTTATTTATGGAAATAAATATCATATGCTTTGCAGTTTTAAGGAATAAACAGAAAAAAAAAATAATAATTAAAAATAGGGATGCTCCGGTACGGATCACAAATTGCTGTAGTATATGAACTATTCTATTTATTGTGTAGTATTGTTTATTTGTTCATTGATTATTGCAGTAGTCTTAATAGCACTGCACAATTATAATTAGGAAACATTTTGTTCATTGAAAGGCACATTTGCAGAATATTCTRTAATTTCATTATTTCATATGGATGTATATATCAGTGTGACATTTTTCCCCTAAGCCTGCAGTCAGGACTGATTTATTTACTAAATGAGAATTATAAAAAAATATGTATTTATAGACACGTTGTTCTGGCTGGATGGATCCGAAGTGAGTTATTCTAACTATCTCGGCTCAGACGTACTTGGCCCTGCCTGTGGCTACATCTCCAAAGGAGCAGATTTTCACTGGGGAGCAACCAATAACTGCAGCCAAGAGTTCTTCTTTATCTGCGAGTTTGGTTAGTATTTGATTACATCACTACATTATGGAAGTTTAATTGTATTTGAACTTTATTCACAGCCCTCCTTAGATGTCAGACTACATTTACTGCTCTATGTAGATTGTCATCCAAATAAACTGKATGTTTGTGCACTGTTTCAGAGTCGGGACAGAGTCTAGCCTGTTTGGACAACCATGTCATGCTAAAATGTGATTCTGGTCAGGTCATAGAGATTGATGAGAGCTTCTACGGCAGGAACACGATGCACTACTGCAGAGCCAATAGTTCTCTCTTGCACACACCTGTTCAGGACAGGTGCAGCTGGGGTGATGTGGTGAGTGTAGTATCAGGTATGTCCTTTTCATCCATTTTACAACTTCACAGATAAGAATATATTTTAATGAACACTATGTAGAAGAAGTGTACCAAATTGTATTCTCGTTATTCAGATAGTATTATTAAGGGTAAACGTGTACCTTTAGTTTGTATGGTATATTTTAGCTGGAAGTATAAATGCAGTATAACATAATAATAAAAGCATAGTTTTCAGTGACAAGAAAAAATGCAGTACATTATTTTGGGGAATGCAAGAGTGATATCTCTGTATTTCTTTCTCAAGACATATCACATGAGAGGCAGTACTGTTGTGCTGGATATCAGCATGACTATGATRAAGTTATAGGCACAAAGCCTAGTAATCCTAGAGTCCTAGTAATGAAGATATCATAATCGTGCTGATATCCAGCACAACAGCATGACCTTGATAAAAAAAACATTTATAATCAACAGATTTTTGTTTATTTAGCCAATTATTTTGCTCAGTCAACACATATCCTTCTGGTGGAGCAACAGTTACGTGTAATTAGTTAAGTGTAAATAACAGAAGTGAAAGCTGTTGTTGCAGCCGAAAGGTGTACAGAATATTCCATGTTGGTGGTGGAGAGTAGTGTAAATCTCATGAGTTCCTCTTTATTTTTCCACTTATTCCACTTTAGAATATCAGCTACGCTAATCTTACGGTATTGAATCCTAAATAATGTTAAATGGAAAGTTAACGTGCTAGACTGTACAATCCTTTGTTCCACACACCAAGTGCATTAGTAGTATAATAAATATGCATTAATCTGTGTCCAGCATTATAAATTATGTGCAGGGCAAAGATTCATAGAGGTAAGGCGGTGCAGAACAGGTACTGAGAGTGCAGTAGTGTAGTAGTTATTGAATCATGATCATTGAATCATGACAGGGAAAAAAGTGACCAACGTTAAATTGTTTTGGAGGTCATGCATATTCAGCCATGAATTACGCTCTGTGTATAAATCAAATACAGCTGGAGTACACACATACTGTATAAAGGGTTTATCATTGCTCATCAGGGCAGATCACTCTCAACATTACTAATGGACCACAAAATGCCTGTTAATTTTGAGAGCATGGATGAATTGAAGACATTAAAAATCTAATATTTACCTGTGGTGTTTGTTTAAAGACCATTAATGTCCCGAGTAAGCGGTGATGAATGATGCATTATCTTTTAATGGAGTAGGCATAGAGGATATAATTCAAGTCAAGTCAAGTCAAGTAGGCTTTTATTGTCATTCCAACCATATACAGTTAGTACACAGTGAAACGAAACAACATTCCTCCAGGACCAGGGTGCTACATACATATGCAACAACATAAATTTACAACACAAATTTTTACGTTTTTAAGTTAACCTAAAAAAACTATCAAATTTCTATACAAAAAACACACAATAGACAAAGTGCATGTGCAAATGTGCAAACAAAGAGGTACATGACAGACGCAACAATGTAACACATAACAGTTTTTTTTTTTTGATGAAGTATGAATTGAGGTAGTGGGAAGAGCAACAGTAAACAGTTAATTCTCGTCATATCAAGTACTGAAAGCTTCTGATGTGTTATCTTAGCAGTGATATGTGACTTTGGTTGATGCCATATTCAAATTTACTTAACGTTAACTTTTACTGTACTGTACTGTAAAGTCTGTTTAATTCACAGATTTATGCCATGGCCTGCAAGTGTGCAAGGTTCCTGCAAATACGCCAGCTTTTGGAGAGCCTTGCCCACAACTGGGAAGTTACCTGTGTGTAAAATACCACTGCAAAGATGGTATTAGAGCCCTACTTATTTCTTATTCTATACAAAGGAATGTATAAAATTGGGATTGTTATACTGTATGTGTGACCTTTTTTCGACAGCGTACTGTAGGTCCTTTATGTTATTTGTAACTTTTTCCAAAATATTTATTATATCTGTAAGTAGTGGTGGATAAAATGCATGAATTCTGTACTTGATTAAATGTAGATACACGCCAGGTATAATATTTCGAGTGAAAGTACAAAGGTACTCACCTGCAAATTTACTTAAGTGTCAAAATGACTGGACTTGTATTAGGTTACAGTAGCGTTTGTTATATTAAATCTCTCTCCCTCTCTTTTTCTGTGCTTTCTGACTATGAATATGTAGTTCCTCCGCTTCTAATCTTAAATAACTGCTACATTGTCAAATCCCGCAGTTATGCATAATAGGTTGCTGACTATCCACGTTTCAAATACTACACACCACCGAAATGTAGTGACGTAAAAAGTACAGATAATTGCTGGACGATGTAGTGGATTGGAAGTAAAAATAAATTCTCAAATAATAGTACTGTCTGTTTAATACTGTATATTTTTACCAGACAAATGCTTTGCAGCGTTTCTTCAATACATTATGTGCAGAAACACTTAGCACTTGTTTATTGAAACCTTTTTCTTCTGCATCAATTAAAGATAATTTAACATTACTTATGTTCCACATATTTTTTTGTTGCACTTATTTTTTGATTTCTTATTTATTTTATGTAGAACCCCATTCATCAGCAAGAAATGGAACCAAAAGTTCTCCCCGGGTAGACAATTAACCAAATAATTTATTGATATTGATATTATATGCCTCATCACAATGCAATAATGGGTGTCCATTTTCTAACTCTTAACTTTTCATGTTCACAGTTAAAAAGGGCCGGGAGACACATGCGACACGGAGACCATAAGTGCACATGTAAAGATCTACCAAAGAGCAATAATGTTAATATTGTTATCAAGTAAGTCAATTATTTATCTACTACCTTTATATATATTACTTTCATAATGTACTGTCTATTTATTTATTTCCTTCTCTTGTTCATTTATTTTTCATTTCCTATGGATGAAGAAGTAGTACCTGTATATTTACATATTGCATTTTAAACGCAATAATGTCATTTTATTTCCTTTTTTCAGATGTTTGACAAATTGTAATTCAGTAAATAGCAATACAGATATTTCTCTACAATCAAACCCTGGGGATTTAACAAATGTTGAGTGGTTTTACGAACAGCGAAACGGTCCAGTAAGCGTTAAACTACAATTAAAAAAAAAATCTTAATTACTCTATTATATTCACAATAAAATTATTCCTGACATTCATATAAAAGGTTGGCTGAATATACATACCTTTTTTTTTTTAAAGGTTAAAGTTTCATGCACAGGCAGTACAAATTCCATCCAACTGAGTCAAAAGCTTGGAAATGGTTCCTCTTATAATGTTTCAAGTCAAATTCTGAAAACTCTGAAATCTGGCATCAATATTGTAGCAAAAGGTATGAATGTTACTACAAGTTATTTTTTGTTCCTTTGTTTGTTTTTGGCTAATTGCTATGACAACGATTTATTTTCTCTTTCTTGCAGGTTATAAAAATAATGATATTGGCTATTATTGTCAACAATTTACATTTCAAAAGAATACGAACCCTAACTCAAATCTTCCCACGCCCAACTGTGAAATTTCTCCTGTCACGGGGGATATCTTCACTCCCTTCACCGTCAACTGCACCGTAAACACAACTTTTTGCTCTGGACAATGCTCATTCTACCTGACAACCTCCAAAGGTGAGAATAGACATTTTATTAATATTACAAAAAAAACATTTATAATTCTTGTTAGTATGACTGGTCATTTATTCTTTTTTTTCTTTTTTTAAATCTACAGGTAAATATGTCTATCAGGGCAATCAGGACAACATGCCTAACCTATTTCTTCCTCGGGGGAACATTCAACTAATAGTCACTGTTAAGAATAATGYTCATCAGACAATCAGCACTACACTCGATGTTCAGGTCAGTCAAACCTTTTGCTTTTAGTAACTATCATGCTGGTTTTGTAGCAAATGTGGCTCTTTGACAATTTCTAAAAATCTATTTGTCACTATAAAAAATGAATAGAAATACGCGATATCTTTCTAGGTCACAGACAGCTCCAGTTCGTCTGCCAGAGATGTATGGGAAGCTTTGTCACGAGTTGTAGGGCAACAGAAAAAAGGAGTGATTTCGGTCCCCATGTTGGCGCAGTTGTTTGAGACTGTTTCTGATAACTTGAACAGCAATTTAAGTGAAGATGATAAAAAAGAGGTAGCAAGATATTCCACATTTAGATATTTCAATTAATCAAGAACCATCTCAATGGTCTGCTTCCTATTTATATTGTGACATTCTGATATCAGCACTTTACCTCACTTTCATCATTTCTTTCTGAAGCTGTTGAAGTTCATGGCTACATCGTTGCTTGATGCGATGGCCAATAGAAGTACGGACTATCTTCCCGATGAGATAACAGTCTTGGCTTCCTCAGTCCTAAGCTTTGTCACGCATGAAAATCTGCTGACGCCTAACACTACGGTACTCGAGTTAGTGTTAATTATGTAATTAAACAGTTATGCTTAGTATTTATGACCTGTTTTTTTTTTTCTTTTAATCCACAGGCGACAGTTTGCTCTCTGCTTGATGACATTAGTAAGGACCTAATTTATTCATCTGATGGGAATAGCAATGAAACATCCAGTGCAGCCTTGCCTATTGTTTTATCATCCAGTATTCTTCTTAAACACTCTGCTGCCAATGACCAACAGGTACCAACAGTCAACTACTGTACCCACCTAAACAGAAAAATGGAAAAAAAAATTAAGAGATAAATGATGAGCTATATCTCATATATAGAAATTCTGGATGGTGTTTCTTTCTTTTCAGACATCTGAAACATTACTGAGGATAATGGACCAAGTCCAGAGCGCCCTGCTCACCAACAAATCAATAAACATGGAGCCGATATTACTCAGCTCTCCACTGATTGAACTCTATGTGAACAGGTATGAGGGTGTTATGGACAATATTAAAGCTGTGGAAGGTGCTTGTCTCAATGTCTATACCGCTTTATTCTACTGTATATACAGGGTTGCGAGGGGCCTGGAGCCTATCCCAGGAGAATTAGGTCATGAGGCAGGGTACACTCTGGACAGGGTGCCAATCAATTGCATGGCACACACACATACACACACTCATTCACCCACTGTGGGAAATTTGGGTAGGCCAATTAGYCTAATCTGTATGTCTTTGGACTCTGGGAGGAAACTGGAGTACCCACCAAGCATGGGGAGAACATGCAAACACCATGAACATGAACCTGGTAAGGAATTGAACCCGGACTCTGGAGGTGCAAGGCAATAGTGATGATATTTACAACTATTATGATAACAGCAGGATATACAAAGACAWTGAGAGKCTAACACAGARCAAGGGAACATAAATGGGTAACAAACCAATGTCTGGACAGGGATGGAGACAGGGTTGCAACTGGAAACCGAAATTTACATGAACGAATTGGTTGCCATTTACAGTACACATTCATACCAAAGGAAAAACTGTGATTAAATGTTCAAGATTTAATTATCATCTGGAGATTTTTTTATGTTCGTTTACATTTTTAAAGTCCGGTTTACACTGCACATGGGGTTATCAAAGTAAGAAAGCATAGTGAAATGAAATGGTGACTTTTTGGTGTTTTTTTCCTCTTCTAGGYTGACACCAGATTATCTCTTTGAGTACCCAATCAKTACTGAGAACATTTCAGTTGCCTTCACACTTCCATCTTCGGTTTTATCTCTGGTTCCATCAGATGAGCCAGTGAATTTGCGTGTAAGTTTCCTTTCATTCGCTATTCTTGTACTATKCTTTTTATATCCTGTGGTTATATAAAGCGGTCTCTCTATGCTTAAAATCAGCAAACACATTTATACATTTTTTTTTTTTTAAACTCCCACTCAGTGAAATTTAAAGATTACATGACATTTGGATTCAAATTCAAATTTACTTATTAACTTCCCTTTTTTAATGCAAAAACTACTGACTTACTCTATGTCTTCTACACGATCACAGATGATGAGCTTTGGGATAAACCCCTACGCWTGGAATAAAGAAAAGGACATTAATGGAACAGTCGGGAGTCTCTCTCTTTCCAGYGATAATGGTTTAGTTATCCCAGTGGAAAATCTCAATGAGGAAATCGAGGTATAAAGTTCAACAGCCCAAGATGTATTGTGATGAAAAAAAAAAAGCCACTATTTCATGTCTTTGAAAGTTTTCTGTCTCTAACATTAAACTCCTCATAGTGTCAGCCTTTCCCTCAGCATGTTTGTTTGGTTTTCTCTGTGCTAAAACATGGGACTGAATGGTGGAACAGTGACTATAAATTTCTCTCAGATGTGCATACTGTACAGTCCCTATCATTGTATGTCTCAGTAGTCTTTACTGTCTGGCGCAGCAGTCTTGGGTCCTCAGCAGCACAAACAGCTCGGCTATCATCCATGGCTTCTGGTTGCAATGTATGTTGATGTTAGTTGATGGAACTTACGGAGTGCTGATTCTGCATTGTATTCTTAAAATCTCTGGCATATTGAACTCTGAGCCATGTCTCCTTAAAAAGCAGCAGGTAAAAAGAGTTAAAGGGTTAAAGATTAGTCTGTTTTAGTTGGAGAGCTAGCCAGTCAGCCTAKCACAGATCCCCATCTGCCTGCCCTGCTTCCAATTCCTCACACACTGTTTATGATGTCCTCTCACCCAACCACTGACGTCAAGCAGTACAGAGCTCACATAGCTACTTCATCAGATCAATGTGCAGGTTGGTTATTGTGTTGTTCCTTTAATGTAGCAATGTCTGGCACTGGTAGACACATACACGGTTGATCTGATGTCCATGTGCCRTGAGAGCTAAATAAAGTAGTTGGCACCCTGACCAGGATAAAACATGTACTGAAGGTGAATGAATTCACATTGTCATTTATGAAATGAGTTTATAAATGTGTCTTCCTGTTTTTAGATTCTCTTACCAAGACTAGRTGTTGTGGATGCAAACCAAACCTTTCTGAACCTCACAAGTTACAGCACTATGGCCATCAATGTGACTGCTCCAAACACCTCTCTGGTGCTGAAACTGGAGCCTTCAGATGAGACACCTTTGATGTTGCATCTGGGCTTTCAATATTATCCAAATGACACCAAGTATGTTGCCAAGGTCCAATTCCCTCAAGCAGGAGACTCACAAGGTGGACTGTCTCCATGTTTTACCATTCTTGTAACATAATGACTGATAAAAAAAAAAAAAAAGTCATGAAGAAGATTTATATTTATTTTTCTCCACAGCAGGTGAGTACACATGGGTCCTAACTCCCAAAGATGTGGCATTACAAGTGGGGATTTACTATCTTCTAGTGAGGCCCATTGTACCAGCAGGTGTAAAATCCACTAATGTAACAGTGTTCATCACATCAATTGCKGCTAACTGCAAGTACTGGAAGGAGTCCGATAAGAAATGGAGTGAATATGGATGTCGGGTGAGTTACATGATTTTTTTTTAAAAGAAATCAGCTCTAGTCTGGCTACTCACTTTTTCACACCATTCTGTGTATATTTTCTTAGTGGTACTGTTCGACTCATTTCCACAAAAATCCAAAATCTAATCTGCTTAAAGACATTTGTTACCACTCAATAATGTGTAGCCTTGCTAATGTATTTATTCCAGCCATCCTTGCTTCCTTGATTGAAATTAGTAGATCCTGTAATATGTTTTAGAATAATGTAACCAAGCTCTTGGTTTAGCTTTTAGTAGTATATTGTTCTCATGAGTTATGTTATTCAAATTTTCAGGTTGGCCCTCTCACYACACCTCTGATTACTCAGTGCCTGTGCACTCACTTGACATCTTTTGGGAGYTCGTTCTTTGTCATGCCCAACACGGTGGATGTGTCTCGTACTGCTGAGCTTTTTTCCACGTTTGCCAACAACCCAGTGGTCGTGTGTTTTGTTGGTGCCATATTCCTGGTCTACATTATAACAGTGATATGGGCACACAAGAAAGACCTKCAGGACAAAATAAAGGTAAAGCAGTTAAAGTATTGTCTTACATATAAACATAAACTGTAAATTGTAAAAAAATTAAAAAATAATTTTTTTAATGACATCACAACATTATTTTCAAGGTGAGAATCACTGTGTTGGARGATAACGACCCACTGGCTGAATATCGTTACTTGGTGGCTGTTACTACGGGGCATCGTCATGGAGCTGCCACAACATCTAACGTCAGTAGTACCATTTCTGTCTTAATGTACAGTACAGTAGCACTTGTGTCATTGTGTTATAAATGTACGTAATATTTGAGTTATTTTTATGCACCTCCAGGTTACACTGACACTTACAGGCACTGTTTGGGAGAGTAAGCCTCATCATCTGACTGATCCAGAAAAACCTGTGTTCACTAGAGGAGCGGTGGACATATTTTTGCTCACTACTCCTTTCTCCCTTGGAGATCTGCAGAGCATCAGACTGTGGCATGACAACTCTGGGGAGAATCCTRATTGGTAAAGTGAATGAATTTGTCTTGAGCGTTCTGTAAAACATGTACACTGCATGAATCATGTAGGAATGTTCACTTGTAAAAACTCACCAAAGAACTGATATCGGAGACTCCTTCCGTAGATGCTAAATAAAGATATGAATGATAATACATTTTCCTTTCTTAAAGTCAAGGCCCTCAAAAGTCAAAATATAAGTCCCTGTGAATGTTACAGTAGAATCATTAATATGAGTGCAGTAGCTATTAAAACCCAGAGCATTTTAGTCATTTTTTTAAATAAGTGTTGTTTTGCTGTTTTTTTTTAATAAACATATATAGGGCTCAGGACTGTCCAGTATACAGTGACATATACTTTTTTCAGCACAACCTAGGCAACATCTTCTTCTTTGTCTTTTGGCTATTCCTTTGCAGGAGTCGCCACAGCGAATCACCCGCCTCCATCTAACTCTATCCTCTGCATCCTCTTCTCTCATCCCAACTAAATTCATGTCCTCTCTCACTGCATTCATACATCTCCTCTTTGGTCTTCCTTTAGACCTCCTGCCTAGCAGTTCCAACCTCAGCATCCTTYTACCAATATGTTCACAATCTCTACTCTGAACATGTCCAAACCACCTCAATCAGGCTTCTCTGACTTCTGACTTGGAAGTCAGAGAACATGGATTGTCCCTCCGATGAACTCATTCCTGATCCTATCTATCCTAGTCACTCTCAAAGAGAACCTCAACATCTTCATCTCTGCTACCTCCAACTCTGCCTCCTGTCTTTTCTTCGGTGCCACTGTCTCTAA
>QMIH01000477.1:8660-28703 GCA_003987875.1 Clarias batrachus
GCGATACCATGCCACGGCGCACAATTACACCAGAAACGGTGCATATATCCTGCCTGTAATTGCTGTTAAGGTTTGTAAATCTGTTCGGCTATATTCACAATTTAAAGCAGGTTATGTGTTTGTTTGTTTTTTTTACCCCCCTTCTGTTTAATTGCTTTCTTAAAACGATTAATTTTTATGCAAGGGGAGGTTTAATCGCTAAAAAAGCGTGAGCTAAGCTGGTGGTTCAACTCGATCCAGAGCAATTTTCTGCCTTTAGCATGAAAGCTACACTGCCTTTAAGCATTTCTGCATCTTTCTGCACCAGCACAGTCTCGTTTTCTCTTTTACGCATACACACATCTATATATGTGTCAGGAATTATAGGTTTATTAATTTCTGCTCTGCTTTTCAACATCTGCTGGAGTAACACGTTATTCCTTTGTATCTGTTGCATGCTGTGAGCCCTTGTGTAATCCAATCCAAGTCTACATATTGGGGGTCAAAACAAAGGGAATGCGAAAATTAAATACTGTAATGATAATCTATAATTGGAAAAACAGACAATGGCCTGAAACAGAAATATTTCAAACTGGAGAATATTTGTAAGCGCTGAAATCGGGGCTTGGACTTAAAGACAGAATGCACGGCTTAATAGCTTTCAACATGACATGAACACGACAGGTGTAAGTAAAAAGAAAATWAAAAAAAGGATTAGATCTAAACCCAGAGCAGGTGAACACATTTGAATAACAAGCCATTTGAGTAACATTACGCTAGAGATGGAGCTGCGACAAATGCAAACCTATTATATATTATATTATATAGCTATTCTTTTTATACCCATATTTATTTTTATTGTTTTTATTCTATTTTTATTTTTATTTTCTACTTTTTTAGCAGCATTCATTAGAGGCACAGCAAAGGAAGAATTTCATTGTATGTACAGGGGGGAACATGTTTCTTTACTGTGTATATGACAATAAAACTTGAAACAGGTCGCATTCGTACGATGAGTGTTCAAGTCAAACCCGGACAAGCAGTGTACAGTGATGAGATGAGCTTGCAGAAGAGACGCATCTATAGCGTGAACTGTACACACCATCATTCACCAACACCACTTGTTCATTACAGGAACTCGGCTGGGAGTTACCGCCACATCCCCCGTACAGTCCCGACCTCACTTCAAGCCATTTCCACATGTTTGGGCCGTTAAAGCAGTTCCTGGGAGGCATAAACTTAAAAGCTTTCTAAACACTAGGACATGTGCATTAGTGTAGCAGGGGATTATATAGTATATAGTTATATATAGAGAGTAATCAATGGAGTTTTACAGTATATATCTTTCCAAACTGTGTTCTGGTACGCTGCACAATCAAAAGTCCTTGTTTGACTTGAACGCACTCAAACATGTACCATAATACTTAAATTATTATTATTATTATTATTATTATTATTATCCTTTGAAATGTTTTTCTACTTCAGTGTAACAGGGTTAACAAGCAGCTTAGTGTTTTCTGTATTTGTGTTACATGGTGAGGCGGGGCATCGCTGAGAGTTTTTACTCTCATCAGGTTAGTATTTTGCACCAAATATCAATCTGCGCATGTCCGGGAAAGAGACCAAATTAAGACGTCATGTCTTGTGGGAAAACTACAGCTGCCCTCTGGCCTGCTTGGAAATCACATCCTGTCCCAGCAACACCATAGTGACCCTTTCCAGTTCTCGCTCTTTCTTCAGATGCAATAAAACGTTAAATTTGTTTCAAATAATCTTAATAACAGTCTTGTTCCATACAGTTTGCACTGCATTGCACGTGGCCCCTGACCCCTAACCTGACCTCTCTCACCTCTCTCTCTCTCCACCATCCACAGCGGTGATCGGCGAACGCTTCCTGCTTCTCTCGTTTGTGGAGAAGAGTCAGGTGTGTCAGGTCTACCTGGGTAGGCGGAGCCAGAGTTCACCTGAGCTCTCAGCACGCCGTTTGGAGAAACTCTCGGCTGCTGACATCAAGGTAACACAATACACACACACACACACACACACACACGGTAGCACTTTTGGGAAAAAGCCTTGACTGCTTTTAATTAGTGGCCACAATGACGACGCTTCCGCTGAGCTTGTAGCGGTAATTACTAGCACTCGTAGTGTTTTTTTCRGGGAGCCTTGGGGACTCTAATGCGCTCTCTAGAGTCAGAAAGCACTGACAAACACAATAACAATAACACTCACACAGCTCAGGAAGATGTCTGGGCTGACTTCATTACAGACGATGAGGAAGGACAGAAAAGAAAGCTGTTTGGGTTTAATAAAACTTAAAGGTTACATTTTTGAAAGCAGGAAACGGCTCGAGTCTAAATAAGACCATGTGATCAAGGAGACCTTTTTCCACATGAACTTGTTGAGAATTTGATTCAYTTTAAACTTGACATGKTATCTGTCATGTCGAGTCAGGTATTGAATCGAACAAGCACGTTTTCCTTATGRCCAATAGAGTGCATTAGGTGAACTGATTCAAATWAAAAATTTGGGGAAAAGTGGTTTATAAAAACTAGACATGGGAGAAAAAATTAATTCAGGTACATATTACACTCGGACTCTGAAATATATTTATTAARATTAGTTTTTAATTTGGGTATGATTGAATTTGGATAAAGGTGGCACGACTTGGTGGTTAGCACTGTCGCCTTGCACCTCCAGGATYCGGGTTCGATTACTGCGTCAGGTCTGTGTACATGGAGTTTGAATGTTCCTCCCCATGATTGGTGCCACTGTCCAAAGMCAGTCAGATCAGCTTAATTGGCGTTCCCAAATTGCCCATAGTGTGTGAATGTGCATACGAGTGTGTGTGCCCATGTGTGTGCCCTGCGATCGATTGGCACACCGTCCATAGTGTTCACTGCCTCGTGCTTAAAGTCTCCTGGGATACGCTCCAGGACCCCCCGCGACACTGTATACACAGTAAAGTGGTTTAGACGGTGAGTGAGTGAGTGAGGGAGGGAGGGATGGAGGGAGGTAAAATGTTGCACTTCCTCTATAATCCTACAGGTGGTGCCCTCTAAACTATTCACACTGGCAGGCAGCACAGCAGCCTGTGTGATAGGAGCCAAGTTTCTGCTAAATTTGTTAAGAATTGTAACAAAAATTCTTATATTAAACCGGGATATTTATAAAATCTTGATACTAACAGAATCGCAATACAAATCGAATTGGCACCTACTGTAGGTTTGTAATGATGTAGTATCCGGTATTCCCTGGTTATTCCCATCCTTAATTAAAAAAAAAAAAAAAGTTTAGTGAAGAAAAGCACTTTAATGAACAAGCTGGTTACTCCAGTTGTGATTGGAAAAACATGCTTTTTTTTGGCTATAAAGTTATCTTTAGGGTTAGCAGGGAGATCCTGGTGTCARAATGCGGCTGTRRRTTCCCYTTTCCTTATCATGTCCGATAATCCTTATTTAAATATACTAAGAACAGGATTCCAACACAAACTCAAACTCACATCAGGAATCTGAAAATATGCACGATTTGATTGTATGGGTCACAATTACATGCTTCCTGTAATTAAATGTCTTTATACTATAACATTTAATCCAATTTCTTCATCATGCGCTATGCATGAAAATACAGCATATTGTCCCAAACCTGGTTTAGATGTCTTGATTAGTTTGCAACGAACTGATACTAATAATATATAAATAACAATCTMTATATACTGTATATTAAAAGCAGCTATTCGTTATTATAATTTATATTTTTTTATAAGAAAAATGGTTTGATTGAGATTAATATTTTGCAATATATTGCAATATGATTAATTATATATTTTTTATTACATATTTTTATGTTTATACATATATTTCATGTATTTAATTTATATTTATGTTCATATAGAATTTCTTAAAATAATAAAACCAGTCTTAAACATGCATCACATTTGATTTTGACATGATTAGGAGTTTTGTTTTTTTTTATCTATATTTATATTATATTAGACATATTAATATTTTTATTACTTTGAAACAATAAAAGAAGTTTGTATTGTATGTAATGTATTATTATAAAATGTATAAAATAATGTATTCATAATATTTAATCATTTTTATGCCGTAATGCTTTTACATCAAATTCCTTGCGTGATGTTTAAACTGGTGAAAATGTTTTCTAACTGAAACACACAGTATGCACAAAGTGTGTCTGTGTGTGTGTGAGAGAGAGAGAGAGAGAGGAATCTGTGCATGTGTTGCCTGCATTTGCCTCCCTGACAGACAGCCAGACAGTAAGGGAGAGMGAGGCATGGTGAGGTCAGAGGTCAAGTCCATCTCCTCTTCAGGGAAAACAGGTGCTCTCTGACGTTCCTTTCTCTTTTTGTCCTCCGTCGCCCTCTCATTCTTGCTCTCGTGTACGTCTAAAATGCATACTGGAATAAAAGTCTTTTTTTTTTTTTGTTCAAGGCATTAACCCTGTTTTTAAAAACGGAGCAGCGGAGATCGTGCTTCGGCTGCGTCTGATTGGCGAGACCGGCACAATACGCGAGAGCGCCGTGACTCTTTAACTCGCACGCGTTTATCGCATTAGTGATGCGCTTTGTGGCGGCGGTGCGAGTATGAAAGCAATCTCTCCTGCCATGAGTCTGGCTCCAGCAGCATGCTTCTGATAAGCGAGACCCCTTAATCGTCCCTGAACTACCCCTATCCTCCCCCCTAAAAACACCGTCGAACCCCCCCATGCCCCCACAGGAGGCCCCGTCCGCTACCCGCTTCACTGGCCTAAGCCTGGAGCCTAATCCTCTCGAAAGTGGGTTCGATTATTGCTGACCGTCAAACGCCGGTCTGTTCGGAGGGGAAAAAAAACACGAGCAAGAGAAACCAGGGAAGCCGAGAGATTAAAAATATGTTTCCCTCTACCAGGTGTTGTTTATCAGCATCGAGCTGTGATTTATTTTCTGTAATATTATTGTGCATTTGCTTCATGTGTTTACCCCTTGAGGCATCATCCTCCTCCCCAAAAAAATGATAATAATAAAAAAAATATTCTGTTATTGCTGACCAGCAAACGGGCGCGATGGAAAAATGAAACGAAAAGGCAGGTGAAAGAAAACGCTGTCCGAATCTCCTAAAGTGTCTCGCTCTACAGTCCGGTTATTGTTTTATCAGCGTGGTGGTTTCTCTAACTCGTCATTGGTTAAACAAGTTGTGTTAGGAATGAAACACTGCAGGGTATGTCAGTATGGGAAAGTAATCAACTATGTGATGGAGTTGAATGATGATGATGTCAGAGCCGCTGTTGTTGGAAATGAATCAACACCTTCTGACCAATCGGAATTATATTATATTCCTTCTCATTTCTTTCTTATATCACAATTTCCAACACATGCAGCTGCAGATCTGTGTGTGTGTGTGTGTGTGTGTGTGTGTGTGTGTGCTCTAGTTAATAGAAATGTCCTGGTTAAGCAGATCATCCTGAGTCTAAATGAAGGCATAATGCAAAGGCTTGGCTGAAGCTCCATGCCCAGATACAGTACACACACACACACACACACACACACACACACACACACACAGAGGGGTGGCAGTGGGCTTTGAGACTCTATTGTGTTGGGAATGGGAAAGATAAGGCCATTATAACGGCCCGTATGGAGATGGCTTTTGCTGGCGAGGCTGAATGGAAGCATCACAGCAGCTGGACAATGCTGCAAAGATTTTTCACAACACAATATTCACAACACAGAATGGCATCGCTGTGTGAAGATATGTCAAATACCCAGGTTTCATCCTCCCGTCCGATCCCTGCTCGCTTTCGAGCCTCTGATTTAGCCGTCTATTGTCGATGAATAGGTGGAGGTTCCTGTTTTATACAGTGATACAACTGAACAAATTCGTTTCAAACCCGAGGGGAGTTTGCTCTCTCAGGCTGCAACGGTTTCTCAGCATCCTTTTTTTTTCAGTAACTGATTCTCATTTACTTTATATTGTCTTTTTTTACTGAAGCAGCACCATTTTAGCATTCATGTGGATGTGAGAAAGCATTGCAATCCAAGGTGTAGAAAATCTTAAAGCAATCTTTGACGCAGTCCTAAACTGATCATTTTGTTGTCGAGGTTTTCAACATCTTTATTGTTCAGACACATTTTTCATTCGTTTTTGCATTCGTTTTCCATTAGTACCCAGCAGTTTTCCCAAAACACAACACAAGTGCACATATCGTATACACTTACTGTACCAGTCACTTCATTAGGTATACCTTGCTCGCACTGGGTTGGACCCCTTTTGCCTTCAGAAGTGCCTTAATTCTTCATGGCAACGTGAAATGCTGGTTTGTTGGGTACACCTGTTCAACCGCTTTGGTTACCTTAAATATCTAATCAGCCAATCACATGGCAGCAACTCAAAGCGTTTAGGGATGTAGACGTGTTCAAGACGATCGTCTGAATTTCAACCCGAGCATCAGAACAGGAAAGAAAGTTGATTTAAGTGACCTTTGACTTGTGGCATGGTTGTTGGTGCCAGATCTGAGTATTTGGTCTGATTATTTCTAAAACTACTACTGGGATTTTCACCCGCAATCATCTCTAGGATTCACGAGAATGGTCTGAAAGGACAACATATCCAGTGAGGGCAGTTCTGTGGGTGAATGTGCCTTGTTGTTGCCAGAGGACAGAGGAGAATGACCAGTCACACGGACCGATGGAAAGGAAACTCGCAAAAGTATGCCCTATCATCAAGAGATCGCTAGTTCAATTCCCGGGTGATGCTGTAACCTCTCGCAGCCGGAGGTTTAGAGAGAGCTGATTGGCCGAGCTCTCTCAGAGGGGAGGGATGAGAGGTACTTAGTGCTCCCACATTAATCACGGCTCTACAGCCAGTCAGGGGCGTCTGTGAGCTCACGCAAGTGGAAGGAGCRGATAGCGCTGTCCTCCGAGTGTGTTAAGCCGCCCCCGATGGTGTGTGCGCGTGCAGTTTGGAAAGATACGGTCAGCAGGCGTCATGTGGTTCGGAGGAAACATATGATGGTCTTCAGCCCTTCCGACTGAGTGGTAGTAGCGCCTTAATGTGGGAGCCCCCTAGTGACGGGGAGGAATTGGATACGACTAAATTAGTGAGAGAATCTCTAGGGTTTTTTCTCTAGGGAAAAAATCCCCTCCAGAAAAATAAAAGAAAGGAAACAGTAGCTCAAATAACAACTCGTTATATCCGAGATATGCTGAAGAACATCTCTGAACACACAACACATCAAACCTTGAAGCAGATGGGCTACAGGAGCAGAAGACCACACTGGGTGCTGCTACAGTAAGAAGAAGAAATTGAGGTTACAATTCACATGGGCTCATCAAAATTGGACAGTAGAAGATTGGATAAAATGTTGCCAGGTCTGATGATTCTCAATTTCTGTTGCAACATTTGGATGGGTCAGAATTTGTCCTAAACAACATGAAAGCGTGGATTCATCCTTCCTTGTATCAGTGGTTCAGGCTGCTGGTGGTGGTGTAATGGTGCGGGGGAGATTTTCTTGGCACACTTTGAACCCCTTTGTACCTGAGTATTATTGTTGACCGTGTCCATCCCTTTATGAACACAGGAAAATGCACCATGTCACAAAGCTAAAATCATCTCGGAAATGGTTTCTTGAACATGACYGTGAGGTCACTGTACACAAACGGCCTCCACAGTCACCAGATCTCAATCCAGTAGAGCACCTTTAGGATGTGGAGGAACGGGAGACTGGCWTCATGTACTGTATGTGCAGCCGGCTAATCTGCAGCAACCGCATGATGCTATCATTTCCAGCACTTTGTTGAATCTTTGCCATGGAGAATTAAGTTAAGGCACTTCTGAAGGTGATCAGCGGGTGCTGAGACAMACAGTGCACAGAGGTCGGCAACTTCCTGCAGAGTCGATAGATACAGACCTCCARACTTCATGTGGGCTTTAGATTAGCTCAGAACAATGTGTAGAGAGCTTCATGGAATGGGTTTCCATGGCTGAGGAGCTGCATCCAAGCCTTACATTATCAAGTGCAGTGCAAAGCATCAGTTGCAGAGGTGTWAAGTGCGYGCCACTGGACTCTGGAGCAGTGGAGACGTGTTCTCTGAAGTGATGAATCGCACTTCTCTGTCTGGAATTCYGATGGACAAGTCTGGGTTTGCTGGTTGCCAGGAGAATAGTACTTGTGTTACTTCATTGTGCCAAGTGTAAAGTKTAGTGGAGGGGGRATTATGTGGGGAGTTTGGCTCAGCGCCTTAGTTCCACTGAAAGCCTACCGACATTTTGGACAATTTGGACAATTTTGTGAAAACAGTTTGGGGATGGACACTGTCTGTTCCAACATGACTGCGCACCAGTGCACAAAGCAAGGTCCATAAAGACATGGATGAGCGAGTTTGGTGTGGAAGAACTTGCCTGGCCTGCATAGAGTCCTGACCTCAACCYGACAGAACACCTTTGGGATCAATTAGGGCAGAGACTGCGCGCCAGGCCTTCTCATCCAACATCAGTGTCTGACCTCACTAATGCACTTCTGGAAGAACGGTCAAACATTCCCATAAACACACTCCTAAACCTTGTGGAAAGCCTTCCCAGAAGAGCTGAAGCTGTTATAGCTGCAAAGGGAGGACCAACATCATATTAAACCCCATGTTACACAAGTTCATACTTTTGCCAATTTAGTGTATGTACCCAGAGAGAATGAAAAGATGATACAGGAACAGTGACTTCTGCGTTGCCAACTATTTGCAATGGAAACTAGCTAAAGCCTGCTGGAAAAGGCGCTAGATGTCGGTAAATGATGTCACATGCTATTTTGATTATGATAGGGCGGTGGTGGCTCAAAGGGCTAAGGCACTGAGTTACTGATCAGAAGATTGGCAGTTCGATTCCCAGCTCAGCCAGGTTGCCATTGTTGGGCCCTTTAGCAAGGCCCTTAACCCTACCTGCTCCAGGGGTGCTGTACCATGGCTGACCCTGCGCTCTGACCCCAGTTACGCTAAGATATGTGAAGGAATTTCACTGTGCTGTAATGTATACTTGACCAAATAAAGGCTTTACTTTACTTTTTACTTTACTTATGTTGCTTCATGCAGTATTTGCATAGCAACTTGTACCAGACAGACATAGTGCATATTGGGCCATTTCAGTTTACAGTGTATGCAGGCACCATATTGGTACACTCAAAACATACGGTTGCTTTTAGCTGTTATTAAAACTCCAGTGTTCAAACTGCAAAAATAAAAATATAAAAGTTAAATGCAGCAGTAATGTTGAACCCTTAAATCTCAAATCTTAAATCTCTCATCTATACATCTGATAAAACTAATAAAACTGTTGGCGTGTCCGTACATTGAAGATATTTGCAAAAAAATAATCTGTGGGGACGTAAGATGAGTAATAGAACACATCAAGATGGTTTTTGTAATTTTTGTCTGTCTGTCTGTCTGTCTGTCTGTTTGTGCATGCATCACGTAAAAACTACCCAACAAATTTTATTGGGGTTTCCACAAGTGTATTTGGCCGAGCTCGAGGTAACATATAAGCTTTGTTTCATTGCAGTCGGCCCATGAGAACAGAAGATATGCTACATTGAAATTTAAGTGGGAAACCGTTATATCATCACATAATCTCAACATTAAAAAAAAAAAAATCATTAGTTCATCTTAAAATTCAACAGATGGCGCTGTCCATTTTTTTTTATAAATTCGAGTTTGAGTGTGCAATTAAATTCCTTGTGAATTAAGTCACGGGCACATCTAGTATAAAATATACAGTGTATGTAGTAAAGTGGAAAGATGGAAGATTTACTTTATAATAATGAATTTAATTACTTATGTTTTACCTAAGGGACAATCTGATCCTCTGCTCCATACACGTTTTCACACATTACCATAATTTTCTTTTGATTCTCAAAAGCTGCTTTGCAAAAATGGCCATTGTTTGTAACAAATAAAATTGAATTGAATTGAATTGAATTTTAAGGAAGCCCATAGTTATTAGTACTATGAGAAATCCTCATATTTTTGCCTATGCTATGTTATGGGTAGTCCCAGGACACCACATGTACACTGAACCCTAAGCTGAATCTCAACAGAAACACATGTTAAGAAAAGTTCTAATACCGAACCTAGTACCGCTAAACGCACCACTGCAGCTGGAAGCCAACTTTGGGTGTTTAACTTCTAACCCACACCTGACTTCACACGACACAATGATATTGCTACATAGCCTTTTAGTTTGTTAGTGATTTCTCTGGATCTTTTAATCTTTTTTTTTTTTTTTTAAATAGCTAATTCTTTGGCTCGTAGGCGAATTTCTAGCGACGTACGGCATCGGTTTTCTAGTTACGGCCAAAACAACGGAGGTGTGAGCCTTTAGCATCTGTAAACATGAGACTGTTTATGAATACAGGCTACAGGCTGTGAGTGTGAATTTAGCTGTGTGTTAACACCAGGAGATCTCATTAAGACTTTACCCTACAGAGCATACAAATCTTCAAGCCAAACACAACAAAGAACAACAGCGTGCTCCCAGAAATTAATAATGGAATGAAATTTGCTTTAAGTTAAAAAAAAAAAACATTGAAAAAAAAATGGCCTAGAACCAATTATCAGGTTGAGAAGCATTTGTTGTGCGGGAATGTGTTATCCTGTCGTGATGCGATCGGAATCAGAAATCAGAACCTCATTTTTGTTTTATTTCAAATGTATACTCGGAGGTATCGCTGTGTGTTACTGGGATTTCATATTGAGTGACCATGACATTGAGTTGTGCAGATATACTGTAACCGTCAAAACCGGTCTCTGAGCGAATGGGTCCGGCTACATTGATACATTTGGTTCCTTTCCAGGTCTCGTGCTTGGAGCTGGCAGGAGGCGGCGGCCGTCGCATGAGCAGGCGTGTGGCCCTGAACCGCGCACAGGACATGGGTGTGTGCTGGTGGCAAGGCGGACGAAATGACGAAGTGTGGCCTTGGTCACCGGTTCCCAGTGCCTCAGAGCGGGCTAATCTGGTACTGCTGGGCTTTTCAGAAAGCCCTGGTCTTATGGTAAGTCTAAACACCCATGGAGTTCACCCTTTTTTCACTCAATATACTGTAAGCATAAGGAACGCAAAAATACACCTGTTCTTTGCATTCTTCTGACCTGGATGAAGATCCCATTCCAGAACCATGAGTACAAACATACAGGTGATTTTCATTCTTCTGCTAATGTTTCCACTAGATTTTGGTGATTTCAGCTACAAGAGCGTTAGTGAGATCAGGCGTTGATTTTCAGTGAGGAGGTATCTCGTTCATCCTAAGGATGTTTAATGGACTTTGGGTCAGGTCACTACAGTATGTAGAGTTCCTCCTCTCCAAGTTTGGACCAACCGTCCATGTTCTCATGGAGATCATGCTGGAACAGGTTTGTGTGGCGTAGTTACAGCTGAGGGAAATTGTAACGCCAGAGTATACAGAGGCATTCTATACAAGTGTCTGCGTCCAAGTTTGTCCCAACAGTTTGGGAAGGGTTAATCTGGGAAGAAGGACATTACTTATACAGTATTGTGCAAAATACATTTATGACTTACAGTAATTAATGAAACAAAGTCAATAAATGGTGTGACGACCCTTTGTTTAAAATATAGTCTCAGGTACAATGTGTGCAGTTTAATAAGGAAATAAGTTTTACTGAACATCCTACAGAACCAGCCGCGGTCCTCCTGCATCCTTTTTCTCATGTAGCAAAACACACAAGCTTTCTTTTCTTTTTTTTCTTTTTTTTTGGTCTGAAAAGTAGTCTTTTGCATTACATGCTGCCTTGTTTTCCAATAAAAAAAGAATAGCTTTTTTTTTTTTTTTTGCCTGAATACTAATGTTTGGAAATCAGAAATGCTTTTTTGTATGGACTTAATAATTAATTAATTTATCTTTATAAATTATTGCTTATCCTGTACAGCGCCGCCTTTACCAGAACACTTTGGGTGTGAGGCAGGACACRCACCCTACGGGCGATTTGTCAAAGTCAACTTTATTGACGTTACTCTCAATCCCCTTATAAACACCAATAAGTATAAAATTTAAATGTTGAACAACAGCAAAAAAAAAAAAAAAAAATTAAATAAGCTAAAAATGTCAAAGTGTCAAATGAGTGATTTTTTTTTTAAAAAAAAAAAAAAAAACTTAAATAATACAAATTAAGACTATGACAGTGGTAAGACAAATGACTTTAACTGTCCTACATAAAAGGATTGATAACAGATAACACACGACAGAAGGCCGATATGGTGCAAAGTGGAACAGTGCAAACAAAAGTAGTGCAAATGAGTTTTTGGGGACTCGAGTTTGCCTAATCTGCATGTTTTTGGACTGTAGGAGGAAACCCAAGTACCTGGAGGAAACCCACCAAACACGGGCAGGACATACAGTACAAACTCCATGCACACRGACCCAGAGGTGGGAATCGACCCCTTTATCCTGACGGTGCGAGGCGACAGTGCTAACCACAACGCCACCATGGCACCTGACTTTAAGTCTTAAATTGAACATGTTTTTTTTTTTTTATATATATATTTTAAAAAGCACAGGCTTTTGCACAGTACTGTAGACATTCACATTTAAGGGTTAATACAGTCTGGTTTCTTCTTACTCCAAAAAACTCCACAAAGGACACGCAAAACTCTACACAGTTCTTTAAACACACAGTCCAGTTCTTTTGATTTCTGAAGTCCAACAAATAACTGTTTTGTTCCCAATTTATCAGTTTTGGGGAAAAAAAGACTGCACCATACTCATTGCTGCTCTTGTTTTTTCTTCTTCTTTTTTTTCTTTCTTTTCTTTTTTTTTATCAACCATCCCCGGCCCTGACGATCAGGAGTGAAGTGTTAGAAATGGCAAACAAATAACAGCAAAGCATATGAAGACACACCATTCTGCAACACACTCTATATTTATCTCCATCCTTCACCTAGCTTGAATATTTTCTCTCTTTATTTCATTTTTTCCCCCCAACACAACCCCCCCCCCTCTTCTTTTTCTGTTTCTTTTTTTCTCTCCCCTGTTAAAGAACATTAAAGCGTTTCTGGTCTGCATCATTTCTAATTAAAGTGTTTGTTGTCATTCTCAGATCCGCAGTGTGAAATCAAGCTAGCAGTTTTACACGGGGAGCCGTGCGGCAAATCAAACACGCGCGCATCCCGCGCGCGCACACACGCGCACTTCAATCACTTCAAGCTCATATATATGTGCCTTTTGTTAACTTTGCTATCTGCATGCTAAGCCAATTTTCTACTTAGTCTCCAGCATTTCGAAGGGCGCTTTCTTTTCCTTATGTGGTCTTAATTCCTAGCCCTGTAAGATAAGCACTGCCAGGAGACAAACACACACACACACACACACRCACACGCACACGCACAAAACACTCACACATTTATTTATGCAAACATTTAACATTTTTAATCATTTCCCCAGTTCCTGAAATTTGCTAATTTAAAATGAAAAACAGTGTCGTGAGCATCGGGGTGCTGTGAGCGTAAGATGTTGTTTATGTTGTTGTTTTCTTCTATATTTCCAGCGAGTTATCTTGCTGAAACCACTTTCCCCTCCGTTTGTTTGATCTGTATTTTCCACATGTTAACACACACACGCGCAAGACACTGTACACCTAACCGAAGGCTGAACTCAATAACATGGCTGTCATAACACGCTCTTCAAGTCAGAATTATAAACGGTGAAGAACACACAAATGATTTTTTTTTTTTTTACATTCTCCTCTTTCTCTAGCCAGGTTTAAAACTAAATTTCAAGGTTTGACTTTTGCGATTCGCTCGTTAGCGAAGCGTCACCGCGTTTCAGTGTCGTTCCATAAATTTGCCGCCCTTTGTCGCAGCGAGCCGGGGTTTTCCTTTATTAACGCAGAAGCCGTGTTTGTATGGCAGGAATATTCATTAAGCGCAGTGTGGTCGAGAGTGCGGAATGGGAGAGGGGGAAAGGCCGAGGGCAGCTGGGTTTCATGCCACGGCACCCCGACAAGCGGCTGTGCAGTTCACACTCCCCGACTGCAGTCTGGACCGGAGAAGCTTTCATTATTCTGCCCCATCATCATCTCTTTCCTCCACACACACACACACACCAACTCTCTCTCTCTCTCTCCCTCTCTTTCCCCTCTCTGCTCTCTGAACTGGAAAATTGGCTCAAAAAGGGCCACTGCTGTGAACAAGGGCCGATGCTCAGCTGGACTTGGCTGGGTTTATCTTTCAAGCCTTAAAAGAAAGTGCGAGGAAGAGAGAGGAAGACAAGAAAAGAATAGTTTTGACCAGTCACCGAAACCAATAACTAGCACAGACCTATTTGCCACGGTTACGTCTCTCTCTCTCTCTCTCTCTCTCTCTCCCCCCACCCTTCTTAAGATGGCGTTTATCTTTGTGAAATTGAATCTGTCATTGTTTCAGCAGCAGCTGTGGGATTTGGTGTGTGTGTGTGCGAGTGAGAGACAGACAGAGACAGAGGGACTGCAGGTCTTAAGAAGGATCACCCTGTGAAGATGTTAAAGCTCTTTATGGAAGGCTCTCAAAATGGCCCCTCTCACTGTTGACTTGTCTTTTTGTTTGTTTGTTTTTTTGTTTTAGCATTACTATGACAAAGACCTTAAACCACTCCCCCGTTCTCTTGTTTCAAGCCACTTTACGTCTCAGAGACAGAGAGAGAGAGAGAGAACGTGAACATAGTCTCTAGCTGAAAATGATCCCGAATATACTGACGGTGTTTTATTTCTCCAGAGAATTTCAAAAATGAAAAGAATCCGGCAAAACGTTTTGAGGTTTAGGTTTCAGGTCAGACTTGGCCTAGCCTAGGGCTAGAAGGGTCTCGATAATTCTCAAATGTGTGTTCCTGAACATGTGGGCGACTGCCATCTCTGTTGATGGGAATAACATCTGGTTAACCAAGATAATGTACGAGTGGATGTCCTATACACGCCTGCTAACAACCTGTTGACCAGGACAGGGCCATAACCGAACTGTCACGATGCTAACATCTACCACCAGGGCAGAGCTGGTCAAAGAATCAAGCCTCAGCCTTGTTCCAGTCACCCTACCCCCTGTTGACCTACCCTAATGGAGGACACAGAGTCTTCAATGAATGCTTCAATGCTACATTAGCTCAAAAACATTTTGGCAACCCGTGATCGATAGGATCGTATGAACAGAAGTGTAGACTTCAGAATGATTGTAATGTAGCAAACTATGGCATTATTTCATGAAGAAAATGCTGGACGTTAAGCCGCTCGGGAAGAAAATCAATTCAAATATATTGTACTCAAAGTGAATAAGTATTGTCCTGTACCTTGTCCAGTTTTATTCATGTGACAGACGGAATACACACAGGAAGTGACGGCTCAGTGAAGTCAAGTCTACCGGTTGTAAGATTGCCAAATCCTAGCAGCTCGAAACAGTCGCTGAGCAAGACCATGAAATCTCACCTGCTCGGTTTCCGTTCTCAGGTGCTTTGGTCAAAACGAGTGAGTGTAAAAAACCAAGCGTGAATTGTAAGGGGAAAGTTGACRAGCAAAACTGCATCTTGGATGTCAGTGGGTCTGACTAGGCATTGTTGGTTTATAGAGTAAGTTGGGCTTTCACCTCAATGGCTGGTTCGGTGATCACCAACAGTCTCGGCAATGTTGGTTAAAGTGTTGGACCTCCTAGCATCTTATAGTTGTAAATCCTATGTGTTGTTTAGAGCCATCTTCATCAGTCCTGGTGCTTGATTACCACCACACTGGACTTTATTTATTACCGCCAGTTCAGGTAATTCACAAGGTGACCTAGAAGAGCGAAGACACCAAATTCTATGAGGCCATGAGCATAAGGCCTCAGTCTTGCCCCTGATCATTTGGTAACACCAGGGCTCTGGAAATGAATTTTACCAGTTCAATCTATAACTTGCAATCAAGAAGTGACACTGGAATGAGAACCTCCTTGATACGACATGAAGATGAACTCTTGAGCGGAATCAAAGGGAAAATGGAACGTTGAGCCACACAAGCAGGATTGTAAAGGTGAATAAGTGATTGAGTGCTGTGTATGATCACAGGAGCAGTCCTTGGGTACAGTATCCTGGTGAGAATATCCATTAATGCTAGAATGGGATTTAAATTGTTTTTCGGAAGGTGCAAATCTTTAGGGTATCCATGTGGGACCATTTGCGGCGGTAAAATGTTAGACAGAAGAAAATGAATGTGGCAGTACGTTGTTTCTGTGTCTGGTTAATGTTAGCATCATGTCAGTAAACATATGGCCTCAAAATTTATCTTGGTGGTTCATTGTAGTCAGTACTGCCCTCATTATTGGGTTTTTTAGCTTTAGGACAGTTTTTTTTTTTTCAAGTCATTAGGCCTCAGTGTTGTCCTGGTGTTGGTCTGTGGTTGGGGCAGGTGTGCCTCAGCAGGTTTGTCTCTGTGGAACTCTGGCTCATATCCGGAGCCCTTCGTGCTGTCAGCACTACCACCCCCCCATCACACACTCCCTCGTTTGCCCATCAACCCTCCCAAACCCTCCTTCCTGGCCTCCCTGGGGAGCATCGGGAAGCAGCCTGCAGGGATTAGGGCTAAACAAGAGCCGCAAAAAACGAAGCCCTCATCCTCCGCTTCCACACAGAGGCTGTGGGCAACCTGCTTAATTCTGTCACCGCTGCTGGCACTGCCAAATACGCCACTGTCTGTGCCAAACCACATYTATCCCTCTGTCTCTCCCTTTTCTGTTCTCTTTCTGTCCTCGCTGTCTCTCACATCTCCCTCGCGTTCACTCTTATCTCTCCCTGTCTGTCAAACTCTTTACAATCTCTTCTTTTTCCTTGCTTTGTCTACATACAAAATGAAAACCAAAACTCTGATTACTTCTGCACTTTTTAGCCAAGTGTGTGATTTTATATGCTTATGAATTCCCGTGTGTGTCTGTGATAGCGTTCGTGCCAGAGTGAGCCACCGAGCATTTGACACTGACACTAATATCATTGGTTGTGCCCGCTAACCGGAGCTTGGGTTAGGATGAAATGTTGCATGCTGATTATTCACTTTCACAAGCGTGATAAAGCTCTCAACAGGATCTGTCATTCCAGCGCTGGCTCCAAAAATACTAAGAGGCAGTCTGCTAAGCGGATGTGTTGCTGTGGATGCAGTTTTACAACGGTGATCATGTGGTTGACCGACGTCACCATTGGTAGTGAGAGCTAGTACGGTGCCAGTAAAAAGTTTGGACACAAGGTTGGATTAGTTTTCTACATTCTAGGACAATAAGGGATTGTTTTTAAAACTATGAATTAACACATGGAATTATGTAATCAAGTATCATCATCAACAACAGGCAGCCGTTTTTTTAAGACAGAAGTTCAGCTGTTCTGAAAGAGTTCTTGCAAGAGCAGTATTGTCAAGTGCATTTGCAAAACCCATCAAGCTTCATGAGGGAACTGGCTCTCATGAAGACCTTCCCAGGAAAGCAAGACCAAGACTTACGTCTGCTGCAGAGGAGAACCTCAGATTAGAGCCGATATGAAGGCTTTACAATGCATAGGTAGCAGTCTCATCTTAATATCAACTGTTCAAAGGAGATTATTGTATATTTTGGATGCCTTCAGAATTTTTTTACAGTGAAAGAAATATAGATCAAAAAAGACTATGGAATTAGAWGGTGTGTCCAAACTTTTGACTGGTAGTGTACATGGCTAGAATATTCCTAGAAGAACGTTCTGCAAGTTCTATCCCTTATAGAGTTCTTGCCTTGGCACGGATTAATGTTAATTCCACGGAGTTCCTGTACCAAAGACTGTATTAAATTTGTAGTGGCTGAAGAACATTAAGTTTGGACATTTTGCCATTTTGTCCACCAGAGAAACTACAGCTGGTTTTGATTCATGAGCCGAAATTAGTTCCTGGAAGTTTCTGTACCCATTAAATTAATTTGCTGTTGAAGTAGATGTAGAAGGTGATGTTAAACTTGGACATTAAGCCATTTTTGTATTTCCTGCCTGTGAAGCATAGGCGACTCGTAGGGATCACTATCCTTCATCGTCACGCATTGCTTCCATCTGCAACTCTTCCTAAACCATTCATGGGAGACTTTCACAGAACCTTCATTAGGATGCATACATTTGCACTAGATATTTAAATGAGGGAGTAAAGGTGTGTAATGCTCGCTAAACTGAAAGTTGTAGTCAAATGCAAGTTATTCAATTTTATCCTCACACTCCTGAAGATCTCTGTATTAACAAGATTTTATGTAGGAATTGATTTGCAGTGATCAGAAAATCAGAATGTGTTTGTGGAAAGTGAAGAAGTTCCTTGARAGACACCACCCAGGTGGAACCATGCTTTTTTTATGTCTTGTTCATTTTTGTGTGTCTTTTTCCCAATCTTGTATTTGTTCAGGTTCTGAGCTCCATACGCACCAGTGGTGAACCTTTGGACTGTTGCTTCAGCCTCACCCAACCCTACCAGATCCTCACCGTGGAGCTGCACAAAGAAGTCCACGGCTCCACTGCAGGGCTGCTTGTGGAGCCCAATCTCTCTAATATTGAGCCACGTGAGGAGGCCCAAGTCGCGAAAACTTGTGTGTATGAGTGTGCTCGTGGACGTCTGCAGCACCTCTCAGCTACATCTTTACCTCTGGCTTCTGTTCCTGTGTCTTGGTGCCGTGACCCAAGTGAATGCTGGATTTTGTTGGGCCTCCAAGACTCCTCTGTGGTTCTGATCCACATCGAAACTGGCCTCCAGACTCGTGTCACTTGCCCCATGCTGCCATCGGTGCTGGCCTGGCACCCAGATGGRGGCATGATTGTAGTGGCTGGGGGTCAGGGTGAGCTGCAATGCTTCGATTTGGGGCTGAGACCTCTCCAACTACAGCTCGTGTCCGAGGACCACGTCAGCAGCACGAGTCTGCAGCTGGCCAGGCATGTGAGAATACCTGGTGGGTTGGAGAGTGTGGAGTGGGCGCACTCAAAAGTGCTGCAGGTACGAATGAGATTAAACTTGTAGGTATTAATAAGGTTTGTTTTCGCAGTTACGAATAGACCAGAAAAGTCCGGTGGGGTTTTGTGGGGTTTTTTTTCAATGTTGTGCAAGATTTAGTGAAGACATAGCACCATGGGACCCAAGAATGTTATCAAGCACGGTACTGTAGCAAGAAGGAAGCCACTTTGAGTTTTGTTTTTTTAGTTTAGTTTTTCGGGGCTAAGAGGAATCATAAATCAAGGTTAAGTGAGGTAATTAATGTCTATTTCATACCTCCTAAGTGCTTTGATTGTTTTATATGCAAAATATATGATTATAGTGATGGAAATTAATAATATTGGTAATATTTTTTGGGTGGCTGGAACAGATTATCTGCATTTACATCATTTGTTATGGGAATATGCGTTTCGCARTACGAAATCTCACCTTAAGAACTCGCCTYCGGAACGGATTTGATTCRTATGCCGAGGTACCACTGTATAGGATTGAGGTTTTGTCAGAGAAACAGCATTASTGTCTCACTTACTCATTCTCTATAACGCTTATCCTGGTCAGGGTYACRGRGGCCTARAGCCTATGCCAGGGGACTTGGGRCACAAGRCAGGGTACACAAGCATGCTCATTCATGCACTACGGCCAGTKTGGGAACACCAATTAGCCTAATCTGCATGTCTTTGGACTGTGGGAGGAAACCAGAGTATTCGCKGTATATATACCATAGCTGTAGAAGCTAAGAATTAGCCAGGTTAAGATGRGGGATGTTGGTGGGTGCAAGTGCAGTCAGGTGGGATGAGATTATAAACAATGTCTAAAAATGTAAACACATTTATACAAATAAAATGACTTCACTCATCCTGACTCACAGGGTGCCGAGGGGCTGGAAGTGCACGATCTCCTGATGCTCAGGTTCCACAAAGGTCCAGTTGCTGCTCTGAGACTCAGACTAGGTGAGTGTGTGTGTGTGTGTGTGTTTGAGCGGCGGATTGCTGCTGAGATCATCTAAGTATTTGTCCCCAAGGCCACTGATGCATTATGGGACGCATCAATACATCACTTAGAGTGGCTGCACATCCCATGAGGAATCAGACAAACTTTCC
>QMIH01000477.1:44408-58633 GCA_003987875.1 Clarias batrachus
GCGCTTGTTCTTTTGGATTTCATAAAGCGAGGCCTTGGAGACGCCCCATTACAGTTTACGGTAGTTTATATATAACACATGAACTTTGACCCTGTGAGCGGCTGATAATATTTCTGCGTTTTCTGATTTCTTTCTACACTTAGACGAGAAGGAAAAGGCGGCCGTGTGTGAGCTGAGACGAGGGTTAAAAAGTGTTCTGATGAGACTAGGGAGGTGTTTAACTTCACAAACAGAGGTCACTTCCTCAGGGTTTGTGTGTTTCACTGTGTGTGTGTGGGTTCACACCCCATACACACACTCATAAGCCTCTTAATTATGTCCTTGATGATTTCCCTGCTCCCTGGAGCAAGCCCCGAGGTGCTTAAGAGGCATCAGAGAGAGGGAGTGAGAGAGTGAGCATTAAAATGAGTGTGTGTGAGATTTGGAGCACTTTACAGGTGTTAAGAGTAAAAATGTTGGTTTTATGCTTGATTTTTTTTTTCAATTTCTCTGCAAGGCCAGTTTAAGAGCTCTCTTTTGCTCAGACACGATGCTAACTGACCCGGGCCGTTGTGTAGAGAAGGGAACCATGTACAGTAACTTGGCTTCACTGCATTACAAAAAAATACACTAGAATGTGGTGCATGGTGATTAGTGTAGTATCTGGAATATTTCTGGAATTTTCTGGTATATTTATGATCTATTATGTCACAATCTACCCACAGGTTAGCACTGTTGCCTTGAACCTCCAGGGGCGATGGTTCGATTCCCACCTGTGGTCTGTGTGCATGGAGTTTGCATGTTCTCACCGTGCTTGGTGGGTTTCCTCTGGTACACGCATTGAGAATGTGTGTCCTGCGAYGGATTGGCTCCTTGTCCAGGGTGTTTCTCGCCTCATGCCCAAAGCCTCCTTGAATAGGCCCCTCCCCGCAACCCTGTATAGCATAAGCGGAGTGCTGAATGAATGAATGAATGAATGAATGAGTGTTTTATCAGATCAGTTATATGTGGCCCCATATTGTTTACCAAGATCTAAACCAAACCTCTCTGAGGAGGAATTCCAAGTTAAGGGGGCGTTTACTTTTTTTGTTGAGAAATCTCATTTCTCACCCTCAGACATATCTGGATGAACAGCCTTGAGCATGCTGACTCTCCATAGGCAGTATGGACCTTCCAATACTCACCACAGTGGTGCAACAACATGCAGTCCAAACAAGACAGTTTACTTACAGTATAAGGATGTCAGGTGAAGATAAGAAACATCTTTAACAGAAGTGTACAGAAATCAGTGCGAGCTACTGTACAGGGCCAGATATAAAGGAAGTTGGTTGCTACAGGAGCAAAGATGGACAGAACCTTCGGACTGAATTTATATATAGATTTTTGTGAATTCCGTGGCATCGTCATGTAAAAATTTTAATTCTTCATACTAATTTATTTGGAACATTGATTGAATTTACAGATATGTATTTGTATCTAAAATAGTCTGTTTTAGCTCAGATTTATCATAATCATTATTTCTTTAATGAAATAAAGGGTAAGTAAAGAAAGTTGACATTGCTAACATATACCACAGCTGTTATGTTATATAATGTTATTTATCATTATGTACAAATTCTTCTTACTGTACGTCCATCTCTTGCTGTAGGAGAGACGTTTTTGGCTCTTGACTCTTTAAGATTTCATTCAGCCTCCTTTAGCTTTAGTTCCACACACAATGTGGTGTCCAGTTCAGAGTGAAAATGATTCCTCMTGCTSTCAGAGCCACTCTTTCACAGTCCTGGATTATAACCCGTGCGATCAGGGAAGAAAAACCCAACAGATGTGTTAACCCGGTCGTTCAGTGCATTCAGGTCGTCAGCTGACTTCATTTTATCTCCACATAACGTTACTGAGTCTGGACCTGAGCGCCTGAAGCGACCAGAACACTGTGCATGATGGGTGCGTCGCTTCACCCGATTCCCTTCTTACCCTGACACGCCCATCACTCTGGAATAGGGTCAGTCTGGACTCATCAGGTCACATGACCTCCGATTTTTTTTCCATTCAACTTGGCTTAGTGTTTAAGTCATCTTCATTGTTGGGTTTTTTTTGGTTGATGGTTCAGCACTATCCTCCCAGGCCTTGATAAATGTGTTGAAGATTTCGTAACTTCAAATCCCCCGAGTTGTTTTCTTTTCCTGATGCAACCCAGTAAAATTAAGATGATTTTTTATTTTATTTCATTTTCTTTGGTCAGACAGTGTAACTCGGTGCTGTAATGTTCCTTTTATTTGGCATAATTGTTTTATTTAACACTAATGTTAATCTCTGATGCTAAAGACACTTTACAAATGGAAATTCTGAAGCTTCCAGTAATTTCCACATTTATTAAAGTCGTACTGTTGTCATGTTGTGAGCTGAGATTGGTTGTTCAATAAAAATTAAGAACATCGGCATGGCGGTAATTAGCTCCTGACCTCCCACATCGCTCTCACGCCTGCAGCCGAGTCACAGCCAACACAAAACCGCACACACTTGGTCATGCAATACTGCTTAAATATGTCTGTATATGCTTATTTATCCCTCACTGTATCAGCCTCATGCAGTACCGTGTGTGTGTGTGTGTGTGTGTGTGTGTGTGTGTGTGTGTTCTTGTTTCAGATGAGCCCAAGCTGTGTGTCTCGCCCATTAACACACACAACTCCAGTAAAGCACACAGGAATGCAAGGTAACATGTGTATGTACAGTCTTGTGCAAATGTTTAGGCACCCATTGATTTTTACAAAATTCTTTGTTCAAGTTATGGCATAAGTAGTAACTATGCACCAAATGTTTGCTGAAAATATTGTGCATTTTTTTTTCCATTTCCTAGAGAGACTGTGTTAAGATCATTTCAATAAAAATAAAAAAAAATCACTAAAATCTGTTATCAAGGGGTGCCTAAACTTTTTGCATTAGACAGTATGTATTATAAGTGACTAGTAAATGATGCACTTTATTTAAACACCTGCGCTGATGGACATGAAGGCATGTTCTTGGTAAACAACTGTAGTTACATAGATATACACATTCTGCTAACTTTGTCTAAATGTTTTGGCACATCTGTACCTCACACAGCGTGGTCTTGGCCATGCAGCTATGCCATGCCCGTGATCCGCGTGTCCTGTAGTGGCATTACACCAGATCGTGCTTACATCCGATAACCTCTTACAAACCATCATGACTTATTTGCTCAGGTGACATTAGACCTGTAGAGAATGCAAACAGAAATGATGCATGTATAAATAGCCGGATTAAACGCTGCTGTATGATTAGATTGTTCATTATATAGAACGTGATTTAATAGATACAGATAGCATGTTAGTGTAAATGGGGTGTAAAGACGAATCGTTTACTAAATCTCATCCCAAAATCCGGTTGCAGCGCATGATGGCTCAGGAGGAACATTTCAAATGACAATATTAATTCTCAGAAATGCTGACACGGTCAAAGCTGGAACTGTGAAGATGGCAGCATGTTATTATTATTATTATTATTATTATTATTATTAGTTCTCTCAATCGATTAAAAAGTGTATCTAATTAATCACAGTCATAGTTTAATCATGATTAATCACAATTTTAAAATACTCAGATTTACTTGTATTATAAACATGCAGTGTTGAAATAATGAAACGCGGTAGAAACTGGTTAGAGGAAACAGAGTTTGCAGTTTTAACATACTGTATCTCAAACATTAACATTTAAAAAATGTTAAATGAAAATCTCTCGAATCAGACAGACAGCCCATGCAGTGGCGGGGGAGTACGGGGTGGGGCTGGCAACCCAAGGGCGGGGCCGAACCCAGATCCTCAGATCGGAAAAGCAACATCCTCGAACCATAGCCACCCGAGCCATCACTCCCAAAGCTTACATTTAATGCATTCTTGTAAAAATCTTTCCTCTTGAAGGCAGCTCAAGCACACAACTCTGATTTTATCCAAACTTCCATTGAGAAACTTTTTATAATGAAACTTGCCGTTCAGCACACCTGGTGATGTTTCCTCAGTCTTCTTATTATCTGCATTAAACGTGCCCTTATCTCACACAGTCGGGTAACCACGCTGCGATTATGGGAAGCCATTAGGGTCAGTCAAATTTGGTCACATGATTAATTTGCGTAAAAATGTCTAGATTAATCGCAAGTTTTAACGTGTTATTATTATTATTAGTGGTGCTTTGCCAAGCGAAGGACTACTATTGTAATCTCACAGGCTTATTCTTTTTCTTTTTATTCTTGTGTGTGAAAGTTTGGCGGTAACTAGTCCCGCACTGTTTGTCGTAGACCCATGAATGAGGTGTTAAATTGTGCGGCTTGGTCGGGAATGCGGTGCTATGACTTTTCTAAGGGGTGGGCGGTACAAATAGACTTAACATTGAGACCAAAATTAGCTCTCAGCAAAATTTCTGTTTTTCCACCATCGACTGAACAGATTATTTGAAGATTACAGAAACATTATCATTTTATAATAAGGATTCTGTAGCAGATCCTCTGTAGCAGGTTATCCACATGCATTAATGCAGAAGGCAGCTCATTGGATATTATTTTACTTATAGAGAGACTTTTTTTTTATTACCTTATTCAAAACTGTGCAACATCATATAACAGTGCATAGCTGCTGAACCGCGTCCACCACAAAAAGTGCCTACGATGGGCACGTGAGCATCAGAACTGGACCACGGGACAATGGGAGAAGTCGGCCTGGTCTAAAAACAATCATGTGTGCTTTTACAAAATGTCTACAGCCGGGTTTATGTGCATCGCCAATGTCCTGCTGGGAAACCTTGTGTTCCACCATCCATGTGGACTTTACTTTGATACGTACCAACTACCTAAACATTGTTGCAGACCAAGTTCACCCCTTCATGGAAAGTGTTCCCTAATGGCAGTGGGCTTTTTCAGGAAGATAATACTGCACAAATAGAGGAACGGTTTGAGGAACATGATAGAGGAACTTATTTCCAGCAACCTATTTCCAATTCCTTGCACTTTTTATAATAAACGCTTGCTTGCCTTCAGTTCCCATGCACTACCAATCCAAAAGTTTGGACACATCTTCTAACGCCATGGTCTTTCCTGATTTTTATTTCTTTCTACACTGTAAAAACAAAGCTGAAGGCGTTTATCCAAAATACACGATAATCTCCTTTGAACAGTCGA
Organism: Clarias batrachus; assembly: GCA_003987875.1. Classification (NCBI taxonomy): domain Eukaryota; kingdom Metazoa; phylum Chordata; class Actinopteri; order Siluriformes; family Clariidae; genus Clarias; species Clarias batrachus. The sequence goes on from QMIH01000477.1 coordinate 49,569, forward strand.
TACTGAGATGTTTCTGCTACTTCTGATCTGTAAAGCTTCATAGCAGCTCTAATCTGAATTTATGATTTCTGAGGCTGGAGACTCTAAATGAACTTCATGAGAGACAGTTTCATCGTAATGGTGCTTGATGGGTTTTGCAAATGCATTTGACCAGACCTAATGTCCTATGTGTTATTTCATAGTGTTGAAAAATCCAGTATTGTTCTAGAATGTAGAAAATAAATCCAAACCCGAGTTTAAAGAGATGTAAACCAAACCAAAAAGGAAAAACATTAAGCATTAAGATTCTGATTTATTATTCTGTTCTATGAACTAGTTTTTCTCTCCATCTCTGTAGAGGTGACTCTAAGGAAAAGATGAACGGAGACGCCGCAGAGTCAACAGTAAATCCTGTCATCTGGCCCTGGATTCAAACAGGTGTGTGTGTTTTCCTGTGCATGTTGCATTGCCTGTATATCGTGTCTGTATGTATTTGCGTGTACTGTACGTGTATGCTGCGGGCTTATGCTTGTGATCCCGTGCAGTACTTGCGCCGATGCACTTCCATTATAGCCGTTAATCACTCCAGTGGACGTGCATATGAATATGAATTCAGCCGCCCCAACCCCACCACACACACACACACACCGCCCCGTCCCTCGCCCCGTTTTTTCTAAAATTTGTTCAACTTGGCTGCCTTTTTTTCTTTTTCTTTTTTTTTCTTTTTAAGTTCAATTGTAGTTAACTACTCATCCCAGAATTCAATGTTTTATTCTTTTCAGGTCTGCATAATAATTATATATTTTTTCCCCCTCAAATACATATTTATTGGACAGTGCTGACTGCAGGTTATTACAGACATTTGCATCAGCCTTCTAATGCGAGCGTAATCTTGAATGTAAATGATGGCGGCAGGAGTCGTTTAACATAAAGCTACAGTAACGGCTCCTGGAAAGCCGAACTTACTGAATCAACACGCGAGTGTATGACRACGCATACAGAACCTCATACTGTGTAATATATATTTTCGTATGCAGTGTCCCGTGTGTAATGTGAGAAACGCATCTACAAAACTGGCAAATCCAGGGCAAGATGTACTGACGTGATCTGTGCTTCTTTTTCTCCTTCTGTAGAATTAGCGCTTATCGACCACGACGATCAGGTAACGGCTTCACGCTTCACACGCTTCTCTCCCTTCTACTTTGTAAACCTCTGTGTTTCCAATCATCATCAGAAGTTTTATTTTTCGTGTATTTGAAGGAACTAAGGTATACATCCACCTGACCATCACAACCATATGTTGATGTTCTTCCACAAACACGTCGGAAGTTATACACAATGTCTGAGTACGAGTATTACAGCTTCCCGTCACTGGAACTAAGAGGCCCAAACCTGCTCTAGCAGGATAGTACACAAAGCTGGATCCATTAAGACATGGTGTGTTACGGTTGTAGTGGAAAATCTCTATCGTCCGGCACAGAGCCGTGACCCACCTCAACCCCAGGAATGATCTCACTAATGCAATTTAAGTTGAACAAATCTGTTGAATCCCAAAGGTTAGTGAAAAGTCTTTTCCCAGAGGACTGGAACATACAGTACAGTATAACAAAAAGGAAGACTAAATCTGGATTGGGGTTTTCAACAAGCACATGGTGTGCAGGTCAGGTGTCCATAAACTTTTGCCTGTACAGTCTAAATGAAGTGCTATTTATTGGAGGAACTTCATGCATCTTTTCTTCATATTTTCATTACCATCAAATATCACAATACCACGACTTGACACAATTTAACCATCAACCCTCACCGGTTAACGTCACCATGCCACTGACTATACACGCTATGAATCTGCCACACGCTTTGKATTAAGCATCATCATCATATGCAGGATAGTATCTCCATTGATTTAGCTTTGAATTTAATATTTATTAGATCAAAACTTTAGTTTAGTTAGCACAATTGGATTTAACCATTGTAGCAGATCTGCTCCCTCCCCCAGTAGTGACCGCTCCAAGCTCTCCAATCCAGCACACTAAACAAGGAATTGGGCGTGTCCTCAGACTCTACATGGCAAGAACCACCTACAAACTGCTTCAGTCCGCCATCTAACAGATTCTAATCTGCAATGATGAACTTAGTCTGTGACTACAATTTTAAATTATAAGCGAGGTAAAAAAAAAATCTTTGACACCCAGGACTTCTTCCACTTCCACGACGCCTAAAAAAACTCTGATGAACGTCCTGTTGCAAGTCGTTCAGTGTTCTATGTGCCTGAGATCATACCAGTTCTAGATACATTTCAGGAAAGAGGGAGGAGTCACGCTCTGTTGGCGATTGGGATATTTTGTGCTTGGGATAGATTCAACCTGCCAAACCTGTCCCAGATCTAAGAAGCCACTCTCAACAGCACATCCAACGCATCATCATACAACCCACGTTACAGAATGAACAGACCAACAGAGCTAAGGAAGTATAAGGAAAGAGATCTGACCTCATCCCACCCTGACGATTGAGATCTTTCACACTGTGGATCCAACATGCTCTTCAGTGCCATGGTTTCTGTTTTACTGTCCAATCCCATTTTGGCTGCTGCTGGCTAGTTTAGAGGTCGGCTGAGTGATGTGTGCTGCCAGCTCGTCTAGAAAATAACTGGAAGTTGTTGTTGGGTTTAACAGTTCTCATTGAGTGTTGGTGTTTGAGGTTAAAGCAAGCTGTTCAGGCTGTGGCATTTGGATTGGATTCAACTTTTGATCAGGTCTGAATATAACAGCCAGACGTTCCATGTCAAGATCAGCAGCCACTTCAGGAGATGTTCAAGCCCAGATACTGCAACATTCGGCTTTTAGGGTATTCATGCCTGCATCAGCATGAATCAAGCGTGTGGTATGATGAGGAAAATGACATGATCGTGCTCCGACTACATCAGCTCTTGTTCACAAGATGGTCAGATGCTGGGAGATGGGGAATACTCTGACCGGATATTGCACAGGTCGAGTCGGACTCTGCAGGAGGAACGGAGGGTAAAAACCAACTCCACCACAGGATCGTTAGTAGGTGGAGTCCAGTTAATTTCACCAGTTTAGTGTGAAGAGCTCGTTATTGTCAGGGGAAACCACACAACCAAATCACAATCGTAGTCACACCTGATGGTTGAATAGACGGTGGATGAAGTAAAAAGCTCTCTGCACTGCTGCAGGGGGAGAACCCGAACCTCTAGACACAAGAACCTACGACTGAGCAACAAGCGGGCAGCCTAGTGAACTGGACTCCACTTACTAACGATCCTGTGGTGTGGTTGGTTTACCCTCCGTTCCTCCTGCAGAGTCCGACTCGACCTGTGCAATATCCGGTCAGAGTATTCCCCATCTCCCAGCATCTGACCATCTTGTGGACACGAGCTGATGTAGTCGGAGCATGATCATACCACACGCTTGATTCATGCTGATGAAGTKGAAGTTGTTCATTTTAACAAAAGAAAGAAATGATGTGAAACTAGCAGATACAAATGGTATGCGTGTGATACAACCAGTGTTGGTGGGCRTTACTTTTTAACGTAACTAATTACATTTCTAATTTACTGTCTTTAAAAAGTAATCCGTTACATTACGGCGTTACTTTCTGATAAAAGTAACTAGATAGAGTACATTTCCATTGCAGAAAATGAAAATGCTTCCTCATGCATGTTGTTTTAGTCAAGACCTTTATAATTATTCTACCATCGTCACTCAGTGAAGTTTGGCCCATAATCTGTTAACTTTGCGCGGTAGCCATAAGAACGGTTCATCATGATTCACTGCGAGTTTTGGCGCTTTGATTACGTTTCCATCTTTCCTAGCGTCGGTCCTCGAACAGTCAAACCGCATAGATGAGATAGGGGTATAACAGAGGGGGGCGGGGCTTGTAAGATGACTTTCACACACACACACGCTAACGGAATGACTGCTGTCTGGCTCACAGATTACACAAATTGTCTGAATAACGGATTACATTTTTGAAAATATAGCTAAATAACTGAGTATTTAATTGGCGTTRGATTACTCATTACATCAAAAAAGTCATCTAAGTACTCTTACATTGTAACGCGTTACACCCAACACTGGATACGACYATCTCKGATTTTCTTTTTGCCTTGCACCCTTACTTGTATGACTATCAGTTGTTAATGCCAATACTGTGCCACGTGTCATTTTGTCACTTTGTTGGAAGACTGCAGCGTACATGTGCATGCACACAACAGTGTTGTTCATCGCTAAAAGAACAGCAGGTTTCGCCAGGTCCTCTTTAATTATGTCATAAGAAAATGTCCTTAGTGTTGAAAAACATTTCATGCAGATCTAAGAGCATTTAATTCGACACATTGCTGTTCGTACTGAAATATGCAGAACATAGCAGCATGAGACAGACAATAGTGTTAAATAGATTTTTTTTTTTTTGTATTTTAAGCAGCTTGTGTTAGTAGTTCATCTTGTAACCAGATTTTAGCCAGATGTGTACTTGGGTGCATGTTTTGTCTTTGTCAGAACAAAAAAAAAAATACAAGTTTTAATTAGCCTTTAATTACACTTCACGAACCTGAAAACAACCACGTAAAGAAAATACCATGTAGTTTTATAAGTGTCTGATCTACATGTACAGTATATACTATGTTAGATTTTTTTTTATTCTGTTAGGAAGTCCTGAGACGTACAGGTTAATCACTGCGCATTCATGAACAGGAATTATATTGTATGTCTCATGGTATTTAATCTGAGTTATTAGACCTTTTTTTTTCCAGAATATGTTCACTAACACTTTCCCTGTTATATTTCTGCAGGCGTCCAAAGACTCCGGAAAGCTGAAAGTCATTCATTTTGGCTTAGTGTGAACCCCAAGTACGAATTCATCATCAGTAAACATCACTTGTTTATTAGTTGCAAGAATGTGATGTTGAAGGAGCTTTTAAAAGTGAARCTCACGTCTCAGGAAAATCGACTAGTTTATACGTCAGTGTGGAAAGTCCTTAAAAGAGAATTATAGAAAGTAATGCAAGAATGACTTTTTTTGTAAAATGGTGTTTCACTTTCTTATACTCTTGCACAGACACCAAGTTTGTGGTTTTGAGTTCAGTGCCATAAGAAATTCACAAATAATCTACATTTAAACCTTGGATTGTGAGTTACTGAAATATGCTTGTAATCAAAAGCACTCGGACAAAGCAACTTTACCTTTGAAAAGAATTGTGGCTGGTGTGAGGGAGGAAGAGGTTTTTGTGTAGGACGACTTTTCCCCTCACACACACACACAAACACACACACTAACGGAAACACTGCTGTTTGGTTCACTGGAAACTTTCTTTTTGCGTGACTTTAACAAGGACTCTCTAATTTCACTTACTTTTGCCTCCTTTTGAGGATTTCGCAGAAATGTGACCTTGCCCATGCGTTGTCATGGACACAAAAGAAAAGAAAATTGCTTTACAGGCAGACACACGCAGTCACAATGTTATAGTTAACAGTACTTGCGCGCACGGATGTTAACTAWACAAGTGATGCATGTGCACTGAGACCGAGCATGGGAGACGATTACCCACAATCCTGCAGAATGAGAGAAAGAGATGRACCACTGGWTCAGCTGTGATCACTTGACGCTCGGCAGACAAAGCGCATGCATACTACACGTATTTCAAGACCTCACTCGTTTATCAAGTTAAAATTTATTAAAACTTTTTGCTCATCTTGCAAAAACACTCGCAAACCTCCGAGGTTCCACTGTATATATGTGATATTATATGTGATAATATCATTCTGGACTMGAGCTATTTTCAGAGATTCGTTACATGCAATTAAAAAAAGTTGTTTTTTAAAATAAATGTATTTCTAACTATTGTCTCTCGTCTGTTTTTCTTTTTTTTTCCCCTAATTGTACCTTTCATTCAGTAATCATTCTGGTGTGCTACAAAACCTCATTTATGTTTTTTATGGGTCCTGAGAAGTAAATGTTAAAAAAAAAAAAAAAAAAAAAACAATGAATGTTAAAACACAAATTTGATTGTAGATTGGTGTGACATGTCCTGTGTATCTGGTGGTTTGGTTTTATTCTCGTCTTATTCCACACGCGTGTATGTGAGAAAGAGATTACACGCAGGAGTTTCACCCGTGTCAGGTCGGACGCTTTTCCCTCAAACTTAATCTGACGGCACCCAGCCACCCGTAATCCCTCACGGTATCGTAATCAGTTTACTCTACATTCTAAGAGGATTTCCATGTTTTCATAAAAGAAAAATACATGAACTGATGCTGGAAACAGATGCCGAATCGACACAAGACAGCCGTTTTATTGTTGCCACTGGACCGATTTCAGGTAAATAGAAATCAGTTTGTGGTGCAATTTTTATATTTTATACACACACACACACACACACACACACACACACACACACACACAACCTACTCAATATTTTTAAAACCATTAGGTCAACCCGTCACTGTAGCCAATTCTAACTTTTGGGGTGAAAAGTCTCCAGAAAAGATGCGCGTGTTGATATTCTGTTGTGTTCCTGAACTGAAAATACAATAACATAAAATAAACAACTGTATCAGAAGAGCATTCTCCATTACAGATAAAGAAAAGAGTTGGTGCTAAACAAGCAACCACAACATATACTGTAAAAACAAACAGCAGATTTAGTCGATCACTGCGCTCTCTTATTTTGCCCATAGATGGTTTGAACATCACTCACTCATCATCTCTTCCGCTTTATCCTGTATTCAGGGTCACGGGGGGCCTGGAGCCTATCCCAGGGCACAAGGCGGGGTACACCCTGGACAGGGTGCCAATTCATCGCAGGGCACACACACACACACACACTAYGGCCAATTTGGGAACGCCAATTAACCTAACCTTTGGACTGTAGGAGGAAACCGGAGAACCCGGAGGAAACCCACCGAGCACGGGGAGAACATGCAAACTCCACGCACACAGAGACAGGAATCGAACCCGGACCCTGGAGGTGCAAGGCGACAGTGCCCTACTTTGGGAAGAAGTATGTTGCATGTTAGCCTGAGATCTCTAACAACTACAGGACAACTACACACGAGGCTTTTTCCTTTAACGCTAGCATCAGCTGGCTGAACACTTTACAACTAGACAACTTGGTCAAGGATTCACAAACAGCTATTAACGTTCCGCATCACTCACTGACACGATAAGTAGTTTCTCAGTACATTAATGTCGTGTATAGTATAAGATTTGCATTTAATACATAAAATGATGGCTTATGACTGCAGTCACTCTGATGTGTTGTAACAAACATTTTTCTCCACCATTGTACAGTTCATAACCTCACCAAAGTGGACATCACGGTAACTAACACACATTCTGTTATATACACTAACTGCACATCATATAGAAAACCGTTCTGGGATTTATTTATGGTCTCGCTATCTGATGTCACCTGATCACCTGATCTCCCTACCGAGTCGGATTCCTCTTAACATTCTTCATCTCAGCACAGATAAAGTTATACCATCATTATAATGTTCAGAGCCACTCATCATTCCTTCAGATTGTTTCCAAAGACTCGGACTTTCTTGTGTGATTAATGTAGGCTTGAGGAACATCTCTCCAGGCTTCCTGAAGGACTTCTTCACTACTGTCCTTCATTTTCAGTCCACTGTACCTGAGCAGTTAGCGAGAAATGTTTTTCATTTATCTAGCCACACACTGACCTATGAACCATGCAATCATTTAAAAAACAAAACAAAACAAAACACATCTAACTTRAGGCATGAACCAGTGAGAATCAGGTGCAGATGATCAGGCGGTGATGCGTACACTGTACTGCTGATGCTGAGTGCTTGGAACAGACGAGAGGGGAAATGAGGTCGCTGCTGAGGTTCCTTTAGACACTTTGCAGTGAAACATTTGTTTCCATTTCTTTTCATTTAATTCATCGATTCAATTAATTTAATATGGAAAGAATGAGGGCGTTTCAAGAGCACTGAACAGACCTGTATATCTGGAATTTCTATTTCTCTAAAGCTGCTTTGTGACGTCATTTATTGTTAAAAATACCATATAAATAAAACTGAACTGGATTCTTGTTGGACGTGCATCACCTGCGTCTCCCGTTCCACAACATGAAAGGATTTTCTGCAAATTCTCACATTATTATTATTATTATTTAATTTTTTTATTTTTATTTTATAAAATTACAAAATTTTCAAAAACATTGCTTCTATCCAGGTTTTATACTTGAGCAAAATAAAGTCTTTATAAAAGTCTATTCTTTTATGAACTACAAAAAGGTATTTGTGTGAGTGATTGCGCAACACAGACTGCAGCTCCATAAATGTAAAAAATGTATAAAGTGGAAACTGTGGCCACAAACATGCGTCTGACGTTTGTACAGAAATGTTTACAGACATGAATGAAGCTGATTGTATTAATCAGTTTAGTCGTGTTGACATCATTTCATTCTACTGACCTGAATGTTGGATCCCATGTTGGACGAACCCAGAAACCCCTGAGGAAGCCACGGAAATAACACAAACCTCAGGACAAACCTCAGGACAAACCTCAGGACACGCAGCAACGACTGAAGCAGAACCGTGGAGCTGCGAGATGACACGACTACCCACGACACCACTGACTGATAGAGACTCGTTACCCGTTGAGTCCTCCGTCTACACACTGCAAAAATACTGTTGTACAGTTAAAGTTGAAATACATGAAATGACCTCCAGTACGATTCCTAATTATCCAGTTATCCAAATACATAAGCCATAGAAAATGCCATTTTTTAGACTCTCTTTTCATTACAGTTATATTTCACCACGGATTTAAATAAACATGCAAAAGTCATTTTTGTGCCACAGTTCTCGCTTTCTCCTGAAAGTCTCCCTCAGGCTTTTTATATCCATGTTTGCATCCCCCGTCCTTTTATTTTTCAATTCAACTATTTTCCACAAAGCCTTTCAGATGTCACTATCGTTTATTGTTCAAGGTGAGGTTTGAAATATGAGACAGCACAAAAATAAAAGCATGAAATGTGCTGTAAAAGACTGATTTTCAACATTGGTTTAGAGAATTTCTGTCTCTCTGATGCTTTT
>QMIH01000477.1:66034-81299 GCA_003987875.1 Clarias batrachus
TTCGTTGCTTTTATTTTTATTTTTTACACCATGTGTAGGTGCTTGTTGGTTTTATAGATAACAATTATGATGCAACTACTAATAAATACATTTTTAAACATAGTGTGGTCTGAAAGTGATTTCATATTCAGCAAATAATCTTGTTTGGTTGTTTTTTCATGTACGATTTATACAATAGTTGGAAACTTACCTGCACTCTAGATTCGGGCAAATTGATTTTTAGAGCCACTTCCTCACGCATGAAAATATCCGGGTAACGAGTTTTGGCGAAAAGCGCTTCAAGAACGTCAAGTTGTGAGCGAGTGAAGGTGGTTCTCTCTCTTCGCTGCTTCCGTGGAGTTGCTGCTTTAGAAAAAAAAAGAGAGTCAAAGCGTTTGCAGAGGAACACATGTTTATTGATTGCACAAATTTTTACAATTACGTTTTTTAACATTCAGGAACAGCTTCCAGTACAAACCCTTTATTTAAGGCGTAGAGATATACCATATACCTTGTTAAACTTCTAATGACTGTAAAAACGGGCAAATTCTCCAGTGATTAAAGTTGCAGTTTATAGAACAGATGTGTAATTATTAGGAAACGTGTAGATGTGCTATGCGCATCGCCACTGAAGAAAAGTTTATGCGTTTTTAAATTAATTTTATGTCACAATTGTTGCACTTAATATATCAGGAAAAAAATGCCGAACAGTGGGGTCACGACGACGGTGTGAAAGTTCTTCAAGCATGCAAAGTGTTCAAATGCAAATTTCTGAACAGATGCTCAAACAACCCAAAGCAGCAAAATTATATATACTTAATTACTTTCCACGAAAAAATGGCCTGTAGACCTACATACATTATATATTTGTATGATATATTAATTTATACATAAATTCACAATGTGTGATCGCGCGCGCGCGCGCAAAAAAAAAATCATAATTTACAAAAAATAATCCTCCACGCTGAGACCCGTGTGTCCTAATGTTGCGTATTGACTCTCCCTACACTGGCCGTTAGAGTGTTTTCCTCCATACCTGCCTCAATTCATCATCTCATTAACACACTCTTCAAAAGCTGAAAATGTGTGCGCACTGCAGAGAAACACACACTAAAAGCCAGTGCAGGCTTATAACTAATCCCCAGGATCAACCACAACTTGGTCGGTGGAAGATTTTTTCCCTCTTATAAAGCCCCTAAACAATGCTCTAAAGAATAACAAGAATGTGAGCTGTGTAGTTTTTAAATCCAACTGAATAGTGTACTTGTTTGGGACTTTTTGTCGTCGGTTTAATAGTTTTGTTTTCCAATCAGTTTCTGCACTCATAGTTAACGGTGGTTGTTTTTTTTTTTAGATTTAAAATGTTATTATTCTTGTCAAACACCGCTTCTTAGTAGAGTGTAACAAGAAGCTGTAAATCTTTATAATCGTGTGTGTGTGTGTGTGTGTGTGTGTGTGTGTATGTACCTGGATAGCCGACGGAAGGATGCAGCAGGTCCATGGCGGCTCCGCTCAGCCCCAGGCCGTTCATGGCGTAAGGGGGCTGCTTAAGGTATGACATCATGCTAGAGGCAGGCGCGGGTCGCCCCGGTTCGGCCCAGATCGCGCGCGATTCACCTCGGTAATGCAGCTTGCCTGAGCGCTGAAGCCTTCCAAATAGAGATCCTGAAACACAAATCGGTGTGTGGTTAATGCGGCGCCAGTCACAGAAAACAGAACAACACTTCTAAATGCAAATAATAAATCTAAAATAAAACAAAAAAGAAACAAAGTGTGATTTAACACGTGATTGTAGTGACGCTATCTCCTGTTAATGCAAAAAGACGACATTTAAAAGAAATGACAAATGTGAAACAGCTTAATGAGTGCAACTCTAAAAACAAACAAAATCATTAGTCTTAAGCGGCTAAGTAAGAAGAAAGAATATTTGTGTTTACAAATTAGACAACGAGTACGCATATGAAATAAATTATTTGCTCAGCAATTGCGATTTTAAAATGTACGGATTGTCCCCAATTCAAAAGACCATAATAAATATTTACTTTTATAAAACAAACAAAAAACGTAAATTTAAAACGTAAATTACATTAGATTTTCCATGAAATTCCATGCGTTCCGTTTGCCGGAAATATTTACATTTGCACTTCGTGTAGGTCTACATACCCTAATTAAACGCCAACTTTAAACATTATTAATTTAATTAATGGCCACAATGGAGCCTCCTGTAATGTGTGAAAATAAATGTGAAAGCTTAATGGGTAGGCCTCATTGCCTTCCTGCCCACCAATCTGTCATTTTTCTTTACAATAAAAAAACTACAAAAACCCTACAACCTAAAGTTATTATTATTATTAACTTTATTATTATGTGCGGGACAAAAGAGCAAAGTTCAGTATGATCATTTTCCAAGAAACGAAAACAACCAACCATCTACTTAGTGAACTTCAAATTGAATCTTAAAAAAACACTATTTTGATATTGTTGTAAATAGAACATCTACATTTTTATATTATTTTAAATTTCGCATTTTTTTTATTCAGTATAGAAACAATTTGTTGCTTAAAATTATTAACCTAGTTACATCAAACTCCACATTATAAAGCGTCGCAAAAACTGTGCGGAAATGSCAAAATATTTAAATCAGAACAAATAATTTTATATTTTCTTTGGTCCCCAAATACAACAGACTAATATCAGGCATTTGTGTATTCAGACCCTTTTGCTTGAACTATTTTAACTTAACTAAAGCATCTAAAAGGAGATCCTAAGTGCAAATGAAGTCAATTGCCATGTAGATTAGAGCTCCAGGGAGCATGGCTAAGCGTAGGCCTTATCATTAAACTAAATTAACAAAAACACAAAAACACGCCTCTCCAATTAGGCTCGAAGAATCCTACTGATGAGGACATCGACCCCCAAAGTGCTAGTCCTCTGTGAAATTAACACATAAACGTATCATTTTAAAAACGAACTTAATTTCATGTGTTAATGGTCGAACTACAGCCTCAGACCAACCGTACTAACACCAAATCTAACCACATAACATTAAAAGTGAGTTGTGGGTTTGTCGCAATAATTTTATCTTCTATCTATCTAGACATGCATGTAAACTTATTTCGTTGAACGACTAAATTGTTTACGACCCATCGCACATAAAACAAACAAAAAAGAAAAGATATTCCAATATTATCATTAATAATAGTTTGCTTACCGCTTTGTACTTCCTTGTCTGGTATATTTTCTCAGATGTACACCTCAACAATAAAAATCCAGCCAATGGCAGATCAGGAAATCGAACAGGAGCAACGCAGAAACAAACCCAAATAAATAAGCTTTAACACTCTCCTAAAATCAGGAAGTCTCTGTGCGGGTGTTTTTCCTTTTTTAAAATGGTTAAATCATAGACCCGATCAGTGCTGTTTTCAGCGCGACTCTGTAGTTTTTTTATATATATATATATATAAAAATATATATAAAACATATAACCAAATAAACTCGTTTTAAGCTTTCGGAGACTCGACGGTGTAAAAGGTGATTGCTAATGTAGACGGATGGAGATTGATCACCTTCTCCTAAGCCTGCCTCTCTAAGAGCAGAGGACACCTGCAGCTTCGCTCCATGCCAACAAATCAGCGCTCTCCCCGAGGCCAACTGACGTCGGGCCCAGCCAATCCGCTGCCGGTGGTGAGCTCGAAGCCCCACCCACTGCATCCTCCCTTCGTGACCGAACACAACACAAACCTGCAGCAGAGACTGGACGACTTTTGGAGAGCAGCGAAAATTCCTGAAAACGCAAAGAATTCGAGGTTTAAACGAAACCAGGGGGAAATAGGCAGTTTATATAAGTTTACAGAAATATTGTAGACTAATGCAATAGTTGTGGACTGTTTAAAATGCAAAATGATCATTAAAAAGGTGACTACTATTATTTTTATTATTTCAGAAATAAAGAAAGTGTGGCGAATATAGGAATAAAAAAATCACAATAAAACATGCATGGGATTTAATGTTTTGAATAAATTACGCATTTTAAAATAAAACCATAAAAAATACGGTTTTATTTTTTTCAGTCTATGACTCAGTGAATAAGTGGCAGAAATATAACCTTAAATCTACAGTAGACAAAAAGTGACATGAACAAACAATTCAATTTAAAAACAGGAATAAAATGCCGACCATTCTTCTTACGTTATTTATTTGCAAAATGTGTGACTTTAATTCTGCTCCACATAATGTCGATTGATTTAACGCGGGATACAAATGCGGTATATAAAAAAAGAGTTAAATTTAGCTTGATTTATTTTCTTTATCTATTTTMATTTTTTGTGAACTCATCTCATGAATATTAATGTACGCTTAATCCCCACTTAGACACAGATTTGGGAATAGTACTGAATAAAGTTTAATAGGAGGTCTTTTTAGGAGGGAAATGAGGAAAGGGGCAAATTGAGCGAGGATAAAATTGTAATAAAAATGAGCGCCGAAAAAAAGCATTTTGTTTTGAGGATTACTACTAAAAAATGGCAGTTAAATAAATAAAAAATCGGCTCAGAAAATGTGACCCGGAGTCTTTCCTTGGCTGTTTCTCTCCGGCTCAGGGGTGGACGGTGATTTTAATTTTAAGGAGCTTCGCTTCGGGGTCTTTTGTCGGTGTCACCAAAATAAACTGGCTTTAATTGAGCTCCGGTCTGAAAGCGGGCTGATGTTCAAAGCAAGTGACCGCCGTAAAGGATCCAAATTACATTTTTGTAGTCTCTACTATATGGGCCATCTGAATCAAAGAGCGGCTTTACAGACATCCAGAGAGATCCACACGTCTACAAAGTCATGGAGGGGAGAAGTGGCCTATACGAGTGAACTGATGCTTATTAATTGAGAAGAGAGGGGGGGAAACAATGCAGAAAAAGTTATTGGAAGTTGCTTAAAGGCTTGGAAGGGGGAAAAAAAACAACGGAAGACTTTTTATTGTTTAATAAGATGCTGAACTATTTAAATATTGAACAAAATATTTTTAGATTTCTTTACAAGGGAATTTTTTAAATTATTATTTCGAATATTTCTTTAAAAAATCCGATCCACAACAGCATTAATTCCTTAATTAATTATTAATTCCTGCGACGCCTTCTGTTTATTCTGTTCTCTCGCTCACTCTTTCTCTCACACACATGCACACACTCTTTCATATAAACCCCCTTACAAAGCATCTACTTCTCAAGTTGTGGGTCTTAAAAGCATTTTTGTCTAATCCCAAATTGCACATGATTTTTCCCCCTGAACGCCGAGCTCGCAAATCTCGGGATTAGAGGAGGCGAATAGAGGAGGTGGTGGAAGAGACGGAGGAGGAGGAGGACGACGAAAAGGGAATCAAGCAAAAAAAAARAGAAAGTTTTGTCTCTTTAGCAGGGCAGTATTGGAGCAGCTCGCGGGATTGTAGTAGTGTCGATTCTTATTACAAACGACGAGGCATAAAATAGTGAGATATTCAGAGGGGAGAAGAGGGCCTTCTGATCCAAACAGCGGGACTGTTCTGACCCTCTGCTTTATTTTACACGAGAAGACGGGGAGGAAGAGCAGAGGAGAACACCTGCACAAAAAGAGAGAGAAGTCAGGAACCGGGAACAAAAACCACCACGGAGCTTTTTTTTTTAATTGCACTTAAGAGCGGCGTCACAGATCTCTTATTTGTTTTATTTATTGAAAAAAAGTTTTCTCGCCGTTAATCCACATACAGACTGGGCAGATCTGAGATCCAGGTAAGAGAGATGATAACTATTATGTTGTGGCGCATTATTAGTTTTATTATTTTAGTTATATTATTATTAGTAATCTCTAATTACTTTATTAATTTATAACTCTTTTAATCTTTTTAATTTTCAATATAATTAAAACATTTACTTAATTAAAAAATAAACTTAACGTTATTAGAGTTGGTGTTTATCTCCTTCTTATATATATATAAATAACATAGTTCAGGGATGAACAGCTTCGTGTTTTTAAAAACGTTAATAATTTGTTTTCTGTCGGTTTTTGTAGTGTATATTCTACTCTTTTGACCATTTTAACCTAAATATTATTCTGTCAAGTGCAATCAACTTATATACAAAATAGTTAATATATAAACTATATTAAACACCAAAATGTTAATATATTTTCTCACCTAATAAAATTTTAATTTGACATATTTATGTTCCATATAAAAACAATCAAAGCCATTTCATAACTGCAGCAGACTGGGATCTGCATTTTATTTATTGAGAAGGCTATTGAATTTATCACATTAGTCATGTTGTTTTTTTATGTTAAACATAAACATATTAAATATTGATAGAGACATAATGAGGCAGGTGATTACACTAGCTGCGTTTAATAGATAATGGTTGTCGTTTGCGAACAGTCTGAAATAGTTTAAAGTATTGGTTTTATTAGGGGAAAATATCCCAGCACGGCATCTTTTATGCAGGTTACATGGCCCAGGCTGCAGGGAAAAAAAATACAAATCATGCGCGCGCACAAACACACTCATACACACACACACACACAGACAGACACACAGACGGACACAGTCCAGTCACAGAGAGAGAGAGAGAGAGAGAGATCAGTTAAGTGATTATTAAGTGTGAGCTCTACACACCATTACAGTCACTACACAGATGCGAAATGAAAAAAAAGAAAAAAAGAAACAAAGTGTCGTGGGGGGGGGGGGGGGTGGAAGATTAATGTGGAGGTATCAGAGTAAGAGGGAGCTGTCAGAGCTCATTTTAGCTCAGAATATGATCAAATCTCTTTTACAAATGATATATTTTAGTTTATGAAGAGGGAAATCAAAGCAGGAAGTGCTCTCACCCCTCACATCCATTCCACGTGTTTTCTCATAAAAAAGACAAATTCAAAGCACAGCATGTCTAAGCATTATTACTACATTTTACTTACTTTAATGTTTATTACCGCTTTACCGCATAATTTGTAGTTTATTTTTAGCTATACCTATACATTGTTTTTTAATAAGTAATTCCGAAGCATCAAGTATTGCAATCTTACTATTAAAAAAGTCTGCACTCAGTTTCTCTGAACAGGCAAACTACTTTTTATCCCACATTTAAAGAAAAAGACTAAATATTATTAAAATAAGAGTAAAAAGAAATTATGTAAAATATATTAGCTTAACAGATCTAAATATAAAGAAACTTTTTACAACTGAAAATAAATAAATAAATAAATAAAGCCTAGTCTTTAAAATTATACTTAGCCATTTTCTTTTTACATCAGTCACAGCTAACATCAGTGCTGATAGAAAATAAAAAGCAACGAAATAAGAAACCGAGGCAGCAGAAGTTTTGTTAAGAGTATGAAACAGTTCAGGTTTTATTGATGACTGGTCATTTTAGGAATAAATAAACAACGTTCACACCATAAGACAGCAGCACGCGAGGTGAACCAGAGAGATGCGTATGAAAGCATTTTTAAAGTATACAATAAATATTAACAAAGTCCTTGAGTTAATGCACAAGGTCGTGTAGATGGTTAGTCGTCTCTCTCGAAGGACAAACAACAATAAATTAATTTTGATCTCAAACTGCTCCTGGAAACAGGATTCCACATGCTCTTTTTTAGCCCCTCAAACAGTGAAATGAAATGTACATCTTAACCATTCAGTCTAAATACAAGTACTTATAAGTACTCTAATATTCCTGCTATGGAACATCCCAAAATTTTTGGTCAAACAAACAAACAAAAAAAAAAAAACAAGTTGTAAAAACAGAAACACCATGTGTTTCTTTCTTTCTTTCATTCTTTTTTTTTTTAAAGCAACACCCTCCTTAAACACAACATGTACACACTTAAAAAGTAGTTGAATTAAAAGTTATACATTAAGCAATAAACACTGCTTGAAATAAAAGAAGATATGATGAAATTGTTTAGAGTTTTTACATAAAATGCAGATTTTTTTAAAATGCTAAAATGGGGGGAAAACATACCCTATAAAACAATGTTGTGTTGTACCTCAATACGTTCAGTCCTAACCTCCACTGGGAAATGAACACACATTCATAAGATTGAAGCTACGCACCTGTCTGAAATAACAAACAGTGAAAGTCAGTGGATCGTCATTGAGTTCGCTCTTTGACATGGTTATTCAGTTCAGAAAAGTGTGTTTTTATCACATAAAAGTACCTTTTCAGCACACACTAAAACAAAACGGAGAACAATCCATTAGTGTTGATGAAATGTAATATCTCTGTATAAAGAGAACCAAAGGCATTAGTGAATTAACACACACCAGCCCTGGGCTGCAAATGCGGACCGAAGTTTCCTCTAAAGCCGAAATAAACATAAGTACAGTATGTAATGCTCATTATAATAGCATTGATAATAATAATACATTTCTCAAAATTGTAGTAAACACTTTAGTAAGTTTTAGTGTTGGTTTGGAATCACTGAAGAACACACTTTTCTTCTTTCTTAGCCATCTTTCCTTTGTTCTGTTCCAGAGTCCGCTCCAGGTGCTCATCCTCCTCCTCTGCCCTGCAAACACACACACACAAACACACAGTCAAAGTTCAGGACAGGGACTCCTGGAAATGACAGCTACACCTGGGACAACTCTTGTTTCTTCCGCTTAGTAAATTTCTAATCTCTATAAGCTCTAAATCTGATGTAATGGGTATAAAGAAAACAGCTCTTAATTCACCAAAAGTAAAAGCTGGCTCAGCTATCCCAGAATGCCTTGCTTGGAGATTGTGTGTATGTGTGTGAGAGAGAGAGAGAGAAAAAGAAAGAGATGTGGACATACTCTTTTTCCTGCGCGTCGAGATCCCGGACCAGGGCGTCGCGTTTGTTGACCAGGATGACCAGCTCGTCTAGAAGCAGCTGCTCCCGATGTTTCTGGGCCTCAGTCTTCTGCCAATCTGAATTCAGAGTGAGAGATGGATGCACTTCAGCACAAACAAAAAATGAAACATTTCTTAAAAAAAGCAGCTTCTGGACTCACATCATCTAAACTTCACTCAAACTCTAGCCCAGGACTTTGTAAACAGGTTCACAAACAACTTCAGAAAGCTATTCTAAGAAGCGTCTGCTGCTTTCACACACTTTCACAAGAACCCAGTAACGGAAAGTTAGGAATTGCTCTACTGCGGTTTGGCGAGTCCATCAACTTAGTCAGAGTGGAACTTAAGAACATGAGAACGAGGTGGGTAAACACGGAGTTCAAGCACTTCATACGAGATTCTCAGTGCTCCTGCCCTGATCTCAAATGGACCAAGGACTTGTGCAATGATACAGGATAAAGAACATGATTCTTACAGAATCTGACTCCTGATCTCAGCCCCAAATGTAATTTCTTAAACATTCATTACATCAAAAACACCAAATCGACCTACTGGCCCAGATTGAAAGTGTAAAAGTTCAAAGTGTGTGTGTGTGTGTGTGTGTGTGTGTGTGTGTGTGTGTGTGTGTGTGTGTATATATGTGTGTGTGTGCGCGCTCGCGTGTGAGAGAGGTGACCTGGCCAGGTAGGCCGGCCTGCTGGTCTGAAATATCAACCCGACTAACAGGATCAGCCATTACTGATACGAGCGGAGATTAGGGCCTAGCTCACAGCCAACAGGACATTTGGTTACCATGCCTATTCTTCACACACTCTGTAAGAACACACTATGCGGAGTCAGTGTTGTACTCAGCATTCACAATAAAAACAATACAAAAAAAACAACAACAAAAAAACCAGCCCAAATCCTATAAAAGTGAAAGACCATGTGCTGCTCAAGGCTCAACACCATGTGCCATGTCAACATTTAACCATGATCGATTTCTGGGAAAAAAAAAAAAGATAGCACGAGATAAAACGGCCGTTCGGCCTGCTCCTGCGAAAATGTCAATCCTTAAAATAAGTGGACTTTATTAAAAATAAATATTTCTCGTGTGCTGCGTGTGAAATTGCGGCAGCAGGGCGGTACGTGTGCATCATGCTGAGAGCTGAGGTGGGCTCTAAAAGGTCTTCTCCGCTGCCTCATTTAGCCTTTGAAGTGAAGCACAGAGGCAAAATGAACACAGTACCAATATTTGGCGAGTTATCGGGCGCTCGAGCACCAAAGGAAAGCGCTCTGCTTCTCCGTTTTTAACCTAATCAAAAGCTAATGCCGGGAGTGCTCAGCAAATATCCTTGTGGATTCAAACTTTTCTGTGAGAAGCAAAGAGTGAAATGTAGAATATCAGTTTCTAAAGAGAGTTCTGTAAATTTAGTGATGATTATATACTTATTTATTATAAAAATTACCGGCTTCACTTTTTCTTTTTCACAAATTCTCTCTCTAACCTGCTTTATTCAGTCTCCAACTTCATTAAGGAGTGGGGGAAAAAAGACAATGGCCGATTTAGACACAGTGAGTTACAGCCAACAAAACTTTTCCAGAAAGGTAGTGACACTCACAGAGAGAGAGAGAGAGAGAGAGAGAGCGCATATAAGAGGCACTGTAGACTCAGTCCCACCTCCATTTCCCCCGTCATCACTCTTAGCCAAAAAGCCAAAGATGCTCCCCAGTGGCAGAGGCAGCATGCAGCTGTCAATCAAGCCTGGAGCGTCCCACCCTCCTCATTAAGAAGGTAAACAATGAAGAGGGGCGATGAGAGACATGGACGAGCGAACAAGCAGATCCGCCCCTCCCCTTTACTCTGTCCCACCTCAACCTCAGTCCCTAACCCATCACAGTCAGTCAGGGACGCTCCTGAACCCCTCCCCAAACTTAGAAAAAAAAGAAGGAAGAGGCAAACAAGTCGAGAAGGGGGTAATAAAAAGTGGTGTGTGCAGCCTGTTTGGATAACTCTCTCTCTCTCTCTGATTCTCCAGTGCCCTGGGCGATCACGTCAAAACTCACATGGTCTCTGCTTATTCAGATAACTCTAACAATGCACGCCAATGGTAACCATGTGAGCCCTTAGAAGCTACACAAGAATGCACTGGCTCAAATCCCCATGACCCTCCTCCAAAGCGAAATTTATTCAAGAGCGCAGCAAACTGCTCAACGGCTTTCGGAGCGCTTCTTCCGAGAGTTCTGCTTTAAATTTAACAATCAAGACGCACCTTTGCATTCGCTCCCTATTTTAAGAGCGCAAAGACAACATGCACGATTAAACTTCAGAGGGAGTTCCTTCTCTTACACAACTATTTTTCTTTACAACCCCCCCCCCTAAAAAAAAAAAAAAAACAGGAAGTATGCAAGGACAGAGGAATCTGGAGCAAAATACGTGATCTTATTACAGAAGATTTGAGCTGTGCATGGATTTGAGTGGCAACGTAAGATGGCGTTGGATGGAGGCCAACTGGGGCTGAAGACAAAGCCTAACATGGCGCCTAGAAAGGAGAAGTTGACAGGAAAATAGTCTGTGGAATGGCACCTTAAACTACTGCACAGCCACTTGCTGACTCCACAATAAAAGTTTAATTTAAAACAGCACATATCTATATAAACAAACAAACGTAAAAAATATATTATGTATTATATGCATTACACATTATTTATCCTAAAACTTATTTTGAAAAACTAGCCTTTAAAAAAAAAAAAAAGAAAAACAACACATGAGATAACATTGTGTTGTACCTAAAAGTTTTCAGCAATAATTTCCACTGAAAACACACACACACACACACACACACACACATGATTAACGCTATTTTTTAAAATTAATATTAGCTTCTTTATAAAAGCATTATATTAAAACATGTTAAATACACTTGTTCACTATATGCAAAAATATTAAGATGGCGAAACAATGTATTCACATTTTTGCTCGATTTATATCGATATTTTTTGTCGATATCACGTCTAACTGGTTTTGAGCTCTAAATGTTGGAACAAAAATAAAAGGCTTCTGGTGTATCAATCACTCTTAAATAAAATTCCTTTTATTTCATTAATTACTGTGTTGCTTCTGTTGGTGTTTTATTCATAACTATAAAAGTCTATAACGTTACGCTCGGACCAACGCCACGGCAGCACTGCAACTTAGCCAAGAGGCTCACAATTGAGGAAATGAACAAAATGAATTTGCATTAGCACATTCAGGAGGCTGGTGGAAGACTGAGCCGTTGACAAAGAGCACAGGAGAGGAAAGTGTGGGGCTTTTAAAACCAGATCTGTGCAGCAGGACTGAACTGCCCAACATGGCAGACGGGGGCATTACTGAGGGGTGGGAGGAACAGGAATGACACTGCATGGCTACGTGTGAGATTGGCCAATGTTCACTTAAATTTGTAGCTACGTCTGAACGGTGTCAAAATTCTGGCAGCATGAATTATGTAAACATTAATATTCTAGTTTCTGTTGTTTTTGAAGTATGGTTTTGTAAACTTTACTTTACAGTTTGGAGGATTGTTAAAGACAGGAGAGAAAATAAAATGGTGAAAATAGGAAGTAAGAAAATCTAAAATGGCACAATTTTAGAAACCCATAATTGTACCATAATTAAAAAATTATATATTTAAGATTTCTTTTTTATTTTTTATGAGGATACGCCATCATGCAGGTACCTCATGCTCTCCTTACACTGTCATCTTTTTAATTTAGCCAAAATCAATACGTTTTATACAATAGGAAGAACCAAAAGTATCCAAACGAGCATAGATTTAATTTAACATTGAAATGAAGATAACAATAAGAACAAATAACTAAAAAACGTGTGTGCTTGGAATATAAACACCCTTTTTGTTGAAGAGTACAAAACTCCCAAACCTTCACAAACACCCCTGAAATCTACACCGAAATGGAAATAAATAGATTTTTTCCTTGTGAATAGTGCAAAAAAAGGGGGAATTGTCACCCTGCCTTATCTGCAGTTCCAGTCAACTAGCAATCTTGAAAGAGTTTGCAACATCATCAAAGGCGGCCATTTGACAGGATCCTGACACTGCACCTAATCAATCTGAGGAATACGCCGGCCCGGGCTGGTAACAAAGCTCAAATAGATTTACAAATGGGGTTGTTGGGGGGATAAGCTCCTGCACAGGATTACATATTGATTTTAAACATCTAAAAAAAAAAAAAAAGAAAAAGCTTATCATATGAAACCGTAACAACAGCAACAACAAAAATAGGGGACCTATGCAGAAATCCCTTTAAGAGAGGCGCGTCCACTTTCAAATAACACGCCCCGGAGTGCACCAAGTCTGAACTGAGAAAGAGACGGAGACGAGGAGGGGCAAGAAATATGTGTGTGTGTGAGAGAGAGAGAGAGAGAGAGAGAGAGAGAGAGAGTGTGTGTGTGTGTGCATGGAAGGCAGATAAAAAGGCCAAAAAGGATCAATTTGGAGGCAGAAAAATAAGAACCATGGCATATTGTAGAAGGCCACATTCAATCCTCAGCCCTTCTTTTCGCGCTCTCCATAATGTTGCCTGCAAATCCAGAGGACCAAAGAGCGGGTTATCGTTTAGACGACATGAACACTTGCTGTGTTATTTATTTATTTAAGTAAACCTGCACATGAAGCTTCTTTACTTTGTCAATGGGATTGTGTGTGTGTGTCACCTTCTCCTCCTTATCTTAACCTCTTGAGAGCCTATTATTTTATATAATATGATGTGTACATATACATGTATACATGTACACAAGTACATCTACAAGAAGTGTGTTCAAGTCTATGTGGTACTTTTCATTTTTACAGAATAACAGAACACAGTTATGAGAGTAAAAGCTTCCTGGAACGTGCAAGTGGTGTTGGTGAACGATTGTGTGTACAGCTCACACTCACAGATGCGTCTCTTCCGCAAGTTGGTGACAAGTTATCTGTCGATTTTCAAGGATCAGGTAGTGAGCTCTGAGCCACCTCCGGTGGGATCGTCATTCACAGACGTACGAGTTTTCTTCAAAATGTTTGCACCGTTCAGAGACTTAAGAATCTCATCAATGTGCTGTGCTTCTGTAAATGTCACTCGGTTTTATACCTTAATTCACAAGCATTACACTTAAAACATCTCTATATACTCCACATATTTGAACCTTAAATTTAGAAATTTTTACATTTTACAGGAGACTGAGKCCTGTGGGGACATGAGAATAAGTAAGATTAAACAACAGCATAAAGTCTCTAGAGTCTTGCTAGTACAGGTAACGTTTTTCTGTGGAAAAAGGTGACTTAAGTACCATATCAGCACCTGCCGGTGATGAAGTGTCTGTGCTTTTTCCGACCTGTATGTGTGTGCGTGTGTGTGTAAGCACCTCAGTGGTCTCTATTACTACTGTCGTCAGCCGGCCAAGCAAATCAGAAATTACCTGTCTGCGTTGGCTGGATGTGAAAAGACCTGTTGGAGCACCAAATAAGAAAGTGATGCACTCGCTTCCCTCACCAGCAGGTCAGAACTATCACTGCTTCGCCCAAGAAAAGAGCTGTCTCTGAATGTTAAGTGCTGAAGCTTGAGAGAGAGAGAGAGAGAGAGAGAGAGAGAGAGAGAGAGCGCGAGCGAGTGAAGGCCGATAAAAGGAAACAAGTTTCCTGTTTACGGGTTGATATGGTGGGTGCTGGATATGGTGCGATGGATATACATGTTTAAAAACTATATAAAAAAATAAAAAATAAAAAAATCCAATATTCGAGTTAGCTTGCAGGCATCACGGTCTGTTGTCTGATAACCTGTGACCAAAACAATCAGCTATTCGATCATAATATGTACAGGAAATACAAACACACTTTTCACCCCAGAGAAAGTAGCAATCTCATTACAAACCGCCCTGTAATGTATAAATATCCCTGTATAGAAATAAGCTGGTAGCTGACGACAGGTAGTGGACAAAAAAAAAAAAGAAGTGGAAATGTAGCTCTCTGCTTAGCTATGCATGTCGTCTGTCGGCCCCCTCAAACTAATTAGAATTGATTTATGATGGATCAGGTAGCTTATCAGGTGCAGAAAGAAATTACYGAGGCTAGCCGAGGGGTGCARGGGGTCACCATCGAATAGCAAAATCAATTTGCATCGATTGCGAAAGGTTCATTTTGCTAAAGCAGGGACACAGTCAAAAGGATTAAAGTTAACCAGACAACTTTGATACAGAGATTTTTTTTCCCTTTCCCGTCTTTTCCCGCTTGGATAACATGCACTCAAAAAAGATTATAAATACAGCGGCAGTCCGCGATGCCTCAGGGCACATCACGCAGACACGCAGTATTGATGCTTACATGATGTTTGCACTTAACGATATAATATCTCAGGATAATAACACACTCAGGAGATTTACTTGGTTACAATAAATAAAATGAAAAGAAAGAGAGGGAGGGGAAAAAAGGAAAAGGAAAAAA
>QMIH01000477.1:94448-109222 GCA_003987875.1 Clarias batrachus
GAGGAGGAAAAGAAGAGCAGGAACATTAAAAGGGGGAGGGAGTAGGAGTGTTTGATTAAAGGAAGAACTCACTAAAATGTGTAGAACCTTTAGCTGCAATTTATACTGGTGACAGTCATTTAAGTTTCTCAATAATTTAATAGAGTTGATTTTTCATTATTTGTGCCATTATTTCCAGTTAAAGCCGATAACGTCCACAACATGTGCCAAAATAATTCACAATGTGGATTTTTGACTAGATCATGCAGCCCTAATGGACTCTCCGGTTTCAGGTGGACAGTGAAGCAGTTGGGATAATTTTTTTATTTTTTTTTTAATGACAATTCATTTAAAGATGTCAGACGTCCATGACTCATTAATCACGCTAGCGTCATCGTTTGGCTGAGACCTGAGAGCACGCGTCACTCATCAAACTCCTGAAGGAGAAGCTCCAGGTGACTTTGACTACCAGAAGAAGAAGAAGAAGAAGGAGAGAGAGAGAGAGATAGAGAGATAGAGAGAGAGAGAGAGAGATGGTGGTAAGAGAAGAAAGCAAAATAAGATAACTGAGTATGGAGTAGCCAGAGTGTCAGTGTGTGTATTGCCACTCCCCGCAGTTCTTATTTGATAACATGCCCCTCCCCCTGCATTAGCCCCCCCCCCGTGCCTCTCCTCTACCCCTGGGCTATGCGCTAGAACAAATTTGAGCAGTGTCATATTGCACGCATTTCAACAAGGCCGACGCAGTCACCGCCCTGTCCGTTTAATGAATTAAACCGAGCGAGTAATGGATGTACTAACACTATTAGCCCTGCTTTCCATATCTGCAATTCCGTGGTTTTCTTTTCTCCCCCTCACACACCCCTGCCTCTTTCTCTCTCTCCCTCCCTGTCAGGTTTGCTTAAGGACAAATTGATAATGAGTCCCCTCCCCTACTGTAAGTACAGGACTCGATTCCCTGGCTATCTCATCATCTCTCCCTAATGGCGGGACAACGGCGTTTAAATAGTCGTTTCCATTAGATGAAATAAGCTGGTTTGGCTTTCGGATTCGAGCACCAGGAATGCACAGGCCCCCATACAAAGGCAAATGAACAACAACCGGGCTAGCATAGCAGGGCCTGTTAGCACATGAAAGCCCTAATTACAGGCCGCCTCCCCCCCCTCCTCCCGTGTCATTACACTTAATTGTAAAGTGTGTCTTAATCGGTTACCATATGAAAAGGTCTGTTAATGGACCGCATGGCTAAAATTCAATTATGTCGTCAGTGGACGATTTGTTAAGCAAATAATCATCATTTAACCAAATGGGGCTCTACGCACCCAAACCGGTTTGCTAGAGCCATAATTTGTCAATTTCGGCCCAGCCAGGGAGAGCAACGCTATCATTTAACTGATTCGTGATAATTGTCAGTACTGACATCAAACTGCACACCAGCTGAAAAAGAGAAAAATAACCTTCCATATGTTTACAATCAAGACGGAAAAACATGCAATGCTACAATGCAATCGTAAAACGAGGAAGGATTAGTGTGTTTTTGGCTGCTTCTCTGCATCATAGCAGCTTTTGCAGGCCAGACACTCGAAGCTTTGGCTGAGTGCTACTGGAATGATGAAAAGGCCTTCGAGATGCTTCAATAAAAGAGAGATTATAATAAGCGGCGTCGTTGTGGCGCCTTTTGAAAATGCTAATCGGCCCTATCGCAAGCTGTCYTCTACGCCGTGCGTGGTGCGCCGTTTAACTCGACTCCGCCACCATTTCAAAAAAGCAGGAACGGCCACTGAACACTGTGGTGCGAGAGATGAGAGTACAGAATAATTTATTTATTTTTAAACGTGGAGGGGAGGGTCGACAGAGACTCGTCATAATTCCTACAGTTACTTAAAAAAACAAAACAGTAATAAATCTATATTACAGATCTTTGAATGAGAAGCCTATCAGCAGAAAGCAACTAAACCCTACCCACCCCAACCCCCCACCCGCTCCCACTGCTCCATCCACTGTGCGCGTTTTATCTTAAGATTTTCAGACAATGCCTGGAGGATCCCGTTCCCTAATCTTCCTAAAAATCCCCTTTCATCCAACTGTTAAAGAATGTTTGAAAGGCTGACACCAGACCGAAAGAAGAGAAAAACCCGTCCTCATGTTGATGGGGGGAGCTGAAGATGGTGTGGGAATGGTGGGGGGTGTGCGTGTGTGTGTGTGTGTGTGGATGTTAGAGAGCAAAGTCAGTGCAACTTAACTAACGGACCTGTGGACAAACATTCTCGGACGTGGCGCGAGACCATGGAGTGGCTTGTTCTTTACTCCTTCATTGACCTGACTCGTGGGATTGAGCTCTCTCTCTCTCTGTTCTCTCTTTCTCTGTTCAGCGAGTCACTAGTGAGCCCAGATTCTTATAATAAAATGCACACAAGAGCAGGCAGTCATAAAAGAAGAGCGACAAGTCACCAAGCTGACCATTCTCAGATACAGAAAAAAAAAATAGGATGTGATAAGCTGGTCAAATAAAGTTAAAGTTATAAACGCACCCTTATGGGGAAAAMACAAATAAACAAAAAAAACACCGCCCTTTGAAGTTTATTTATTACATTTTTTGGGGTGGGTGGACACGGCGAAATCCGGCATTAAATCTGAAGGAGCCGGTCACCTCCCGATCTGGCTCTGGCCTTTGCGGCCGCTCCAAAGAAGTCCGCCTTTATGAGGCAAATTCCTGCGTTTGTCTCCAGGCTTACTTACTGCTGCTCGGCGCGCATGCTTGGCGGGGAGGCTAAATGAAGTCTTTGGTCTTTGAAATTAGAGTGGACAAGGTACCAAAGTCCAGAAAAAGCGAGAAAGAGAGAGAGAGTGAGTGTGTGTGTGTAAGACAGAATATGTGTGAGAGTGAGAGAGCGCGAGAGAGAGAATTTGCAACAATGGCACAACATAAATGTGTGTGTGTGTGTGTGTGTGTTGATTCCTAAAGACATCCTCTTCCTGAGAATGACAGGTATTACACTCTAAACACTTTTTTCCACTCTTACTGTTGAAAGATTATACCGGTTATCCCATTAATGCTGCGGGGAAATGCCATTCTTGTGTCTTTAAGCTCTTGCATAGGAGGTCAAGAGGAGTACGCCACCGCTTACACGGCCGCCGTGGATGTAATCTGTCCAAAGTTACAATAATTAATGTTAAGCTTCTTTAAGCAATACGTTTCTGAAAGAACTCGCCTRATAATATACTTAAAGCTGCGGCGGGCTGTTTGTGTTGCCCGAGCTCGGAGGCCAGATCTCCATGCCGCTCACGTAGCCGAGCTTAAATCTTCTGCTAAACTAAAAGGGGCTGGATATTAGTGGCACCCCCACCCCTCACACACACACTCCAAAAAATGAGGTTTAGTCTTAAAAAAAAGAATAAAATAAATAAACCAAGAAACAAGCACACCCGGATGCTGCATTATTCCTGCATGGCTGGCGCACCACTCGAAACGAGAGCTGGCGATTGTAGGAAGGAAGAACAAAACTGACGTATAGTAATAATGTGTGAAAGCCGAGAATAAACAAGAAGCGGAGAGAAGATTCCTGCATGAAAACAGACGCATTTTTATGAAACGATTTGTCCTTACACTACACCGAGCCGACGATACGCGCCTCGTCTGAATATCTGTGTCTGAGATGAACGGAGAGGGGAAGGAAAAAAAAAAGCAGAGGGATTAGAGTGCAATAAAACCTGTGTCAGTCTTATCAGGCTGGAGTGCAATTTTTAAACATATGTTAATCTCGGCTAAAACTCGTCCTTTTCCTTTTTCGGTCTGTTTTCTCTCTCTCTCTCTCTTTTTGTTATCTGTCTTATCGAGCGCTCGGTAGGTGTGAGCTTTTGCGGAGTGCCTTTAGAAGCCATTATTTTCATAATTGCGTCCATTGTGCTGCGTTATAAGGCGATTTGAAAATCATATGTGTGCATGAATGCATAAACAGAGATGGATGTCGAGCAGATGCGTTCGGGGAAAGCCGGGCGAATATCAAAAGCGGTGCTGATAACGATGCCCTGAAAAAAAAAAAATTCAATACAGCGATGGAACACATTGTGGTGTGACAGACTGACCGCTCTCAGAGCGAATGGACCTTTTTTTTCATTCAAATTTGATGTGTTTATAAGGGGAACAATTTTTTTTGTTAGAATGACAAATGCAGAGACGCGACGATAAACGGAACGAGTTTATTTTTATTAGTATTACGACTATTATTAATTTTTCCTCCACGTGAAGGACACTTCTCCCTCTGGTGAAGGAATAACGAGTTCATTAAGCGTGAGCTGCAGCGAGAGCCCCGAGCGCCGAATCTGCCCGAGCTCGCATCATTAGGGCAGCACTGTAATTAAGAGTTGTTAGAAAGCGAATTCTCCAACTGCAGATTAGAAAATTAAACTATTTACTGATTACATATTAATAGAGGACAACAATGGCGCTTGCCATAAGCTTGGAAGGCGACCAAGGAATAAATCTGTGTACTTAATTACTATAAACAATGGTTGCATGGAAATGGAGGGTTTTTTTTTTTCTTAGGCGTGCTCCCTTCTGTAATGTGCCTGATATCAGAAGACACTTGACAATTCTTGTTCAATTATCTCCGTTCTCTAATGTGCTGTGAACTGCGCACGGTAAATAAATTAAGCGGCCCAATTACTGCCAAGTCTTCTGGGGAGCGCTGACTTGACGTAAAAAAAAAAGAAAAGAAAAAAAGAGAGAAATGCTTACAAATTCAGTGCATGGTATRTAATCAAAAAAGGGAGCGCAAGTCCATGAGAGGAGGGAGAGAGGAAAAAAAACAGAAAGAGAAAAAAATGAGGAGGGAGAAAATGGGAAAGAGTTGAAACGTTTTTACGCTTGATCCTGTTTATAATGCTGGTGAATGGCTGAAATGAAATGAAATGAAATGAAATGAAATGAATGAATGGATAATGACCGGATGAATGAGAGAAAAATAGCTTGGTTCTCCCAAAAGTTCCACAGTAGAAGTAATGGATTTATTTCACTAAGTTTTCCAGCTTTAACACACTCACTTTGTTTCTCTCTCATACACACACCTACACCACAGCACTTATTCTGAATAAACTAAACATTACATCTACACACACACACACACATAAACAAACGTTTATCAACCCATGTGGCAAGGAAACGATCCTGCATTGAAGTTGGACTGTTTTGTATTTTTCTCTTTTAGAAAATGCAACATGTTTTTTTTTTTTTTTGTGAAACGCCTCACTCACATTGTTTTACTGCGTCTACCAAGTTTAAAAAGTTTGGACACAAATTCTAACTCTATGGTCTTTCCTGATTATTTCTTTCTACACTGTAAAACAAAACTGATGGCGTTTATCCAAAATACATGATAATCTCCTTTGAACAGTTGATATTGAGATGATCTGTACTTATGATCTGCAAATCCTTCATAACGGCTCTAATCTGAGGTGCTGTTTAGTATTAATTGCTGATTTCTGAGGCTGGTGACTCTAAATGAACTTCTCCTCTGCAGCAGAGGTAACGTTCCGGTCTTGCTTTCCTGGGAAGGTCTTCATGAGAGACAGTTTCATCATGGAGCTTCATGGATGTTGCAAAATGCACTTGACAATACTGTTCTTACAAGGACTGTTTCAGAACATTTGACAGTCAGTTTTGTCTTAAAATAACAGGCTGCTGTTGTTACCCAATAACCCAACACTGTACGCTGTATGTGTTATTTCACTGTTTTGAAAAATCTCCACTATTGTTATAGAAGGTAGAAAATGAATCACAAAACAAAAAACTTTTAGAAAATTAGATGGTGTCCAAACTTTACAGTTGACTTTAACTGTACATGGAAATGAACCCGAGGATCCTGTGTACATTTCCATAAATAAAGGCAACTTTAAAATGCATCTTTTATTTTTTACCTTACAAGTTGTATATATTGTCTTTGATTATCTGTTAAAGTTCGAGGGTCCTTAAATAATTTTTGAATGTAAAAGACGTCCCCTAAATAATACCCTATTAACGACAAGGACAAAGTAAAGCTTTGTCAACATTATTTCTGACACWCTACTGTATATGCATGTGCTGTAAACATTTCCAGAGCGTAGTCTTCACAACGTGAACTCAAGCCTCGAACATAAAGTTAAAGCTATGATGATCAGTCGCGGTATTTTGGCTCATGCTGCATGATGACTGTTCATGTGTTAAATGAGGGTTTATGTACAATGGTGCTGCACTGTTCAACAGAACACATGAGAATATGAACGGGAGACAGGTTCGCATCTCTTTAGGAACTTTCTCTCTTTCCCGCGCATGTTGATCTCACTCAGCCTGTTTGGTCTTGTGTCCTGAGCGGCTAACCGGCTTGGGTTCATATCGCATCAGAGTGAAAAAGCCCTTCAGGCTCGCACAATGGCTCCGGTGTCTGTAGACTCGAGCCCAGCCGAGAAAGAGATGGAGGGGTAAGGAGGATTGAGGGAGGGAGGGCGGGAGAGAGAGAGAGAGAGAGAGAGAGAGAGAGAGGGGTGATGGTGTTGGCAAACGCAAAATGGAGATAGTGCTTGATACGAGAGCAATGCGCCTGAGAAGCGTATAAACTAAACCAAGGCATCTTTTTTTTTTTTCCCCTCCGCTCTCTAACCCTGGCTCTTTTCTCCTTCGTGATGGTTTAGTATCAGTAGCTGCCTGTTTGGATGCTGTTGTCCAGAATTTAACCGTTCTCTGTTTGCTGAGCGTCACCTTCAGTGGCCAAAACCACCCTGTCYCTTCCCTCACGCTTACACACCGCGGATCCTCTTTACATGTGCACGCGTGTTTGACAAACACAGGCAGAGGAGGCACTAGTATGTATCTGTGTGCACACGCTATTATTTTTTACTCTTCTCTAAAATTCCTTTTCTGACACACACACACACTCTCTCTCTCTACTCCTCCCTCTTTCCTTCTCTCCGCTACAGCATATCAATGAAGGCCAGATATTGGATGCGTGTTGCGCTCGGCTGCGCTATCAGTGGCCGTTATCGTTCTCGGTGAAGCTCGGCTTATCGCCGTGGTCCAGAGAGCCGGAGAGCCTTTTCATATCCCACCCCCCCCTCCTCCTCCGTCCCGCTTCAAACGGCCCCCCACTTCCCCCCGAAAACTCAGAGAGAGAGAGAGTCGGGCCGCGCTCAATTCGCCAGACCCTGTTTAGGGCGCAAATTGGGCGCGCTACCTGTGTCCATGAGATAGCGCAGGCGCTTCTCCACACACGAGGCGCGCGTGTCGATCTGCCTCTGCTCGCTCTCCAGAGCCACCAGCTCGCCCACCACGTACTGGCTCGTGTCTCTGAACGCCTTCTGAGAGAAATGGGAGGGGGAGAGAGGGAGAGAGAGAGAGAGAGGGAGAGAGAGGTTAATCATCACTGATGTCACATTCTACAAGAAGAACAAACACAGAAAAAGAGATAAATTTAAGGTGAAGAAAGCCGAGAGAGAGAAATAGACGGACTGAAAGAGGGGAAATAGAAGAAGAGAAGAGCACCAGATGGGGAAAGGGAGGAGAAAAAGTAAGAGAGGCTAATCATCACTGAGTGAAGGTCACTTGTAATAAAACCACACATCCTGCTTCTTATAACTAAACACACTAAACACCAAAAACTGTTTATTTATTGTGAAGAATAAAAAATGAGCTAAAAAGAAGAATTTGTTATTTTATTGTGAATTGTAATAGCTATACCGCAGTACTGCTCTTCTAAACTCCTACATTACGCTCTTTCCATGGTACAGTTTTCCGTAAGAGACAAAATATACATGATTGTCCTAATATTTATACAGGTGAACATTTCCTGTAAATCAAACCAATATGAGGAATAAAAAAATATAGAACCTTGTGTTGAACCTACATATTGATCCACTCTATGTTCTCATTTCACCGTCCGAACCCCAGGTGAGCTGTTGGTTTTTGTAGTATTTAGTTTAACCCGACAATTTAAAGATCTCTCATTAAATTATTATTATTTTTTTTAAATAAACGTTTCACATTTTTCCTCCGAAATCAACACGTCTCTGGTGTGCCACAGATCCCTGACAGCAGATTTGGCCATGACGGTGCTCTCACCTTTAAAGGGTGCGGATACTGAAGCGGTGGTTAAGAGAAGTGCTCCTGCTACATGTTGCTCCAGAGTCAACATCGATGACGCKACACACCTTTCTGAATCTACGGTGTTATTTACAGTAACGTGCAGCTGAACGGGTGTTAAAATCTACTTTGGTACCTTTAGCTGACATTTGTTCATTTTATTCGAAAGATTTCTTATTTGTATTCATGTTATTAAGTCCTATTACATTAAGCGAGTAATAAACACTCACTGCTGCTGAAGGAAAATAACTGTAATATAGAATGGCAGACGAGATGGCGTGCCTCGAGTCAGCACAGTGTATCGGTTATTTTCTGCTTTAGTTCTCTGATATTTTGCAGATATTTAACTCATTTTATTAGCCGTCCTTCGATGCACTTTTTAATTTAGTTGTTTGCACATACACACTGTGTATAGTCTTTTGTATAGTAATGACTTTTGTCTTTTTTTTTAGAATAGTTTTTGTTAATTTATGGTGTCAATTTGGTTTGTCTGAGATAGACAGATAATAAGGTAACCTAGTTAGCTTCTGTTAATTTATGTTGCTTGTATGTCGCACCTTGGTAACGGATGTATGTACGTATGTAATGTATATAGTTGAAACGACAATAAAAGCCTACTTGACTTGTTTTGACTTGATTTGTTTACAGATATCTATAAATCAAGTTAGTTACTGTTCTTATCATACTCCTTTGTTTCTCTCTCTTAGTGGTCGTCCCATTTTCTGTACTGATTACTTAAAGAAAAAATGTTATAACGTTATAGTTTTACATCCGACTCTTACAATAAATCCTATAGGAGGAATAAACATTTCCTTACAGAAAACGTATTGATTAATACAATCGCGTGATTCATGCTGCAGCCAGAACTACTGTACAGTCAGGGCTGCTGTTAAAGACAATTAATCAGCCGCTTTCGACCAATATCAGAGTATAAGAGAAAAAAAAAGCATAACATACTGTATACGCATAAAAATTTTATTGGAAATGAGTGTCGCTTGTAATATTTGCCTTCCCTATTAAGCTCTCTAATTCAATTCAAGCCTACAGACTCACACTACACACACACTGTCAAGAGGGTCAGTGGGCTTGTCAATAGGAAACACACACACACACACACACACACACAAACGCAGGGGTAAATTGTAATACAGTGGTAAGGTGGAGCACCGCCTGAGGACTGTCAGCAGGAGACCTAAGAGACATGAACACACCCTCACACACTCAAGCATGATTCCTCCTCCCTTCACATTAACTGCTGGACACCGAAATGCTGTTCCAGTCACAAAGTTGAGTTTCTTTATTTAAAAAAAAAAAAWAAAAAATGCTTGCAAACACAAACCTTATCGTCTCTCCCTCCGGCCACTCGCGCCCTCCAGTCTGAGACATGACCGAAGACGGAGGGGGGTAAATAATAAAAAAAAAAAAACGAGTGTACATTCATAAATGATGGACATATAGTTAGTGCTGATCCAGTGTATTTTTAATAGGAGAGAAGAGAAAGAGCGATAAAGTGGAGTGAGAGAGGAAGAGGTTATCCCCCCACCCCGCCTTTCCTTTCCTACATTGCATTTTCTTGCCGCTGTCCATCACAGGCTCCTCTCCTGCTGCAGCTCTATCGCTGCATTTCTCCCACGAATCAATTTTACACATGATCAGCGCCCCCGTGCCGCCGTAATTAAGGCTAGAAATTACCATATATATTATATTAATGCAAACATCATTGGGGGGGTAATTCTGGCTGAGCTGGGTAATGGCCGGGTTCAACACCGATTAACCTCCGCACAGAGAGACGGGTCCAGGCAGGGTCTCGGCACGGCCTCGCACGCACGCGCACACACACCTCGCTCGCATGTTCTCACCAAGCCTCTCTCTTAACCTCTGATTTTCTCACCCTGCCTCTTGCTTTTTCCCTCTGTATCTCCTATACACACACACAGTTTCTGTTTAGTGCAATAATCAGGGTTTCTTTGCACATAAAAAGACAAAAAGACAAAAAAAAAAAAATGAAGGCAGACATGATTTGCCTTTTTTTTTTTTCCATCAGTATCGAGCTAATTTATCCGAGTTCAAGTTAACATGTCACTCAGGAATCATGTCCAGGATAAGAAAAAAAACAAAGAGAAATCAGGACGCACCTCTTCTTCTGCTGGCTTTCGGTTTTCCACTTCTAAGGAACTGCTCCTGTCCACACCTGCACACTTCAGGTCCTCAGGCACCGACCTCTGCCTCTTCACATCTTTATAAAACAAAAAACAAAAGAGACAACAAGATGGATGGATGAAATGAGAGAATAAAAAAAAAATAGTAAAAAAAAAAACAAACAAAAAAAAAAGTGTGTAACTTTAACACGGTTGATACTCGTGTAGTAGTATGGAGCACGGACTAAAAGTGAACAATATTATGATAAATATGGTTTACTATCGCGATAAACTATGTTACATTATGCTGTTTCTTTTAAAGAGTATTCTGTGTTTCATCACTGCACTGAGACGCTCAATGCTTTTTCTGGATCTCCTTTTTAAATAACTGTTCGATTCAAAAGTTACATTTTCCCCAGTAACTCAGAGTACTTGAACAGGGTGGCAACCCATCACAAGGCAACACAAGCACACACAAACACACGCTCAGTCACAAAGTACAGCACTTTTGGGGAATTTGGGAATGGAGATTAGCCTCAATCTGCATGTGTTTGGACTGTGGGAGGAAACCGGAGCACCCGGAAGAAACTCACCAAGCATGTGAGATTAGAGTGCACATTATTTTAGGTTAGTTAGTTTTTTAAAAAAAACTTCTTAGTCCTGAATTAGCAGGTTGCGTAAACTTTTGCACTAATCATTAAAAAACATTTTTTAAAAAAATCACATCTTGTATAATGTACTGTATGTGCCAGTATTTTGCACATTTAAACAGACATTTTTTAATTAAAGATTACAGTTATTCCTATAAATATACAGTATACATGAACTCCCACAATGCACTGCACTGCATTTGTTACACAGGGAATGTTTTACATGCGAGATGTCTGCGTGTGGGGGCGGAGTCTTACCTGTCCTGCCCTCTACGTATTGGCTGAAAGATTTGAGCTGCGTCTTGCGCACGGCCGATTCCTTGCTGAAGATGACGGGGCTGCGGAGACGCTCCGTCGCCCTGCGCAGGCGCTCGGCCTTAAGCTCCTCGCTGTTATTCTGCAGAGAGAGAGAGAGAAATGAAAGAATGAAGGGTAAGCAAAAGGCGAAAAACATCACTTAACTTTAAAAAGCAGAGGACAAACTCATTTAAATAAGCATTAAAGCAGTAACAAAAAGAGAGAAGAAAGAAAGTGTGGGTTAACGTTAAATCAAAGGACAAATTAGGACTAAAAAAAAAAAAACAACAAAAAACGTTTAATTATGAAACGCTGAGGAACGCTTAAAAATATTCCTGTTTCTCAGGCAGTCCACATTAACTCGCAGCCGCAGAAAGGAAGAAGGCAATTAAGTCGACTTTTGGCAAAACCCACAGCCAGAAAATATATTCAGATTATGCAAATCGAACATGCTATTGTTTTGGAGCCGCATCCCTATCAAGCGCGTTATTATTACAGCTCGGGCCCAACACGCCAAGCAGACTGGAAAGCGAAACAGCGTCTGCTTGTTGTCGTCCCCCCCCGTCTTCCAGAATAACATTTGCTGACGTCAATTAGAAAAAGGAAACGTCTAATAAAGTTCGCAATTAGTGAACACGTTCCACTGCTTGAGAGCGAGAGGGGAGAAACATCGTTAGCGCGCTGCACTAGCGCACTGGGGTGTGCAGGAGAATCTGACTCGCTAATAAAGACGATCACAGACGCGTAGACACACTCAGGAAGACTTTCCTCTGTTTATTCCTAAATAATGACTTTACAAAAACACTGCAGTAATTAGCTTCCCTCTGCCAGAGCTGCCATCAGCAGTGACACGGCTGTTTAGACAATCGAATCAAACACTTCAGCCTTGAGTTAAATATCGGCCGATAAGATCGACCACCAGGTGCTCAGTCACACGTGTCGGCCTTGGGCATTTTTGCTGAGAGGGACAAAAACACGAGTTCGGTTCTCATAACTTTTAACAAATAACTTGTGTAGCACGAAAAATTTTAAACTCGTATATTAAAAGATAAGASCAGACAACACTGACACGCACAATTTCCCTCTTTTTTAAAGAGAATTTATTTAAAATGCGTCCAATTAGCCAAAACTTTTTAGTGCCCGAAAATCTCAAGTGTTGTACTGTAGCTATAAAGCATAAAAAAGACAGCTTATAGGTACCAGATTAGCTTTGTACAAGCCTGTGAGCTGTGAAATTACTTCAGATTTAACTTTTGTTTACATGATACACTTCCTGGCAGCAAAAAGTCTCACAAAAAAGTTTGACCACCATCAAGCAATGAAAACATTAAGATGATGAGAATTGGGTTAAGAATCTTTCAAAGCATTATTGAAACTGTAAGAGATCGTAAAGAAGCATGACGTAAACACCTGGTGAAGTTACATGTTTAAAACCGCATCAGTAGTAATCAGCTATATTATATTTAATAATGAAAGTAAGAGTATTTCCATACACACACACACACGTGATGAGAACTCACAGGATTGGGATTAAACAGCTGTGTGTCTATAAGAAAACCACTTGTTATTGAGACTCATCAGTAAAAATGCTGGAATKTGCTAGGAAACAGAAATATAACACTTTGGAGCA
Source organism: Clarias batrachus (assembly GCA_003987875.1). Lineage (NCBI taxonomy): Eukaryota > Metazoa > Chordata > Actinopteri > Siluriformes > Clariidae > Clarias > Clarias batrachus. Next base: position 107,253 of record QMIH01000477.1, read on the forward strand.
ATGGAAAAATGGTGGTCAGGTGGTCTGGTGAGTCCAGACTGAGCCTATTCCAGAGTGATGGGCGTGTCAGGGTAAGAAGGGAAGTGCATGAAGCGATGCATGAGGAGGAGCATGAGGAGTCATTTTCACACATGGACTGGAAACCACATTGTGTGCTGTAATCAAAGCTAAAGGGGGTCAAATTATTGTCATTATCATTTTTTTTTGGCCAGGCAGTGCATTTGATATATATATGTATAAAAAAATAACAAAAGAACAACATTTTTAAACTTTTAACTTATATTTTTAAACTCGAATCATAATATTCTTTTTCTAATATTTTATTACTATTTTGAATAAATATCAGGAGGTGTGGCCCAAAGTTTGGAAAATGCAGCGGTATGCCAGAAGTTATTTGAAATTGCTTTTTAAATTTGGATATTATTACTGAACAAGCCAGTGTCATTCGTGATGATGAAAATTATGTAAAAATTATGATAGCTAAAATGTTATTTTTGAYGATGAAGGGTTGTGTGCGCTTCTCCATCCTCACATACTTAGTTMTTCTTCTGGTGTGTCTCCTAAAACGTTCCCATGGAATGTATATGTACAGTAACAAAGATTATACAGTATTTGTGACTTTCCACACTTTAGGACTCACAGCTGTGCTCCTTCTGCTTTAAGATCCATGTCATAATGTTCCCTTAAATCTCCACCTAGATTTCCTTTTCTCCTCTTTTGATTGTAAATCCAGTTCGGGTGCAAGAAATGTTCTATATAAACAAAGAGAATTTACTCAGTGTGTGTGTGTGTGTGTGTGTGTGTCTCTAGAGACAGTCCGCCACAGAGCCCTTTAACCTGCCATAATTCTCCTCATGTTAATGTCTTAAGAAAACAAACGGGCTTCGATTCTTAAAAAGCCTTGCTAGTCTCATTCTCTCCCAGAGGACCCTAAGACCCTCTACCACCCCCCGTCTCAACACCTGCCCCCTGTGCCCCTTTKGCACCCCTGGTCGGGACAGATAGAAGGGGGTATCCCCTAGCTGAGATCTAACCCCTTGTTTATATGTTATCTCCGTGATCATTATTATGCTGGGTGTTATTGAGGTAGGTGTGTATGTGTGTGTGTACTGTATGTGTGTGTGTGTGTGTGAGTGCATGTGTGTGTGTGATGCGTGACTAATGTTGCGCTCGACTGCACGCCGCAGACAGTTATCAGTCAGCGCCAAGGCCTACGCATACGCACAATCATTAATGAGAGGCGACTGGGACAACCAGAGGTGTGTGTGAGAGAAAAAGTGAGAGGATGTGGTGTTAGAGAGAGAGAGAGCGAGAGAGAGAGAATGCTGTGTGTGTGTGTGTGTGTGTGTGTGTGTGTTTAAATGCTGTCCCAACAGCTCTAGTCCTGGAGGAGTTGTGAATGTGGAGATTTCTCCTGGGAGTGGAGCAGTTTATCCTTCTTTTGTGTGGAGAAAAAAAGAGGAAATGCATCAGAACTGATTTATGATGAGAGAGAGAGAGAGACATTAATTTGAATGTTTTTTTTTTTTGGTAACAGAAAAATTAAGAACTATTAACGAACCGAGAATGAGTTTCTGTTTTGAAAAGTTGTTCGAAGAACTTATGGTCTCATGGTAAACAGGAATGCAAAAATATATTTAATTTGTGTAACAGACTGGCAAACTGTTCCAAGATTTGGGAAATGCCTGGGACTGGAGTAAATCAGGCAGGACTGCAGTAAAGTGTCTGGGACTGGAGTAAATCAGGCAGGACTGCAGTAAAGTGCCTGGGAATGGAGTAAATTAGGCAGGTTACAGTAAAGGGTCTGGGACTGGAGGAAATAAGGCAGGACTGCAGGACTGGAGTAAAGTCTCTGGAGTAAATCAGTCAGGACTGCAGTACAGTGTCAGTGACTGAAGTAAATCAGGCAAGTTACAGTAAAATGTCTGGGACTGAAGTAAATCAGGCAGGTCACAGTAAAATGTCTGGGA
>QMIH01000477.1:109387-122750 GCA_003987875.1 Clarias batrachus
ACAGTAAAATGTCTGTGACTGAAGTAAATCAGGCAGGTTACAGTACAGTGTCTGGGACTGAAGTAAATCAGGCAGGACTGCAGTAAAGTGTCTGGGACTGGAGTAAATTAGGCAGGACTGGAGTAAAGTATTTGGAGTAAATCAGTCATGAATGCAGTACAGTGTCAGTGACTGAAATAAATCAGGCAGGTTACAGTAAAATGTCTTGGACTGAAGTAAATAAGGCAGGACTGGAGTGAAATGTATGGGACTGGAGTAAATCAGGCAGGTTACAGTAAAATGTCTTGGACTGAAGTAAATCAGGCAAGTTACAGTAAAAAGTCTGGGATTGAAGTAAATCAGGCAGGTCACAGTAAAATGTCTGGGAAGTAAATCAGGCAGGTCACAGTACAGTGTCTGGGACTGGAGTAAATCAGGCAGGACTGCAGTAAAGTGTCTGGGACTGGAGTAAATTAGGCAGGTTACAGTAAAGTTTCTGGGACTGGAGTAAATCAGGAAGGACTGCAGGACTGGAGTAACGTCTCTGGAGTAAATCAGGCAGGACTGTGGTAAAGTGTCTTGAACTGAAGTAAAGCAGGAAAGTTAAGTTTCTTGAAGCACTGAAAATTAGGCCAAACCAAAGTAAAGCAAATAGGACTATAGTAAAGGCCAGACTGATGTATAGCATGACGTTAAAAAATATAAATTTTTCTTTAGCCGATAACGATCCGATTTTTTTTTTGGCTGATTCAGTCCTTTGCTTTTTGAAGGACTATGATTGTCAACATTTTGTTACTTTTCCTTAAATAAAAATTCAATTGCACTTTCTCTAGGATTCTAGTCAGAGATTTTTGGCACAAAAAAAACTCAACAGGGAAGGTGAAGGCTAAACCTAGTTTGATAGAATAAAAACCAGTAGATGGATTGATGAATCTTTATGTAGGTACAACTGGATTTGTCGAGCACTTTTAACAATGGTGTTGCAAAGAAGCTTTACAGAATAAAAAAAAAAGAAAGTAATTAGAAAAATGTAAGGAAATCAGTATGAATTATAATGATCAGTTTGTCCCTGGCGATTTTGGCAAGGAAAGATTTCCTGAAATGGCAATCGGAAGAAATCTTGGGAGGAACCAGACTCAACAAGGGGCCCATACTCATTTGGGTGATATCAGATAGTATGACGATACTGCCATCTCTTTGTGCTATGAGCCTCAAAGTTCAATATAATKTGAAATGTGTTTAACTTAATATAACGTACATGTTCGTTGTTGGAGACTCGAGATACAGTCTTAAACTTTTGAGTGACCACACTCACAACCCATCAGAGAAAAAAAAAAACTGGCTTCATCGATCTAAGACCATCTTATATGGTCACATCAAGTGGAACGGTCCTCAGCCACCACACACATTCCGAGCAGGCCATACGGGGCCACCAGTACGCAGCAGGCACCACTGCTGCAGCAGAGTGACTGGGCCTGTCGGAGAAAGCTGGAGGAAAAGTGTGTCTGAAGTCTGATAGCAAGGCAAAAATCTCTGCACCTGATTTTCAACACCAGGCTATTTGAATCGGAGCGAGCTCTGGCACTACTGTTATTGTGCTCCTACATCAAAGAGCATGGCTGCATCTGCTCACAGGAAATCCCTTCCATCAGCAAGGAGAGTGAGGGGGGAAAAGCGATAGGGAGCGTGTGTGTGTGTGTGTGTGCAGAAAGAACACATTACAGTCGCCACCTGGGGGCTCTGTGTACAGCATTCTTTTACATACATTTTTACCCACATAAGGGTTTTCCTCTGATCACTAATAAGCTATTAATTCATTTAACGCTGACTTTGGTAATGAGTTTATTTTAGACTTCTCACACACATTCAAAAGTCCCACAGGTTTTGGATTTTTAAATTTTTTTATTATGTCTAATAAGCATCCACCACCTGGGCTTGGGTATATTAAGCTTCTATTAAAATGAGTTGTTTTGATGATGACATTATGTTTCTTCCTGCTCCGCTCCAGCAGAGACACTACCGCTCAAAAGTTTGTCTCTGCAGCAGAGGTAAGTTTTGGTCTTGCTTTCCTGATATGGTCTTCATGAGAGTCAGTTTCATCATGGTGCTCGATGGGTTTTGCAGATGCACTTGACACAATACTGTTCTTGGAAGAACTGATGCAGAACTGCTGACCTTCATGTCTTAAAATAACACCTGACTGTTGCTGTTGTTTATTAATGACTTAATGCTGTACGTGTTATTTCATAGTTTTAGAAATCTCCAGGTTTGTTATAGAATATAAATCAGAAAATAAATCACAAAACAAACTTTTGTGAATATGTGAGTGAGGTTGTATGTGTGTGTTGTGAGTGTATAATTGTCCCTGTTTAAACATGACTCTTAAGGTTAAGAGTGGAATATGGATACCAGCAACAGTCCGTCTCTAGCGCACATAGACACACGCATACACACATACATACACACACACATACACACACACCTGCAACCCCAAATGGGCCTCATCTCCTGGGCTGAGCGGAGACGTGCTGGAGGCTGTGAGGGAAGAGGAAGAGGAGGACGACGAAGGTGAGCTTCCGGCTTGAGGCCGGACATCTGTCAGCTTCTTCAGTTTCAGGTCCACGTGTCTGCTGTTCATCACGCCTAGAGAGAGGAGGGGGGAAAAAAAATCAACTTGTACAATTTATACGTTCTTTCAATCACTCAATCACACTTTTTCTCCCTCACACACCACAATACAATACAATCAATTCCACAATCAGACAGCAAGGTGGATCTAGCATGAGCACACACTGAGACAAGTGCAGAGGGATGTGTGAGACTTTACAGATGTAGTACATGGAATAGTTTAATTCTTTGATATTGCCTTTATCGCCTTTGTTCTCACAGTTGGTCAGCTATGCTATGAGGTTGAAATCACTTTCCAATTTTCATTTTACATGTTCAGTAATCTCAACAGTAACTGTACTACTTCGGGTCTACACCACATGCTTGTAGTACGATTCTCCCACTGCACGCTGAGACATAATAGCTTCTTCTTTACTACACCAGGGGTTAATAGCACACCCGGTGATAAGTGTGCTCATTTTATATGTGATTTTTACCTCTAAACTCCACTTTGAGAACCATAAAACCATTTGGCCAAATACACTCTCCAACAGACCTGTGTACAGTACATCTATTTCCTCCCATCTAGTTAAATTTGCAACTCCATCCTGACTCAGGACTTACGGCTCACTTTATTACGATGTTACCCACTTACTTTTCCGTCTCCCATGCTCCGTACCATTCCACTTTATCACCCTCTTCAGCCCGCTCTGTGTTTTTTTTTTTCTCGTTCTACCTGGCCTTTCTTATTTTTCTCTTTCTCTCTTGGCATGATGGAAAGTTCTGCCTCGTGTCCTGCCTTCTCTCTCTCTCTCCCTCTCTGTGCACAGAACTGAGTGAGTGAGTGGGTGGGGATGAAAGAGAGAAATAGTGTGTTTCATGTGCATCCCCCTCTCCTCTTCTCTATCCATCTATCCCTCAGACCGTCTGCACCCCAGCAGCAGCACCACAGGAGCCATTTATCAGGCCGCAACACAACCCAGATAAAGGCTGTGTGTTGACCGAAAGTTAGCGCCTGTGCAGGAACAGCTTTAAAACCATCTGCGAAATGAAAAAGTCATTGGCTTACAGAGGGGAGAAGCAACTCGAGACGAATGACCAAAATATACAAACGCTAACGTACGAGACCGAACGACACTAATAAGTGTACTGTACAAAATACTGTCTGCGAATCTGCACACCAATAAATACACCGTGGTGATGGAAACGTCACATAATACTAAACTCATACGTACACACCGTTTCCTGAAGCATACTGTATACAACTAGAATTACAAAATATCGAATTTAATGAATACACTTTAGAGCTGACAAAAACTGACGCTAACTTTGTTATACTGCGGGCTAAGCGCAATTCAAATACATTATATGGAATCATAAGTCAAATCACATTGTACAGTATCAGAACTCAAATATGCTACACAAAATCATAGATCAAATACACTGCCTGGAATTACAACTCTAATACACTACTGGGAAGTACAAATCAAAAGCAAGGCAGAAAAGAAAAGCATAACTCAAATAAGTTTCATGTAAGCAAAATGAAAATGCAAAGCATGGAAACCTGTCACAAATAAGCTACACTAGACACACATAAGCTACACATAAGCTACATTAACTCAAACAAACTGTGTAGAATCATAACACAAATGCAGTTAGAGAATTATAACTCAAATATGCTGCCTAAAGGAATAACTTGAATGCACTGCCAGGAAGTAGGATGTCTAAGTGTAACTTAAATATCTTTTCCAGACGCATAATTTAAACAGACTGTACCCAAGTAAAACGTAGATATGCATCACATAAATGTAACTCAAACGTACTCTATGTAAGCGTCACCCAAATACACTGCACACACGCATAACTCAAACAAGTTGCATGCAAGCAAAACTAAAATACGCGGCATGGAAGCCTGACACAAATGTAATTACCAGAAATCATAACTCAAAGAGACAAACATGCTGCCCTGGAACTATAAGTAAAAAGAGCTGCACGGAAACAAAATCAAGATGTATTGCATGGAAGCCTAACTCAAATAAACTGCGTAGAATTGAACCTAAAAAAAGCAGTTACAGAATTATAACTCGAATCTGCTGCCTGAAAGCACAACCCAAACACACTGTCAGGACCTATAACCCAAATACGCTGCACAGAGCCATAACTCCCATATACGATCTTGAGTCTAACTCAAATACACTGCATGAAACGATAACTCAAATAAATTGGTGGGAACCATACCTCCATAAAAATAACATACACTGCAGAAAAAAAAAAAACTAATACACAKCACAGAACCTGTGCTGTGCTCAAATATGCAGCCCTAAATCACAAATTAAATAYGCTGCCTGCAAGTATAACTCAAATATACTGACAGGAAGTAAGATGTCTGTAAGTGTGATTAAATATCTTTCCCAGAAGCATAAATTAAACAGACTGGACCTAAGAAAAATGTAAAGATGCATTTACATACCTGTAAATGTAACTCACATGTGCTCTATGTAAGCTTAACTCAAATACACTGCACACACGCATAACTCAAATAAGTTGCATGTAAGCGGAGCTAAAATACGCGGCATGGAAGCCGGTCACAAATACTGTACCATTACCTGAAATCATAACTCAAATTAGCTCCACTGACGCATAACTCAAATATGCGTTCCCGAGTCATAACTCAAATACGCCGCATGAAATGATGTGAAAGTCAAATAAATCGGGAGACTAAATAAATAGACTGTAACTAAGCAAAACATTATGTAAATGTGCTCTATGTAAGCTTAACTCAAATATACTGCATGGAAGCAACACCCAAATACACTGTACAGGATCATGACAAGAATCTGCAGCATAACTCAGATACGCGGTCCTGAAAGCGCATCTTAAACATGCATTAGGGAAGCATAAGTAACAGGCTGTATGACCGAAGCAAACACCAGATATACTGCGCTAGGAACTGACAAAATGTTAAGATGGCTCATTCGCATATTAAAGCTTTGCATGATTTACTGTACAGCACTGATTAGAACAGCTATAGGAAAGAGAACGCGTGCGAGATAGCATGCAATTTGGGAAATTTTGAGAGCTTGGTTAGCGGTTAGCGCACACAAACACAGCATGCATGGTTAGTTTACCCAGAGAAGCCAGGTCAGTAGCGGAGTTAGTAAAGTCATCCTCCAGCAGACAAGAGGCCACGGGCTCCTCTTCATTATCACAAACAATGACATCATCATCATCATCATCATCATCAGGTGATGGCGCCACTTGCTCTTCTTCAGCCCTCTCTTCCTCACCATCAACACACACACTACTCACCATGCCTGGAATGACAGAAATGCATGATTCCCAAAGAAGGAAAAAAAGAAGAAGAAGAAAAAAAAAAGTAAGTTAGTTAATACTAAGTTTATTAGTTAAGGGGACGAATAAATCAAGTCCTTACTATATGTTTGTTATTAAGTGCATGACCATAAAGTTTTAGTAAAACAATCTTTAAACCCAGTAATTTAATTTTATTAGGAGGTTTTGCTGTTGAATTACATCTGTTATAAATTCTGATGTCAATCCATTGATTGTTGATTAATTTACTATACCAGGCAGCTTGTCAATACTTCCTGTCCTCAAGATTAATCACAAGTTCATATGACTGATTCTAAACCGTTATTTATCATCAGTAACCGCGACCACTTTTAAAACTCTAAAGCATCAGAGCTTTGCAACAGCCATGTGAAAAGACGCACATTTCTGATGTGAGGAAAAGTCTTTAGGATGGAAGAGTCTGCAGTTTCTCTGGAGCATAACTTTCCTTCAAAACAAGCCAAGGATYGGACATGTAAGGATAAGAAACAAATGAGATTTTTGGCAAACTCAAGCCTTTTTTTCTGATGAGTCTCACCAACCAGTGGCTTTCTTATGGTCTCTCAGCTGTTTAGTCCCAATCCCGCGAGTTCTCATTACATTGTGTGTGTGTGTGTGTGCGGAAATGCTCTTATTTTAATTATTAAACATAGTTCTGACTTTTACTTATGATTTTTACAATAAAAMGTCCTTAAGCATTTAAGTGATCGCTAGTCACACCCATTCATTATTTTTTTCCAGCCATTTTTCTTTTTATTTTATATTTCTTCGCTTGATTTAGGCCACTCTGAAACACAGTCACACTTTATCCAAAAAAGTTGCTAGGGAACTTGTGCTGCTGAAGCGTATTAATCATTGGGATAATTATTGAATCAGGTTTCTAATTATTTGCTTATTTAAATCAAAATTCTTTGTATCAAACTTGCAACACAAAAGTATTGCTGGAGGGTTAATTTACACAGATTAATGCAAAGTACGTAAAGATCAGGTCATCCTCTTTCATACGTCTGTCCTGTGTGAACGCCACTACATGTCTCCTTTGCAGGATCTGTTCCTGTTTGCTTGCATTTCTTTCTTTGCAGCTCCGTCTTAGCCGTGTATTTMTAACTAAACTATTATATAATGAGCCCTGGTCAGGTGATTACATTGAAATGTTTGGTGAAATCAGATCATTAAAAAAAAACAACAACAGTAGAACTCACAGCTATGATTAATAGGGACATTTTCACTATATAAAAAAGTAACTCAAGGGATCGAGACTAAACTAATCAGAATAAAAAGGCTTCAGTTTGCTAGGGAGAATGACTTTGTAAGAATGGAGAAAGGTCGTGTGGTCTGACGGGTGCAGACCGAGCCTATTCCAGAGTGACGAGCTCGTCAGGGTAAGAGGGGAAGCGATGCACCCATCATGCATAGTGTCGACTGTACAAGCCTCTGGAGGCGGGGTTATGATCTGGGGTCGCTTCAGTCGCTCAGGTCCAGACTCAACAACGTCATGTCACAATAAAATGAAGTCACATGACCACCTGAATGTACAGTACTCCCCTGATGGCACGGGCACATTCCACAGTGTGCGCGAGACATTATTTTCACACATGGATTGGCGATCAAAGTCCAGACCTAAACCCATTGAGAATCTTTGGGATGTTCTGGAGAGACTTCAGCAGTGGTCCAAGTCTCCCATCATCAACACGAGATCTCACAAGAGAAATTAATGCGAGTCTGGATGGAAATGAATGTCGTGACACTGCATAAGCTTATCAAAACAAAGTCACAATGTAATATTATATTAGTGTGTGTGACTTTTTTATGGTCAGGCGGTAGAATAACATTAGACACACACACACACACAACAAAAAGGTACTTTCTAACTAAAAGACAGTTCGCATAAAATAAATTAGAGAGCATTTTCTATTTCCTCATCCATTTTTTGGAATTTAGTCCCCATGATACACTGCCACACGCGCACACACACACACACACACACACACACACACACACACACACACACACACAGCTAAAGCTAATTAAAATAAGCTGCACGCTGGTGGAGTTGGTAAAGTTTTGCGGGCAAGCGTTTCACTCTGCTCAGCTTCAGTGTGTGTGTGCGTGTGTGTATGTGTGTGTGTGTGTGTGCGTGTGTGGGATTATGCGTTCTGCACTGCAGGCCTTGTGCATCAAGCCTATAGCATTTCCCTGCGACTTGCTTTTTAATGAGTTCTACAATTAGCAGAATTGAACAGCCAGAACATTTACAGCCAGTAAATGTTTTCCCTCCCTCCCTCCGTCCGTCTCTCTGTCTGTCTCGCTGTCTGTCTGTCTCTCTGTCTGTCTCTTCTTCCGTCATCCCTCTCTCTCTTCTCCTTCCTCCACTGTGACTTCCAGGCCCTTGTTTTTTGCTGTTTCTGGAAGGAGGGACGCAGAGGAAGGCCGTACTGTAGACCTCACACTCTTGGTGCSCATGTCAGCCCTCCCCCAACCTGCTCTCTCCTCCTGGTGTGAAATGAGAACAGAGACACGATGCTAATTTCTTCTTACTTACACACACAGACGATAGGCTTGATAAAAAAAAACAACAACAACAACAAATAATAATAATAATAATAATAATAATAATAGTGGATGCATGAAATCATGCCTAGTTTACACATCAGGGACACGGGATCGTTTCCGAGAACACTTGACCCCAAAGTCTGGTTGGTTTTGATCAGTGTGAACACAATCGTTGGATGCTCGGGCAGGGATTCAATCAGAGATGTCAACTGTACCAGAGAAAGTAAGTAAATCACTATGATGTCATGACTGCTGTCGGTCTCATGCTCTGATCTACACGGCCACAGCTGATACAGTAGGAAGACACACGAGAGCATCACGCTGAACTTTTTTTTTTTTTTTTTCATATTAGGCCTAGTGCGAAAGTTTACGTCCTCTTGTGAAAGTTTATCTTCTCTTTCGTTTAATGGCGGCCTTACAAACAAAGTGGTTGTATACTGCCACCTGCTGTATCGGAGAGTGTAAATACCCGAGTGTGCCTGAGAACGGAGAACAAAAAACAACAACAACAAAAAAAAACTAAGGGACCACTGGCAAAAGGTGGAGGGGGGTGAGGGTTATGGGGGGCAGTTGTTCCCAGACATTGGTACTAATTGCCCTGAGAGTGACTCGCCCTGGCACGCGAGCTGACTGCTAGCTTGCGCGTTGGCCCGCTGACACGAACTGCACATCGAGAGACTGTGAAAGGAATTACAAATAAATGTGAGTAATTAAAATCAAGTGTGTGTGTATGTTTTAATTATGGCCATGAGGCAATAAATGATGTGAATGTGTGCAAGAGTTCATGATTGGGGTGTGTGTGTGTGTGTGTTGTCAGGTGTTCTTATTTTTCTTTTTTCTGGTGTATTACTGAAGGATTAAAGAACCACCTTCTGCCTGAACAAATGGATGTGTAGTCCTGTGTGAATGCTTTCAAATTAGGCTTCACACACACACACACACACACACACAGCACTTTTGGGACACCACAAGAAAGGTAAAGTATAATAAAAATAATAATAACAGGAAGCGTTAGTACCATTTTGTTGCAGACATTCAGGAATAAACAAATGCGCGTACACACACCACACACACACCACACGCACACCACACACATCTGGATGGCTGTGGTTTGTTAGAAAGATGCATCATAAATATAGAAGCAAAGATGTGTCATGATACGACCAAAAGTATGTGCACCCCCGAGCATCACACTCCTGAAACATGACACACACACACTTGTGCAGAATATCTTTGTACAGAGTAGCGTTACACTTTCCCTTCACTGGAATGCAGAGACACTAACGGTGAACATATCTGTGTGTGTGTGTGTGTGTGTGTGTGTGTGTGTGTGTGTGTGTGTGTGTGTGTGTGTGAGAGAACAATTTAACTTGTGTGCGAGTTCTCTTTGTGTGTATTCACAGAACCTCGATGTACATTTGTGAGTGTGTTCTGTTATGATGTGGCTGTGTGTTTGTGAGAGGTGAGAGTAACCTCTGTGTGTGTGTGCGCCATGAAAGCCCCCTGCACCCACCTCCAGCTGCCTTTGACCTTCCTTTGAACTCTCCTGTAGCAGCGGAGGTGTCTGAGTGCAGAGGAAACTCTGCCATCTTCACTCCTGATCGAGCCTCTGCTATCAGCTGCCTCGCTCGCTCCCTCAGCTGCCTGCGCCTCTCCTCGTCACGCTCCTGCAGAACACACACATACACGAGCGCACACACACACACACACGGGAAAGTGGGTTATTGAACAGGTGCCATCTTGAGTAATTGAGTGAAATGCCATTTTCAGCCCTCTCTAACATTATAGATCAGAGCGACAGAAACCTGTTTAGGAGCAGTGTGTGTGTGTGTGTGTGTGTGTGTACAGGGGGAGAGGGAGAGAGAGAGAGAGAGAGAGAGACAGAAATAGAGATAGATTGAGGTTGGGTATGTCCAATATTTCATTATATTTTGTATACTATTATTTACCTTAACATATCTGTTCACCATCACACTTTATGTCTAACCATTCACTRKTCCCTCGCACCCGCTCACTAGTCCCTCACACCTGCCTGTTCAGGATGCTCTTCCCACCGGTTCACTMTTCTCCCTTGTCTTCCTTTCCTTCACTTATTTTCACATGCTCTCCCTTTGCTTTCTCATCACCCTGTTCACTATTCACTATTCCTGCTTTACAGGGTTCATACACTTCAAAATTTGTACAAGAAACATCATAAAAAAAAAGAAAATTAAAAAAGAACCCGTCCTGCCTTGGTATCAATGTTCAGGTCTTTGCGGGTGGTGTAATGGTGTGGGATTTAATTTTTTTTTTGCCACAGGTTGGGCCTCATAGTACCAATTTAAGTGTTTTTTTTCCCCCAACATGGAATCTATTTCTCATTTCCTCATCGGTTCACTTTGCTTAAACAGATCAGTTTTGAGAGCCGAAAATCTGAGAGAGCYGAGTTTGTCCCGTAGCTCGTTGCGCCTGTCTCATATTCATTCTGGGATTCTGGGACCATCGTCTCCACAACTTCCATGATGTCTTTCTAATTGATGTGTCCGATAAATAACCATCGCTGGAAAGTTGAGAACAAAGCTGTCCAGCTTATCTGAAATCGGGTCGCAGGGGCAGCAGTTCCAGCAGGGAACCCCGAACCTTTCGCCAGCCACCTCAGCCAGTGGATTAACCATCGCTGGACAGTTAGGAACAAGAATTGAAGGCTTTGCTCTTGTTTTTAAGTAAAGATCGGAAGAGGAACATACCATCTTGCTGTAAATTTGTTAAACATTTCTTCTCCTATGTAATACCATCATAACCGCTAGTCTGTATCTGAGTGGCCCATGTACGGTTCTTCCCATTGCGCTGATTTGGTCACATGTCAACCAGCAGAATGAAAAACTGTGTTAAATATTGTCATTTCTGGAGCTTCGGTGGAGGTGACGATTACAATTAGTCCGATCGAGTACTAGCAAGGCTTACTTAAAGTGTCCGATGTGTCTATATTCTGTAACATATACAGTAGACCTATGATGATACATATTGTGTGTATTATAGAAACGTTTTCTRCGGACACAATCCATTTTTCGTGTCGTTCGCCCTGAATAACACGATCCCAAACAGGTCAATTTCAATTCCAGCGTATGATGTCGAACACTGATGTGACTACGTACTTCTGAACATTCGACTAATAAATAAATAAATAAATAAAAATTAATTGTGACCTGGTTCTGTTGGCAAGTGTCTGTTCATTTATCAAGCACAAACCCAATCGTGTTTCATTCCTGACTTAATTAGGCGAGATGTTTAGACGCTTATAACCCTTTCTTTTCCACTCTTCTGGAAAGCAGCACTAAAATAGGACGCGTGTGTAAAAACTCCCTCGTAACGATTTAAAGCTAAAACCGCCTCATTTCATGCATCGCGTCCCTGCATATTAATTACGAGAAAATGAAAAAAAGAAATCGACACAAAATAGGAGCATGTTATCGTATGTTCAGATGCTCCAGTGCACACAGACTGTAGCGTTGAGAATAATTACTAATGTACTGAATAATCGTGCTGGCTAAGGAACTTATTGATAAGTGTCTGTGAGAAGCACTACACTCTGATTTGATTACTGCAGAGAAGGAACTTTAATAAAGAATTTATGCTCTTTGGCCATTTTATCAGGTTCAACTAGCAGACACGTCAACTTGTAGGTGTAGTTGTGTCAGCTCAGAGGAAACTCGGAATTATGACATTTCTAACCTGCATGTGTTCGCACTACAAAACCAATGGATTTTGATGTACTCTCTCCCGATGGGATTTATACGATCGCCAACAAACCGCGCCCATGTGACCTCGATAACCTGAGGATGCAAAATTGCAGAGGGATTTTTGATTTCTCAAACGGGTCAGTCATGACGATGCCTTAAACATATTCCGAAAAGTGGTTAAACTTTGTGTGACATCACATCGAGCGACATCACATCGAGTGATGCTTTTTTTCGGCATTTTGGACATAAAATCCCCCCTTTTTCTAAGATTATGTCATAATGGTATTGGTACAGTACGTCTCCCCGCTGTGCCCACTGTCTTTCTGGTGCGCTCGGGTGGCGATGGTGCAGTGTGCTTGGGCCAGACCATCGTTGCTTGAAACTATACTAATTAATGAATATGACGTTACAAAAATATAGAACTCCAAAAATCAGCCGAAGAAACTATTTTTAAAAAAATGCATTCTTAAGAATCTGTGTTATTTCTTTGCATATGTGACCCTCTTTTTTTGTTTGCATAGTTGGTTAAAATGAAAGAAAATTCAGTTTAGTTCATCATATTGTCTAGTTTGTACTGGGAAAATTTAAGTTTCTCTCTCTTTCTCTTAATTAAATCATAGCAATGCAAAAAATGGTTTTACAAACTGTTGTGGCAAACTGATGAGAAATTGCTACAGTATAAGAGAAATTAAACACATGGGGACATGCTGGTCTTGGAAAATAATCAACGTGAGAGGCTTTACACCGCCTCATTGTTGATTATTTTTCTATAACAGCATGTGCCCTGATGTTTTATTCCTTACTTAACTGAGACATTTCACACAATAACTGGCACACTCTGGTGTATATATACACTGAAGGGAACCTGCAGGTCTAACACTCCTCCAACAAAATGCACACACACACACACGAACAGACATGTTTAGCAAAGCATAAAGTCAAATACTCCTAACATGTGGCCTATTCGTTCTCTCACTCACATGTACGCGCACGCACACACACACACACACACACACACACACACACACACACACACACACACACACACAAAAAAACACAGCTAAAAACGGCTGTAAGCTGTGATATGATTCTTCTAAGATGAACTAAGATGTTAAAGAAACCCAAACCTGGAATGTTTTTGAGTGTTTATAAACCAG
>QMIH01000477.1:131535-149004 GCA_003987875.1 Clarias batrachus
CTAATGTATAGTGTGTGTGTGTGTGTGTGTGTGTGTGTGTGTGTGTGTGTGTGTGTGTGTGTGTGTGTGTGTGTACGTGTGGTGTCAGACTTCCACCCCTAATAGATTGTGAAGGCCACCTACCTACAGCCATCAGGACCAGAACAAAACCATCATTACTGTGACGCCTTTATCAAAGATCCAAAACACGCACGCACACGCACGCACGCGAGAACCCAAGAACAGAAGGGGTGAACTTAGATCAAAGGGAGAAGCTGGAACCAAATTAGCATGGCATGCTGGAAAACGGTTGACAGACACACACACACGCTGTTGATGAGAGGGGAGGGATTAGTGACGCGACCAGTGAAACACACCAGCAGTCACAGACAAAGACACAGACTAAAAACACACGCACACGCACAGTGGCTCAGTGGTTAAGATTCTGAGTTAGTGATCAGATGGTTTTGAGTTCAAATCCCAGGACTGCCCGAGTGCCCTGGCTGATACCCCTGACGCTCAACTGATCGGGTTGAAGACGATGTGGATAAAATTAAATTTAAACAGCCATATAAGTAAATCTTACACACATTTCCAAACACATTAGTCTATGTCCTAATCAAACATCTCATCAGTGTTGTGAAATCAAGAAATGTGGCATCGGAATGCACTGAGACGTGTGTGAAACATGACTGAAGGTAGACACGCAGGGATACACACAATCTGGCTGCTCTGTTGGGTTGCAGCTTCAGTCACTGTTAGTATTTTTTACTCAGAGTAAGAATTGTTCTGTTGAGGAACTAAAGCTGTTTCAGCAAAATGGCATTTAGTAACCCAGTAACCCAGTGTAAGTATCTGACCAGTGACGGAAACTTCAAAGCAATTTTTGTAAATTGCTCTGGATAAGAGCGTCTGCCAAATGACTAAATATAATAACGCCTCCTTCACTGATGATGACAAAAACACAATGCAGCGCCTCCTCCTCTGGGGCTGACCAACACACGAGGCCACGCCTCCTCCACTGAGACTGACGGACAAACGAGGCCTCCTTCACTGGGACTGAGACACAAGGCCACGCCTCCTTCACTGACAATGACACACAAGGCCACACCTCCTCCACTGAGACTGACGAACACACGAGGCCACGCCTCCTCCTCCACTGAGACTGACGGACACACGAGGCCACGCCTCCTCCTACACTGAGACTGACGGACACACGAGGCCACGCCTCCTCCTCCACTGAGACTGATGGACACTGCTGAGCCTTTGATCTGTAAGGATCAGATTCTGCAGCTCTTGCGAGTTTACTCCAAAGAGAAGCACATGAGAAACCAGTAACAGTAAGGAACCAGAGGTTATTTTTCCTCACTGTGCTGATACTGATGATCACTAGATCTGAAAACCAAAAGACCGATTCAGATGACCAAAAAAAAAAAAAAAAAAATTTACTGAGCTTTATTAAGCTGTGGCCTGTCTTGAACGCCACTGCTCACACTTCCCTTCCCATTATCCCTTCATCTGTCCATCTTGTCCTCCTTTACCCCTTGTAATTGAATTAAAATTGTCCTTATGCACGCTGTGTTCAGCAGGGCCACGTCTTGCCGAGGGCCCCGCGGCATGAGATAACACACCCCTGCTCCCGTAATCAAAACAAGACATCGCCGAATCTAATCTAAATCGCTACCAATTATCAGCGCGCCGAGGTCCACGCCAGCTTCTGATCAATGTTTTCTATTAAAAAAGCCAAACGATCCAATATGCCAGAGCACTAATGCAACCGAGGCTCATTAGCACCGTTGTCCTTGGGAGAGATGCGCACATGCACGGTTAATTTGCGGCTAATCTACGAAATGGCAAACTGTTTCCCCTTCACCAACTCGTAGAGGACTTATGTTAAGGAGCCAGGAGGCGGGTGAGAACAACACTTTGAAAATCGGCGCCTTAATTTTATTTTAGAAAAATACACACAGACGTGAAGTTTAGATCCAAGACCGGCATTACACTTTAATACTGTATCTCCTGTCCATTACTAAAAACATCCCACTACCTAATTCAAGGACGTCTCGCTCTCTCTCTCTCTCTCGTGCAAAGACTTGCTTTATGATCTCACATTACCACCAGAGGGGCGCGTTACGTTCTCAACAAATGCTACGAGAAGAATCAGACCATGTATACTGATGCTTTGAAAATTTTCATGATGGAGTTTTTAAGAGTTGTAAAAATTCATTGCGTGTGTGTGTGTGTGTTTATAGAGGAGTGTAGGAGCTCCAACACTTCATGTATTGATCTCACATCTTTGATATTTTTATTTACTCCGACTGAATAATCTGATTAGATGGGAGGCATTTGAGGAGTGACGATAATGCACGGTAACGGCACTGCGATGTTTAACTATATGCATCACTCGTCCCAGAGCATGGCTGAAAGTGGGTCTGTTTGGTCTACAGTACTGAGGAGAGAGAAGCTGCCTGCCATTTAAAACCATTCACAGAAGCATTTCAACAAGGACTAAAAAAAATACATAAATAAAAATGACTTACTTACTTGTAAGTTGTTCCAAATTGCTTACTAACACAAGGGTGAATCCCAAATCCCTCTCTAACCCCTCATCACCACTTAACTAGAGATCACACCCCCTACATAGGACACTAGCTTTCCATTTGGCGCTATCTGGGATTTAACCCAGCTATATTAGTTATATTAGCAGCTGATATTAGTTAGTAACAACAGATGTGGAGGAATACGTTTTGGCGAGGCAGAATAACTGGTTAAACAAACGAACAAATCGTCATCTGTGGATAATTAATTGTGTTTGTGGAACAGATGTTCACGACCATGCTGAACTGCGCTCCCTCTCTTAAGCAGAATAAACATTTCTATTAATCGCACTCTTCAGCTTCATCTGCAATCTGTGCATACTTACAGTGTGTTAATAAACAAATAATTAATAAAACACCTGCACCACCACGCTATACATGACACGACGGGAAATATTTAAAGGTTTACTATGCAGGAATACGTTTATTTCACGTGGACGGTGTGTGTGTGATTGTGTGTGTGTACCTAAGGAGGACGTTATCTTCAGTCCATTAGCAGCTACATGCTGTTCATTTTCAACTAATTACACAAACATCAGAGATAACACACAGTCAGGATGGTCTCACACACACACACACACACACACACACGCACGCACGCACACGAGTCTGATCACCTTTGACTTGATGCGTAGAGTGTGTGTGTGTGTGTGTGTATCAATTATCAATGACTAACACTCCTGAGCGTGAGGGCGTTAATTACATCAGCAACACGCTGCTACTCAGTCGTGGGGTGTTTTGCTCGAGAGCTTTGAAAATCAGACAACTGAAGATACATATGGAAAGGATTAGGTGACATTTTTCCGATCTTTAGCTGGCCGGTTTCCGTCGGTCGACYCCCAGTGTGTCCTCAGACGCCTGCTCTTGTCCGACACAAGTGGAATACGATGTGGTCGTCTCCTGCTCTGGCTCATTGTCCTGTGCTTTGGCATGTTGTGCATTCTGAGATGCTTTTCTGCTGACCACGGGTGTACAGAGTAGTTACTCCGCTTACTGTAGCCTTCCTGTGAGTTTCACTCTGCAAAATTGCTGTTAAGGTTTTTGACAATTTTCTTTTCATATAAAAATCTCAATCCATTCCTCTTTCTGACGCGATCATTAACTAAACCTCTTGATCTGTTATCTGCTAAACGAGTAGGTCTTTCTAGAACATGTACAGTAGATGCGTGAACAATCGAGCGCTGACTCACGTCTATGATCTGCGGTGGGCGTGTGTGTGTAGGCGAGGTGGCGCTCGGGACGGTTTTGTTCCTGGCTTTCAGGGCGGCGTCTCTGCGAGCCTGCTCCAGCAGGAGGCGGGCTCTCTCCTTCAGCTCCTCCTGACGAGACTGCACTTTCTGAAATGAAAAGCATGGGGAAAAAACAAACAAACAAACAAAAAAAAAACATGAATTTCATTTAGCCAGGATTATATTTATGTTGTGTTGCTTGACTTTTGTATTCGTGCTTCTGCAATTCAACGTGAAACGTACTATAAATAGCTCACGCTGTGATGAAGATTTATCATGACAAAAATATTCGAATCCAAGCTACAAGGCTACAAAAAAAAACACATGCATATATGAAACCGTGATTATGAGTCAAACTCGGACATATGATTCATTTGCGTTAAAAAAAGTAAATATTGCGTTAAGATTTCTAGATAATATTAGATAATCAATATTTACTATAATTAATATTGACGTGCGTGTGTGTGTATACGTTCTAGATGGTAGTTTGGATAAAACAACACTAAGTTGTGTGCTCGAGCTACCTTCAGGGGGAACTATTTTTACAAGAATACATTAAATGTAAGACTCATGTGCATTCACACACACACAAGGCATGTGTGAGTGAATGTGAGAAAGTTGTCCTACATAGTAGCCCACAAGTACTGTACATACTGTACACACAGTAGTGTGTATGTGTGTGAGCATATGGCCCTATAGCATTAGCATTTACTAACTACACCATGACAATGAAAAAAAAATCTTTTTTTCTATATGACCAAATAATAATAATACACAAATGTTTTGTTCGACATAGCTGGGATCTGCTGCACTTACTGTGTCTCGTTACACTGTGCTTGTGCTACCGCTCCTGTACCTGTTTATTGTTAGCGCGAGAGCAAACTATCCGCTAAGGGTTTAACGATCGCGGATAGACAGATTTTTTAAAAGGGTCGACAAATATACTTTACGTGTGGGAAACGTGGGTGTATGCATGTATGTATGTATGTGTGCATTATGATGAATTATGTGCTTGCCTTTTCGTTGCTGGTGGACGCAGGAAGAGGCGCAGTATCCTGAAAGATGAACATGAGACAAATAGGTGAGACACAGGTGATGTTCAGGGTTCTGCCGTGTTGTTACTGGTTTAATTTATTAAACAGTTTAATTCGTTAAGCTCTGATGATGAAGCACATTTCACAGATGCACATCTGCTAAGGCCTTTTTTGGTTTCTGGTTATGCCAAGCGCAAAATTAACGTGTATGTGTTTGTGTGCTAAAACAGACAAAAGATGAGGAAGTCCAGATGTACAAGGGTGTGTAGTCGGAAAAGTTGAATATGTTCATGGATGTAAGAGGGAACAGTTTGCATATCAGGACTRAAGACGAACTAAACTTTGATTCTGATAGAAAGTACTAGAATAGCTGTTTATCATATAAATGCTGCGTTCCAACTACAGGTGTTTGTAAGCCTTTAGATGAATCAGATTTGACCATGAACCAAGTGTACCAATAATTTTAAATATTGTTTCCCCCCCAGACCCTCAACTTATGGAAACGAACAGCTCTGGCAAGTGTAAAGGTCACAAGAAAGCATGTGAACATTCCCTGAGCTCTTGTGGACTGCTCATGTGGGCGGAGTTATCCTGAAGGAGGGGGGGGGGAGACCACGCCCAGCAAGAGAGAAACATTTCACCACAGAATAAAGTCGATCGCTGAGAAGTACTTTGTATTGATCTGCGGTGACGAAGTGAAGCCGAACCACGTTAGCAAAAATAAATAAATGCCCGCGGAGCTGCAGTTTTTTCCTTTAAATTGTCACGCGTCTGTGTGTGTGTGTGTGTGTGTGTGTGTGTGTGTGTGTGTGTGTGTGAGAGGGAGATAAATAAGGGTATGAAGCAGGAGGCTGTAGAGATGAGGCGAGGCTATGGAGCGTGGCGAGCTGCAGGCGGGAGGAATATTGCGCAGGCTGCATTAATCACACGTCAGCCCCGTGATGACAAAAAGCCAATCACACTTAGTATGAGACGAAGTGACAGAGGGGGAACGGGCGGTGTGATAGCACAAACAGCTTACAGCTGCACGACCCAACAAGGGGAAGCAGGGGAAAGAAGAAGAAGAAGAAGAAAAAAAAGAAAACGCTAAGGTGGGTTGACGGAGGATGTGCTTGCATATGTATACTAATGTGGAGTCGTTCTGTGTGTGCATGTGTTCGCACACGTTTCCTCACATGCATAGGGTGGAGATTTATTCATTTTTACATGCGTGTGTGATTTAGTGATTTACATATATAGTTCTATGTGTTTTCTTCCATGAGCGCAAAAACAACAACTGTACATCTGTTGGACAAAAAAAAAAAAAAAAAGGGATAGAAAATACAGACTGAAGAAGCAGCTACATTTTGTGCCATTTCACAACCTTCTCTATCAAATGCACTATAATCAAGCATCATGGAGAGAAATGCTTAAAATGCTACAAATCGACCAATCACAGCACAGCATGAGACAAAGGGCAGGAATGAGCAGCGTGTTGTCCCCAGCCCACTGAAGGTTATTTACAGTTATTTACAGCTACTGCTTATTAATGATGGAAATCACCAGGAACTACCCGAGACCATCACGATACATAGGGGCTGATTCGCTTCGTTGCGATTCTTTAAGTATCTTGAGTTTATAATTTTTTATCTGATAATTTTTTTTTTTACTGACTTTGTTACAATTCTAAACAAATGTAGCGAACAATTTCCTCCTACCACACAGGATGATGTGCTGCCTGCTAATGTGGGAATAGTTTAGAGTGCACCACCTGCAGGATCATAGAGGAACTACGGTTGGACCTCAGACCCTTTAGGGCAAGAGCAATTTGGACTTTTTGATAAATTTAACAGATAACTAAGCTACAGTATCTAGATATAACGTTACCTACACAGTACATTTACTTTTGACGACAAACAAGTAGTATAAATGAGCCAATGTTGTTACCGGTGAATACTGCTCCGTGTGTGTAACGTCTGTATGCTTGTCCAACACCTGTGTGCTTTCTGACAGGTAAGTGTTAACCAGTGTACATACAGTTGAACAACAGCTGTGTGTTTCACCCTTGTTTATGTTTGTTTGAGTGATTCTTTGTATGATTTTTGGAATTTAAACTTTTTACAGTTTACACTGTGCACCTGATACACATTGCAGGTTTTGCAATCTGACTATAGAGAGTCAAGAACAACGCTCCATGTGAAAACAAGAAAAACTTTGTGAAAGAAAAGGGAGAAAACCTTGAAAGACTCCAGAAGTAAGCCGTGTCCTGGCGGATGGAGGGATTCGGGCAGGAGAGCCGAGTGAGTGTTCACCTGGGTGTGTTTGTTGGGCACGACCGTATGGTTGGTCTGTAACGAGCTGCTCTGTTTCGTCGTGATCTCCACTTCTTTCTGATTAACGCTCCTCTTTTTGTTTGCGTCTCGGTCGTAGCTGAAGCCGACTGTGTGCGCGTGTGAAACGGGGGCCTGGGGTTGCGCTCCTCCCTCTGAAGGCACCCTCTCTTTTTCCTTCTCCCTTTCCCTCCCTGCATCAATCACGTCCTCTTTCACCTCCGACGACGTGTCGGCTCTGGAGGAATCGAGGTTCGTTTTGATCGCCGCTGAGGACGGGCGGGGAGGCGTTTCTGACAACCCGGTGTCTTCTGGCTCCTCCCCTTCCTCATCGGGCTGGGGTTTCTGTGTCTGGTTGTGAAGCTCGGCGTAGAAGGTGTCGTGAGCCACGGAGCTCTCCGTGTCGGTGTGGAAGTCGCCCACTTTGTAGGTGCTGCGGCCGGCCTGGGCCTCGATCTGCAACACGCTCAGCTCCTGCCCGCTGAAGTGAGCGCGGATCTGGTACAGGTACGTCATCACCGTCAGCTTGTCTGGGATCGCCAGAAGAACCATGTCGGCTGGCTCCAGCAGCCGAGAGATGCCCAGGCTGGCAAAGCCGTCATAGGCCTGCAAAACACACACACACACACACACACACACAATATAAAATGTAGAGTGTAAGTGACCGAGATTATAGACGCACACGTTACCTCCGGGAGGTGAACAAACCTGAAATGAGGTCATTGTCAAAAAGAGACTAACAACATTCATAGGTACAAACTGAACTATTTAAGCCAAGTTTGTATTGTGAAGTGTATGTATAAACATACAAAGTTAAATATCACACGAAAAAAATATTAATATAGACTGGTCAATTTTAAGATGCATGAAAGTATTTACTTACAAAAGATCTGGATAAATAAGTATATACTGTATGCAGAACATGACTGAAAGATCACAACAGTTAAAGGGACCCAATATAGAGACATTTCATTCATCATTTATCATTCATCTCATTTTTCTCATACACATTTCCATAAATTTTCTTTTTAAAAACATCTTTTTTTAAATTCTTATTAAGCTTCTTTGAGACAATTAATATTGTTAAAAGCGCCATATATAAATTGAATTGAATATTGCTGATCGTATTAATGACGATCCCGGCCGAGATGACTCGGAAACCTACTGATGTCGTTCCCATGAACATCAGTGAGTGGAACACATGATTCTTGAGAAGCGTCTGTCAGTGTGAACTGTACACACAATCATTCACTAACACCACTTGCACGTTACAGGAAGCCAGTTGGGAGTTATCGCCACATCCCCGTACAGTCCTGACCCCTCTCTCTCTCCAAGCCATTTCCACATGTTTGGGCCATTAAAGAAGTTCCTGGGAGGAGAGAGTTTCAGATGTGAAGTAGACCGTCTGATCATGGCTTCAGCGTACTGAGAAAACTTTGACCTTGATGGAATCCAAGCACTAGAGAAACTCTGGGAGAAGTAGCGTTTGTGTTCTCATAACTGTTCTCTGTTATTCTACGCAATCAAAAGTCCCTCTTTGATTTGAACACCCTGTGTTTTTAGTCCTGGGTTCAATCCAGTGAAACACATTGGTGGGTTTGCACTCAGACCACAGGGTGTGTGTGTGTGTGTGTGTGTGTGTGTGTGTGTGTGTGTGTAAATATTGGGCATGGATATTAAATAAGTGTAGGTTGTAGGGTGTCTGGCAGAGTGCATGACTAGATTTGGAACAAGACAAGCAGAGATCGGTGGGCGGCAGAAGGCCGAGACAGCTAATGTCAAGGATGGTTCTCTCTGATAAGAGCTCGATATGAAGAAACACTAARCTAATCCCTCCTCAGTCTTATCGTATACACACATCTCTCTCTCTCTCTCTCTCTCTCCACACACTTCTACATTCTAGCCTGTCTGTGTCTATCAAGTGTAATTACACTGATTTGTCCTGATGTGAAATACAGACAGATAATCAAATGGGGGGGGGCTCTCAATCCCTGATCAGGTGATAGAGACGGAGTGATGGAGAGAAGGAGAGATTGAAACCGGAATGATAGAAAGAGAAGGAAATCACTTTAGTCAACTTGTTTGGACAGAGAAATGCTTTAAATTGCTTGTCTTTTTGTCCCCTCTCTTGCTTTATCAAGTCTTGTATCAGCAGCGCGGTTAATTCCAGGTTGCTGACGAGAGACGGGCATTGTCTCCGCGTTTTTCTCCTGCTTTCCCGTCAGAGTTTATCAGGCTTCTCTCTCCAGTGGTGTGTTTGTGTCTGTGTGTGGGTGTTTGAGCAATCAAAACTAAGCTCCTTCTCAATTTGAAATTAATTACAACTTTCTCCTTTCCCCTCTGATCAGGACGCATGTCCTTTGTGGATGGGAGGAAAGAGGAACAGAGAGGGAGACGGGGAAAGAGGCCTGTAGCTGTAGGCTTCTGTTTGGTTTGCTTATTAATACTTAAATATATCAAATAAAAAACACAGTACCAGCCAAAAGTTTGGACACGCCTTCTAATTCAGTGTTTTATTGTTTAGTATTTTTTTTCTACAATCTAAACCAATACTGGAGATTTCAAAACTACGAAATAACACACGAGTTGGATAATTAAGTAACAAGTCAAGTTATTTTAAGACGTGCAGATCAGCTGTTCTAGATGAGTTCTTGGAAGAACAGAATTGTGTCAAGCGCATTTGGCAAAATCCATCAAACTCCATGATGAACCTGACTCTCATGAAGACCTTCCCAGGAAAGCAAGAGCAAAACGTTACCTCCTCGAGTTACCATCCTCAGAAATCACCAATTAAAAGTAAACAGCACCTCAGATTAGAGCCGTTATAGCCGTAAGGATTTACAGCGCAGAAGTAGCAGATACACCTCAATATCGACTGTTCAAAGGAGATTATTGTATATTTTGGGCGCCTTTAGGATTGTTTTACAGTGAAGAAAGAAATTAAAATCAGTAACCTCATCATTTAATTTAATTAAATACTTCATCTTTCAATCACACTTTTATACTTTTCTGCCTCTCAATTACACTTTTTATTTAATTTACATATTTAATTTATTTATTTTATTATATTATATTTAATTCATAACCTTGTACATTTATATATCCCATCCTAATCTTTTTTTTTTTGTAATTTTTATTTCATCTTATTTTGTTATTGTATACAAGTTTTAATTGTGTTYCATTTGTATTATAATTTCCCTTTACAGTAGTGAAATCATTCTTTTTAACAGATAATTCTACTCTATTCTCGCTTTTCATTTTACATCGTGGACAGTCGTATAAGTATTTCACTACGCATCATACTGTGCATGGTTATCTACATGACAAAATATGAATTTTAATGTTTATCTGGAATTTTTTCAATTTTATTTATACACAATTTCTCACACTCATTTCGCTAATTTTCTTTTCGATTCTGTTAAGCTGCTTTGGGACAATGACCAATGTTATCATCTCTATACAAATAAACCTGAATGGAATTAGAAGGTCTGTCCAAACTCTTTACCTGCGCACTACCACCATAAACACAAGCAAACAAACAAACAAACAAAAACCCTCCACTCATCAGGTATAAACTTGGTGCTATAAGGGAATGTGTGAATGTGTGATATTGGGACTGTGTGAGGGAATAGCTGTAAGGGAATAGCGGTGTAAACTGCTGAAACTGCACAAGTTTAAAACGCTTGTAGAGGTGAAGGTTCTACTTCAGTGTTAGTTAGCAAGCAGCTTATTGTCTGCTTCAACAACCGGTGAATAAACAGACGCACGTTTTTACTGGCCCTGAGCCGTCGCTTATTTCAAACCTCGGTGTGAATGGTATTGATTTTATTAAACAGTTCTACAAACACAATATAGATATCGAGTTACTGACGATTCAGGCAAATTACAAACAAGTGATTGGTTTATTTCTGCTTAGCTAAAAACTTACGCTTTCAATCCAGATTGTAAGCTCGTCTAGAGATCTGATAATAACAAGGACTGCAGTCAAGCAGAACCCTGAAATAGGCTACCATGCTAATATATTCACTCACACACACACACACACACACACACACACACACAATGCAAGAGTGTGTGCATTTTGTTTATGAATGACATTGTTGAATGACTGACAGGCATCCATCACGATCAATCACACACATGTCCAGAGGCTTTCCTCCCTTCCTGCAAGGTTACACAGAAACGTAAGAGAGCACACACACACACACACACACTCTCTCTCTTAGAGGGAGAGTGAGGATCATGTGTCATGGGAAATTAGTCAAACTTACACTCTCTCATTACACAAAACACAGATGAATGGGAATGGGAATAAAATACTTATAACTAAGCCATTCTGTGTGTGTGTGTGCATGTGTGTGTGTGTGTGTGTGTGCATGTGTGTGTGTGTGTGTGTGTGTGTGTGTATATATATACACCCCTATATTGATTGTTCTTATCTGTCATATTTCAATGGACACTATTGCAATCATGGCTTAGCCGCAGGGTTTGTTGTATCAAATGGAAATGAGTGTGTGTGTGTGTGTGTGCGTGTGAGAAAGAGATAAAGTTAGTTAAGGCTAGAGTCACAGGTGACTGCAGTAACTGAGGTTAAGGGCCTCACACACACACACACACACACACACACACACACACACACACACCCTGTCATTCAGAGGAGGAATTAATAGCTTAATTGGGTGGGAGGAGGGAGATTGGAAACTACCACCTGCTCCTGCTGCCCTCGTCTCCTTCCACTGTCCATTGTTAACAGCACAGCGCTCAGTCCACACCAGGGCCACAGGGGTTATCAGTCACACACACACAAGGTTGGTGTGTGTGTGTGCGTGTGTGTGTGTGTGTGTGTGTGTTTGGGATAGAGGTATGAGCAGGAAATAATTTGGAAGGAAGTTGGTGCTGGTATTCACTCCATCCTGAAAACTTCAGGGTCGTGTGTGTGTGTGTGTGTGTGTGCAATGGAGATGGAGAGAGGGAGAGCTTTGCATTCTTTGTGGGGAAATATTCTCTGTTTCAACATATATTGAGTTTGTTAAGTCAGCAACTACACTGCGCAATCCGTCCGATCACAAACACAGACTACAGCGTGACAACAACCTAATCATGAATATACTGCTTAGTCTCAACTACACTCCGTCTAATCTCAAATAAAACATCACAAAAAAAAACAAAACGCAAACAAACTGTCTGAACAAAATGCGACTGCAGTCATAAGTAAACACTGTCTGATCACAACTGTACTTTGTTTTAAGAATAAAAAATAATAAACATAGTAAAAAGTCATCCAGAACAGTCCAGTACAAACACACTAACACACTCTAAATCACAAATACAGAGCGTCTAACCAACAACTACACTCACACAAACCSAGCACACAGTGAGTTTGTTAAATCACATCTAATCACAAATAAAACAACAGAAACACTGAAAACACTGATCCAGAACTATAACACAAATACGCTGTGTCTAATCACTACAATCTGTCTAATCACACTCTCAGGCCTCTCATCAGCTCGACACTCTTTACACACCTTCACTGCACTAGTGTGAGGTTCAAGTCAGAACCACAGCACACGTTAACTTCTTTCTGTTTCTCTCACTCTTGGTGCTTCATCACTGAATTACAGTTAAGCAAGAACCAAATCTCTCTCTCTCTCTCTCACACACACACACAYACACACACACACACACACACACTTAAATCTACAAAAGAGAAAAAAAGAAGTGGGATTGGAATATGTTTTGACACACCATGTACATCATCCGTTTCCACATCTTTATTCTCCATCTCTCTCTCTCAAAAAAGAGAGGGAAGTTTAGTTTATTCGCAGCATGTTTTTGAATTATGATGCTATCTTGCAGTTCCCGGGTGACTTTTCTCCTCTTTCAGTCACACACTCGCAAACAACACACACACACTTTCCATCAAGCTGCCTTCTGAAAGTGGCAATTAGAAAGCTCTGGGTGGGAGCAAGGGAGCTTTAAAACAAAACAAAACAAAAAAAAAAAGTCACCTGTGATGAGGATTACGGACACGTGCGCGCACGCGCACACTCACATGCATTAGTGTGTTAATGGTGGAGAGTACGAGAGTTTACCTTTTTGTTGTTTTCTTTAATGTCTTGAGGATTCAGGGTCTTGTAGTCACTAGGGAAGAGAGAGAGAGAGAGAGAGAGAGAGAGAGAGAGAGAGAGAGAGAGATGTTCTGTTAAAACTTAAAACCACAATTTAACACCATAAACAAACGCTGCATGTAAACATCCCCTTGTACTTTAATTAAAATTTATTTTAATTAGAGATGCACTGAGTTTTACTGCCAAAAAATCAGACTATAATTAAATAAATTGTGTCGTTATAAAATTGCATTACGTAAGAACAAAAACTGGAAAATGATACATTTTCGATAAACAAACCTCCAAACACGTCTACATACACACATGTTGGCTATAGTTCCAGTAATGAAAACATTACAATGCAGCTGAGGACGTGTTATGATAAACAGAATGAGCAGCTCACCATCATGAATCATGAACTTCTGAATCGTTCATTCTTTTGTCACGTGACTCTCATAGATTAGGGATGCAGTGCCTTTCTTTTGAATCTATTGCACTGCATGGCGTCTATGGGAGTCACGTGACAAAAGAACGAATGATTCAGACCAAAAGACGCAAAGGCACCTCCTCATTTCTCTTTCCTGTACATAACCTACGGAGGTTTTGCGATGCTTTGCGTATGCACACCCAGTAGAGAATTAACGAGTCACTCTCTGAGACTACATGTTCTTCTGAGTCACGTTAAAGACTCGTTCAAAAAGAACGAATCATTCATGAACGACTCATCACTAATAAGCAGCACACTGGAGGTTTTATTTTCTTTACCTATTCACACAATATTATGAGGTGAATCTGCTGAAAATTATTCAAACCAGCACCGKTTGATTGTGCCGGAAAAGAGAAGACTGAAGTTCTGACAGTAAAGCGTCCTTTATTCCTCTTCTACACTGATGCACTTATCCCAGAATTTCACTAGTGCTTGAATACCATCAAGGTAGAAAGTTTTCTTAGTGCACCGGTGCCATGATCAGACTGTCTTGTAGGATTATATGGAGAAATAAAGCAATGAGTTTTAACTCTCATAACTTTGTTCTGAGACTGTGTTCACAATCAAAAGTCCCGGTTTGGTGAGAGATTTATAAGGAACACCAGCAGCAACAAGAGTGACAAATGATTTGACGTTTAAGCACAAAAAAAGAAACTGGCCATAATTATGATTGTCTGTAGTTTTAGCCCTTGACTAAAACTCATATGTGATTAGAAATTATAAACTGAATAAATGCTCAAATAACATTAAAGTCGTATGAGTGTAGCTCACGCATCATAACACACAGCATAATTTGTAAGAGCTGCATCAGCACGTGGCACACACACACACTACCTCAAATTAGAGAGAGAGAGAGTGTGTGTGTGCAGGCTAGAGTTAGGTTAGCTTGTGTAAATGTTGTAATTAAGGCAGATTTGAGTCGTACTGATGAAAGCAGTTTCACCAACGCTCACAAATCTAACAGAGGGATTACAACATTCACCATCTCTCTCATGTACACACTGCGCCTGCCCCGACACACACCAGCTGTACCAGAGTGTTCAGAGTGTGTGTTTATAGTGTAGCAGTGTGTGTGTGCGTGTGTGTTTGTCTCACTAAGTAATATAAGTGCACATGCAGTTATCATACATGCAGTTAACTAGCAGGTATAATAATTAGAAACAGGGGGGAAAAATCCATTCACTTACGTTTGGAGATTTCTTTTGTGTGTGGCACGTCATGCGCAGCCACACTGACTCATTTAATAAAATTATTTTAAAATTGATGTTTGTTTTTAAGTCACATTATCGCAGTTCCTCTATAATCCTACAGGTGGAGCTCTAGCAGCTGGTAGCACAGTGTGTTACGAACAAATGATTTGCCAAGTTTAAGAATTTGTTATGAATTAATAAAATCTAAAAGAAAAATTATAATATCATTGAATCAGAATATTAATAAAATCGAGATACTAACAGAATCGCAATACAAATCGAATCAACACCTGTGTCTCGTGGTAATATCATAGAGGAAGGTGACTGGTGATTCCCATCCCTAATAATAATCAGCCAATCAGGATTCTCTTTAAATAAGATGCAACAAAACACGAGAAATCAACAGACATAAGCAACACCAAAACCACTTTAATCAGGGGAAACAATTACACAAAAGCCAGGCTTGACTGACAGCTCAAGCAGCCAATCACAGCGCAGCATGACGAAAAGGGCAGGAATAAGTGATGTGATATTCAGATGTGGACACGGTAAGTAAGTCACAGCGTCTGTTTATATCGTACTCGGGGAACATCGTCTAAACTAACTCCATAAGGACTTCCTCAGTCTCCTTGGGTTAGAGTCAACACAACGGATGCTGACGTTTGCGCCTTTTAATAACTTTATCTCTCATAAATCAAACATTTGAAAGAAAAAACATTTGACTGACCTTGCTGTGACCTTGACCGGACTAATTTGTAAAATCATTCCAACTGCATGTCTCAATAATAATTTCCTAAAACAAATTATTTAACCGCTCGCTCTTCAGATGTCCAACTCAGAAGAGATATTTCAGGATTGTGGAAATGGTGACATTTAATCAAACAGAGACGACACGGTGCAGCCACAACTGTTAGAGAAAACAGAACTCTGGAAAAAGAACTAAACAGATCCTGAAAGCCTAATCTGTCCTCAACCAAAAAAYACAAATATGAGTTCCAGATAAAGTTCAGGTTTAAAATGATTTTGAAAGTGAGACAGAATACGAGAGAGACGGAGAGAGAGGAAGACAGAAAGAGGGAGTATGGACGAGCAGAGGGGAAAGTGAGGGAAGGAGAAAGAGGGAAGATTTTTGTAAAAGTACTACTGTATATAGTCAGTAATGTAGCAGAAATCATTATAGTGTGATTACACTGGGGTCTTTGTGTCTGAGTGTTTGTGTGTATACAAGTGTGTGTGTTTGATTCTATGAAAAAGGTTTAAAAAGACTTTGGATGTGAGACTGAAAAAAAAAGTGGCCACTAGACAGACAGACAGACAGATAAGTAGATAGATAAATGTTAATTGTAAAATGTTAATTGTAGTGTGTCTGCACTAGGACTGTGTGTGTGTGTGTGTGTGTGTGTGTATTTCTCTTACATGAGGTCGGGTCTGAAGTGGTGCAGCAGGGCGCAGAAGGCGAGGCCGTTCCTCCACGACGTGGTGAAGTTGGTGATCTTGACTCCACGGTAGTTCTTGGTCACCTCTCGACACCAAACCAGCAGCGACTGACTGGCGTTGGGCCTTCCTCCCAGAATGGGACTGGGCACCGGGCTGGCCTACACATACACAAATACACACATGGAGATAGAGATTACAAAACAACAAAAACAGTACACACACACACACACACACCTTACTGTCATGTTTTAAACAGAAGCTGAGAGGAATCTGGTTTAAAACCAAGCAACTCCGGCACACGTTTCTGCAGCGCGGCCAAATTAACAAGCTCGGTTTATCTCTGAGCTTCATCTTACTGATCGTCCCTGTGTTAATAGAAACCTCATCTTTATCACTTAAACAAATCCCAACACACACACACACACACACACACACA
Source organism: Clarias batrachus (assembly GCA_003987875.1). Lineage (NCBI taxonomy): Eukaryota > Metazoa > Chordata > Actinopteri > Siluriformes > Clariidae > Clarias > Clarias batrachus. The sequence goes on from QMIH01000477.1 coordinate 148,344, forward strand.
CACACACACACACACACACACACACACATCACATTAGTATCTGGACTATCCGATCTGATCTCTCTCTCTCTCTCTCCAATCAGCTCAATAAGCTCTGCTTGCCCTCTTCTTCAAAAAAAAATGCATTCACACATACAAACACACACATTAGCCATGCTCTCCTTAATAAAAGCATAGGGTTTGACCATGTCTAATGTAAACACACTATTAATTAATGCTGCTGTGTTTGAAGTCGTATCAGCTCGGTGGTCAGGACGGGAATCCTGTGAAAAGACGTGAAAATTCCCAAATCAGAGAACTCAGCAAGAGCGGCCTCGCTCCGACCTAATCGTGTTACACAGACATGAAGTGTGTGTGTGTGTGTGCGCGCGCGAATGTGTGTGTGTGTGTGTGTGTGTGTGTGTGTGTGTGTGTCTGTCCATCTCTCACTGTCTGCCCGTCTTTATGAGTGTCTGTACGTCTATACGTGTGTCTTCGATTATCCCCTGAGCTATCTCACTTGACTTGTCCTTTCCACTCTGCACAAAGACTATTAGCGTTTTAAGTCCATGACTCACACACAAAAGATACACAGTAACAACAAAACACTCGGGTATAAACAAGTGAGAAAACACAAAATTCTTTAGAACTTGCTCAGTCAAGTTTAATAAACTGGAAAAAA
>QMIH01000477.1:175263-196647 GCA_003987875.1 Clarias batrachus
ACACACACCCAGTGTCCCCCCCCACACACACACCCAGTGTCTCCCCCTCCACACACACCCAGTGTCTCTCCCATATCTCCCACATAAACAGCATGTCTCCATGTCTCTTCCTTACACCCTATGCTTCTCCGCCAGGCACCCAGTGCCTCTCTCCCACGCCTCTTACAAACACCGTCTCTCTTTCACACACACCCGCCCCCGTCTCTCTCCTACTCACTCGTCCAGCTCCTCGCCCTCTTCCGTCTTGCTGCTGTCTGCGTACAGGTATTTACTCATGTCCACAGGACGTGGGATCTTCCTAGTGCTGCCTTTTGGGGGTAAGATCTCTGGCTCTGGTTCATCAAACGGGTTCTTGTACTCAGACTGCTCTGGACCTGGCTCCGGCTCCGGCTCGTCGAACGGATTCAGTGGATTTGTGGAGTCTTCGTCTTTTAATGTGGACTCCAGGGGGGGTGCTGGGCCTGATTCTGGGCAGAAGATACACAAGCAGGAAGTGAACAGTGAACCAAGTCTGTGTGTGCGCGTGTGTCTACATTGTACTTAGGCCGTTTGTACTGAAATAAAATACAGCAGCCCTTTAATTCACTTCTAAACATTTACATATTGGAGCTGTGATTTTATTATTGTGTTTTTTTAAACACTCAGAGATCACTTACAGTACTAGCGCTATATTTGTAGCTCCCTAGTAAGATCAAGCTGGTGCTCTTAAAACCTCATTAAAACACAGTCTGACATAAAAACAAAACTAAAATATATTGTTATTCTGATAACACACAACTCTGATATAAATAAGAGACATCCCTTCCATCATTGAGGCTAATTGTTTTTGAGATGAGTGATTTTGGGGGTCATGGAGGAGGTTAAAGGTCATCCCGTACCCTCCTCATCAGGGTCACCGAACGGGTTGAGGTCCATGGGGTCGTCACGCTCTTCGAAAGGGTTGGAGCTGTTGAAGGTTTGCTCCTGATCATCATCCTCCATGAAGTTCAGCTTATTGATCAACTCTGGGCAAAGCAAACAGGTGTGAGAAGAGCCAGACACAAGTCACACTCACAGGTATGTGTACATCTTGATACTTTATTGCTGAGACTTTTTAGAGTTCAGGAATATGTGCAAAGTGCTTACAAACAATACACAAATAAAAATATTATGGTACACCAATGAAGCACAAAAACAAAACAAAAAACAAGCACAAAATGAATGCAGAAAAAAATAAATAATTACTTAATTGCGTTTTGAAGTGAACCACTTTTTAGTGTCCATAAACACGGATTAAAAACACAAAGCCTTTAATTTATAACAGTACTAATAATAATAAATCACAATAAAAAATCTGATTCTAGGGAAAGATATAACTTGTACCTGAGACAGACATTTACAGGAAAGTTTTAAAAGGGAGACTTTAGTCTCACACTTCCTGTGCACAAATGAAAAACGCAAGCATTGAAAACTGGTAAATCGATTCTTTATTTTATTTTTATTTCTTTTACAACAGCTATCTAGATCTGAGATGAAAGAGGTCAAAGCTTTACATGTGTTTTATGTTGTACAGACTGTAACACCGGTCTATTATAAATTACGTGACGTGAGGAATTGGCTACATCAGGCCAGTGAGGGAGGACTGGTTCACTACAAACTGCAAAAAAACAAAACTCAACCCAGAGATCGACTGTGAAAAAATTAAAATAATAAAAACAATAATAATAAAAGGCTTGAATGAAATGACATCTCAAAAAGAAACGAAACCCAAAATCACTTCACATGTTTTTGAACGGCGTCGGACACGACAAACAGCACCATGATGCGAAACAAGGGGCAAAAATGGAGGAGGGACGGAACAGAGGGAGAGCGATAGTGGACAGGAAGGAGTGAGTAGAGAAAGGAAGAAAAGTTAAAGCTGTAAGCTGAAGACCTGCAGGAGAACAGGCTCCTCTGAGGGCGTGCTTTGGGCCTTCATCTGCGTCTCCATCTATACTGCTGAGGGCATTTAACTGCCTGACTATCTCTGAAAAAACAGAGCGGCCAGAGCCAGGCAACCACAAAACACGTCAATACACTTTCATTCTCACTCTCTCTCTCACACACACACACTGCACGATAAAGACTAAAACAATTATCCTGACGATATTCTCTCAATATAGATTTTACTGCATTGCATCATCGATTAAATCATCATGATGATAAATCGAAATTAAATAGAAATTGTGCAAAATTGTCCAAATCCTTTGTACAGAAACAAATGAACACATACACAACACTTGCTGACACACACACACACAGTATGTTTACTCATTGTGTTTATGAATTACACTTTAATTTCAAAAGTAGATTCTAAAATACACAATTTGTCAACACCTCAAACACACACTCTCTAATACAGTATGTTATGGTAACGTCTGACGGATGCCGCACATCACCTAACCTTGATAGCTAACTGATTGAGGAGTTATGGTTATTATTGTGTCAATGATTATAAATTTCTCTTTATTGTGTAAAGTTTTCTGTAAGGAATTGTTTACTGAACATTAGATGGAAGGAGTCTCTAGCGTTAGTGCTTTGTAACACTCTGAGATAAAGCTGCAGTGTGAAGTTATATGTAAGAAAGTCTCATCTTTATAAGAAAGGGAGGAAATGACTATTTATAGCTGTCATGTGTTGGCATGGACAAAATGTTCCTAAATAAGAATTAATATAGCACTACACACAATATGCTACAGACATCATGGCACTACATGTGTAATTCTCTCATCTGTTGGCATCATTGTCTGCTCATTTAACCTCAGTATTAAGTGTTGTGGCAACACACAAGGATATTTATTACTATTCGCACTGTTGTCGCTTTGTCATAAATACAAATGCACATCAAGGCTGCACTGCATTTCAATTATTAGCATTATTCATTCTTTTTTTTAACACTATAATTATCATTACTTGTGACTTATATGCTTTTATACATATTCTTCATATCTATCTATACAATACATATAATAAAATTGTACACATCTGAGAATCTAAGATATGCGTGAAAAAATAATTGCGAAATAATTGACGTAAGATTATAGAGTAATAAAACGTATCAAGATGGTTTTTGGAATTTCTGTCTTTTTTTTTGTGCACGCATCACGTAAAAAAAAACTACTAAATAAATTTTAAATGAGATTTTCACAGGTGTGTGTAACACATAGGCTTTATTTCATTGCAATCAGCCAACAGGAAGAGAAGATATGCTACTTTGAAATTGAAATGGAAAACCATTTGTGAGAGAGATCATTTTTCTAAAAATAAAATAAAATAATAATAATAATTATTATTATTATTATAATCAACCTTGGAAAAAAAATCAATAGTTAATCTCAGAAATGAACAGATGGTGCTGTACATTTTTAAAAACGCGCTTATGAGTGTGCAATTAAATTCAACATGAACAAAGTTGCGGGGACATCTAGTATTGTATGTTCTTGTAGTTTTTAGCATTGCACTAGCAATTTTTGGCCAGTTCTCACATTACCCTGCGTCTACTGACTATATGCAAGATATACAATGTGCAATCACATCTACAAACCTGTCTTTGTGTCACTGTCTCCATTGTTGCTGGATGTCTGGAATTTCCTTCAGGATCAAGTGTCTATACATCTATCTACTCTATTACATTATATAGTATAGTATAAAGCAAGATGAGGACTGAACTCTCACACACACGCATACAAGTCTCCTGTGTGCAATTAACATGTGAAGAAAAACTCATGCAAGCAGTCAGGGAAAAAAAGGGAAACAGGAAAAACACACACACACTGCCAGGACACATACAGTACAGAAGGGCTCAGAATGTGCAAGTTATTCTGATTGTTTTTAATCCATATCGCAGTCTGTCCAATGTGAGGACAGGATCATTCCGATGATGAAACAGTGCAATGGACCACAAACACACGGTTCAAAACGTATCGTGTGTTTTGGATGCAGATCGAATATTGTTTTCAGAATCAGCAAAAAAAAAAAAAAGCTTTCCATTTACTGATCAGAGAACTCAACGATTAGAGCGAGGAACTCTTGTCCATTGTCTTAAAAAAAAAAAAAAAATTCAAAAAGTCCAATGTTTAAATAGAATCTAAAAATAAAAATTCAATAATCAATGGTTAAAGTGTAATGTGAAGATTCATGATACTATTCCGTGTTCACTCTTGGACAAAGGAGGACGCTAATGACGTTGAACAATAGTGAATAAAATAATAATAATAATAATAATAATAATAATAATAATAATGTTAGCAATTTTTAAAAATTGTGTTAGAGCTTTTGATTTCACGATAAGTCGCTTGAGTTGAGTTAAATGACAAAATTGTGAGGATTAAAAAAGAAAAACATTAAAACTGTCCTTTATGTTTTTCTGACAAAAATTTAATCAAGCTTTAATAAAAATCATACTTTTAAGGATATGTTGCAAGTTTTTAAATAAAAAAAGGAAACATTTACTGCTGCTTTGGAGTGATCCAAGAGCTCTGTGGGTGGGGCCTAAAATTCTAATGCAGACACATGGTTTTACAGTCTGATACGAATACACTTGTTCGGTTAACCTTCACTTCTTGATGTATGTGTCCCACTGTAGCATTAACACTAGTTACACATTGTGCTTAAAACTGGATTTTTAATCAGCATGTTTAATCCGCACACACACACACACACTCCTGTAAAAATAAAAATTAAAAAAAGTTATCCACTACCCAATATGTGCAAGCTACTAAGAGCCAAAACGTTGATGAGGTTTTACAGTTATCCCCGTCTCTTCTCCCTCACCTGTGATTTTGGCAGCCTTCTCCTCCTGGTTGACCCGGTTCTCCTCATCCTCCTCGTTCTCCTCCTCAAAGTCGTCCAGGTTGCCGATGTCGGCCTGCTTCATGCTCATCAGACTCGCCAGACTCTGCATGTCTTCATCTCTAATGGAGAAAGAGTAAACAAGTCATACAGTCAGTGAGAGAGCAGGTGAAACACACACACACACACACACCAGTTATGCTGTGAGACGATAAGATAAATTAAAAAGAGAAGGATAAGACATGGGTAGAGAGAAACGCTGAGAGATAGAAAAAAAAAAAAAGAAAGAAAGATAGACAGAGTGACAGACAGATGCAGAAAGAGAGGCAAGGAGAAATACTGCGACAGAGAGGGAGACACAAATAGACTGCAAAACAGAAAGAAAGAAAGAGAATTTAATTGATCGAGAGAGAGAGAAGGAGATAGAGGGAGACAAAGAGACAGAGAAGGAGATAAAGGCAGAGAGAAACAGACTGATATACAACAGAGACAGAGAGAAGTCTTTTTAACCTGTTGCATATGCCGTTGTTGCAGAGAGCTCATTTCCTTACAGAGGAGACACACACACTGTCCTTTTTTTGCACCACGGACCAGTTTTATGTAAGACATAGTTTTCCACGGACGGGCCCTCAAGAGCTCATAACAAAGCATAATGAAGTGCATAATAAATATAACACCATAACGCAGAATTATTGTCAGGAGTCAGGAGCTTGTTTCGTTGTAACGAGACTTTCCCATCTAGGAGTGAAGGGGGACAGTGACACCTCAAGTGTATTCCTCATGTCCAGTCTGCTCCATCTGTAATTTAATTTTCGCTGCCATCGCTGCAGACGATTCCGTCTCACAAACAACGGTTGTTGGAAATAGAAGGTGGTTTTTAGTGCTTTTGTGGCGATTTCAGGACTTCAGGCCACGTTTATTATACAGTACAGAGCGGGCTTGGAGCGTGTGAATCACATGATGTACAGAGGAAGCGAATGGGAGATGATCTGATCTTTTTCAAAATAAAACACTGCAATCTAATAGTCAATAATGGAAATAAATATAGATATTTTTAATTCTTTAATTTTGTCTAAGGCGCATAAGGGAAGAACGAATGAAAGAAAATACATAGGAAAAGGTGTAACTGGCAAACAAGTGAGAGTTCGCCTCATTGGCAAGAAGAGCTTGTTTTCAATGTGTTTATACTCTATGAGAAGAAGTGAAAAGAGAAAGAACAATAACAGAGAAAGAAAAGAAAAGCTGTAATTCCAACTTGAGGTTATGATATGCATGTGTGAGACCAACATACCAGTAGCTATGTGAGTAGAGAGAGAGATAGAGAGAGAGAGAGAGAAAGAGAGAGAGAGAAGCAGCGGTCCTGCCTGAGTTTCCACTACCGGAGATAAAACCACAGGATTATCACCAACTCTCTCTCTCTCGCTCTCTGTATCTTATTCTCATTCCCGACCCTTCGTCCCTGCTCCCTCTTTCTCCATCACCCCTTCATGAATGTGCTCCAACCTTTCTTTTGCTCGTCCCCGGAGCTTATTTGAACGTATGTAATGGAGTTTATTTGTGTCCCCGTGACATCATTCCGGYAGGTTAAGAGGGGTTACGAGCACAAAAAAACGTGCGTGAGCCGATAACACAAAAGGACCGAGCGCATTTTATATATATATGCCACACACACTTTCTTTAGACGTAGTGTGTGTATATGGAGGGGTGTTATTGCAGAGAAAATATACAGAGGGGGGAAAAAAAAGAAGGATATTTTGTCCAGGTGAGAGATATTTACACTTTCAGGGCCAGTGGCTGGGAATATTCCATCTCTGTGCTGTTTGTTGTGATCGCCGTGACATGAATGTCAAACAGAGAGCGGGAAGAGCGGAAGAAAAAAGAAAAAAAGCGTCAAGAATATCTGCCTCTCGAATATATCCTTTCATTTCTGAACCGTATTCAGGGGATGGAGAGAATCCAGGGTGCGTGTTGCATCAGATTCTGTTCTCAACACGTGGCAGGGATTAATCTGACCAATGCTGCTAACGTAGACAGTAACTGGTGCAGGAAGCGTTCAGGTCGTCACGTTACTGATAGGAAGACAAATGATGTGCACCAACTCCCTCGAAATCCTGATATAAAAGTCACTTTATAGGTTTATAATAAATGACTTTACTGGCTCAAACACTTTGCCAGCTCTCAATTTGGGCGGGTTTAAATAAATAAATAAATAAATAAATAAGTAATTGGACATCCTGTAATTAGTTCTGTTTTGGAAAAAACGGCTTGTTGATAGGAATGCACCTGGAGAAGTTCAACCACCCACTCTGTACATTCGTGGTGAACAGGAAAGCGTCTCAGAACGAGTACAACAGCAGAAAGCTGCATCAGGTTCCACTGACATCAAACAAAGAACAGGAATCTAAAGCTAAAGCAAAAAACTGGACAGAATTCCTTCAACGGTCGCCACAGCCGATCATCTGCCTCCATCCAACCCTATCCTCTCCATCCTCTTCTATCACACACTAACTAGCCTCATTGTCCTCTCTTACCACATCCATTAATCTCCTCCTTGGTCTTCGTTTAGACCTCCTGCTTGTCGATTCCATCCTCAGCATCCTTATACCGATATATTCACAATCTCTCCTGTGGACATGTCCGAACCACCTCAATCTGGCCTCTGACTATCTCCAAAACATCTCACATGGGTTCTCCCTGTGATGGACTGATTCTTGACCCTATCCATCCTTGTCACTGCCAAAGAGAAGCTTAAGAACGTAAGACTTTAAAAAGCAAAKGTGATGTTTCAAACTTAAGATCTTTCTAATAAAAACGTAAGAAAAAAAAACAAACAAATAAAAACCCGGACCCCTGAGACCCAGACTCTACCTTGTAATTTGTCTTCACTGTTTAAGTTTATTGTTACCAAAAAGAATCAACAAAATTTCGCAAAACAGTAAAACACTGCAGTTCTCGTATGAGGATCGCAAAAGGAAACAAACACAAATTTTAAAAAATTAGTACACAGGTGTACTCTGATCAGCCTTAACATTATGACCACTGACAGGTGAAGTAAACAACACTGATCACCAGCTATACACCAGTAAACTGGTGACAGGATCGTTGGCACCTATGGGGATCGAAGGCCAGCCTGTCCAGTCCGATCCAGCAGAAAAGCCAATGCATCGCAAATCACCAAAAACAGTCCATGACATAAAGGCGTCAGAACACCAAACGAGCATCATCATAATCCAAGGATCCGCAGCTAATGTCCTGGTGCCAGACACCACAGGACAGACCCAGTGTCCCTGCTGAGCCACACTCCGAGGGGCCAGAGCTGCCCCGATGGCACAAGGTGAACCACCTAGGACTTGGGTTTTCACCTTGTGGCGTGTACGTATACAGTGCAGTCGGGAGAAAATCTAACATCCTCAAGAGATTAAGAAAAAACACAATCTTTTGCTTATGGTTATCTTCACAGAGAATAAACATACGCAAGCATAAGTAGTTATTCTGGACAGAAGCTACAGACTGGCGTCACATCTGTTTTTACACATGAGAACGAGAGAGAGAGAGAGAAAGAGAGAGAGTCATCAGAGGAAGAAAAATGAGAAGTGATAGTTGTGGAATTCTGGGAATGTGAGGAATGTCACATGAACGCACACTCATTAGTGAAACAGGGGCCTGTGAGGGAGGATGAAGAGAAAACGAACGAGAGAAAGTGTGAGAGGGCAAGAAAGGAAAACCGCAAAGGGAGAATAACAGGTGGAAGCGGATGGATGATGTATAAAGAAAAAGGAAGCGCTGCAAAGAGTGAGTTTCAAAGAAATAAACTGAAAGTGCAGAAGGAGTGATGATGGAAAAGAGAGAAAGGAGTCCTCGACAGGTTGGGGGTGTTGGACTCACGTGGCTTTGCCCTCTCGCAGAAAGATGCAGGAKAGTGAGAACTGCAGCGTGGCCGCCACCACCTTCTTGGAGAGAGGCTTGAACTTGAGCTTGACATCGGTCTGCGTGGGCATGGGGCTCGCGTACTGCTTCATGTTGATGCTGCTGGTGGCCAGGGCTTTCCTCCGACCTGAAGGAGACTCCTGAAACAGACAGACAGAGAGAGAACCACCAACACAAATTGAATAAAGGGGGCGAGAATAAGTGTATAAATTGTACACAACTGAACTGATGGTGTGTTATACAGTATGAACCAATGATCTCACCAACATGACAACCAAACATGGGTCAAAAACGAGCGGAGCTTAAAGATTTGAGCAGACAACATTAAATCCACAATGCCAACGTTTGTCTAATATTGCCTAGGTTATGTGACATGATCAAGAGCTAGAATTTAAGCTCCGCCTTGCTGATCGAAGACACACAGCGGTACACTGTGCATCAATGAAACAAAAACAAACAAAAAATGTTAGGAGAACATTTGGATATCAGCTCGTGTGTGTACTGTCTCTGTATCAAGGACGTGGGAGCAGCTTGGTGGTCAATGGCGCCCCCTGTAGATCAAAAAGCAGCCCAGGAAGAACTCAGGAACACCAGAGATAAAGCCAGAGGAAGTGTTAAACAGTTCATACAGCTGAAGGTTAAGGGTCAGACTGTAACTGTGCGACATGTTTAGATTTAAGTGCTTTACGCATCACTTCCAGAGTTCTCACTAACCCTGCGTGATCCTTTTCTCGTCTCAGCCAGGTCTCTCTAATTTTGTCACGTCTGTTAATTAGTTAATAAAATCAACCAACCGAGCGGTCTCTCTGTGTCTCTCACTCTCTCCACATGTCTCTCTCTCTTTCCGCGTCATTCCCTCATTTGGTCTCTCTCCGAGTCTCTTGCTCACTCTCTCTGTCAAAAATTTGTTCTTCCTTAAGCACCCAGAGTTCCTCTTTTGCTCTCATACACTATCTTTTCCTCTCTTGCATATTGTACTTGAACAGACTCTCACTCACACACACTTGTCTGTCTCTCTTGTTGACTTTCCCCCTGTTGTTCATACACTATACTCCTCCCTCTTACCCACTCTCTCTCGCTTTCCTCACTTTCCTAATGCCCCACCACACATACTCATTCTTCATGTCTCTTATACACTCTCTCCCTCACACTCTCTGCCTCTCACCGAGAGATGTATCAGCTGCAATCTGTTGCCAGAATGAGGTATGTTCAGAGAAACGGTTTCAGCAACACAAACACACCGTCTGCCTGCCACACACACACACACCAGTATCAAAGTCAAGAGAAGTGTCTGGCCACACGTCTCTCTTTGGCCTCACTCCTTTCTGGCACTTTAAATCCAAAGAATGAAAATCTTGTTCTGAAGACAGGATTTTTGAGCAATATGAAATAACATTGTTTCACAAGGTTACACAACAACAATAACAAAAGGCACAGAAGCCTCGACAAACATTACTCTCTGAGCTTTTTTTCCAGATTTTTATCCTGGCATCCATGCCCCGCCCACTTCCCCAAATAACAAAATTTTAAATAAATTTTGACTTGAAAAACGAGCAAGTCTTGGATTACGAGTACCGAGTATCATGTATCACACATGCGCTTCTTGTTTTGACCCCAAGCGTCACATGATCACAACTGAGCCAACGGTTTTTCTCTCTCTTGCGTTGCGGAATTGTGGGTAATCTTTTCCCCTGCTGGATCTTAGTGCTCGTCTCTTACTGGTGTAAACAACATCTCCCTCTCTGTTTCAGCATGCCGACACAAACTCACTCACTCGTCTTTACATCCCCCCGCCCCTTCGACTTCATATACACACACACACACACACACACACACACACACACACACACACACACACACACACACACACACACACACACACACACACACACACACACACAGATAAGTGTTTCCGTTTATGCACTACGCGCATAAACGGAAACACTTATCTGTCAGGATTTATTTTTACTTTTTTAAAAACTAAAGTGCAGGTTAATTTGTTTTATTTATTTTTACTTTATATAATATATTAATAATTTTTATGTATTTATTTTTTTGGGCTGTGGAACGAATAATTTGAGTTTTCATTATTTCTTATGGGAAAATTCGATTTGGTTTACAAGTGTTTTGGAATACAAAATTTAAATTTTGTTAAGAAGTGTTAACAACTAATTTAATATCAGTTGATACTGTGTTCAACCATCAGTTAGGAGGAAAAAAATGTGTAAGAACAAACTGAATACATTTTTCGCACACTTTCCTCGATGTCTTGCTTGGTGCACAGACTCATGCACAAGTCTAAATCACATGAAGGGAAAGAACTGTGGCACACACAGCTACGTAAATTTTATGCATTTTGGTAAAACCTGATCTTAGCTTAAATGTTGCTTGGCTCTCATCGGCCATTTTCAAAATAAATATTAAATAACTAAATGTCTTTTTTGCTCTAGACGGTAAAGGATGAGGACGTGATCCACGTCCCATTCTCCTCCTCCTCTTCTTCCTCCTCACCCTTCTTAAGAATGCAGATCCCACTCGCACAGATCAATGTGATCACGGATACATATTCCAGACTCGGTGTGTGCACATAAAGGGCGGATGGAGAGAATCTCAGATAGGAATCTCACTAGCGGCTGTGTGTGTGTGTGTGTGTGTGTGTGTGTGTGTGTGTGTGAGAGAGAGAGAGAGAGAGAGAGTGAGAGAACGATGTGTGTATAGATATGCATCTGTCAGATAGGTGGTTGTGTGTGTAGTTGTATTCCCATAGGTAAAGAGAGGGGTCTTATCGATGCTGTCTGAGGGAGACGGAGATGCAGACACACACTGCGACACAGTTTTCYCAAAACCCACTCACACTTACCTGTTACTGCTGTATCTGTCGAACCCGGATATTCTGCTTAATGATCGGTTATAAGAATTTGGTCTCATTTATGACTGGTTAGATGTTTTACTGTGTGTGGAATGTGAGCCAATCAGAGCTACTTCCTCAGCCAGCGACCCAGTGAATGAAAGTGATGAGTTTGTTCGGGAATGGAAGCTAAATTACCCGCCAGAAACTCATCACGCCGTGTCATGGGGCAAACATGCTCAGAAAGATGATGTATACGGTGGAACCTGGGTTCACAAACAACATTTTTGTATAATTAACCTGAAATTAATCTAAAATTAATCTGCATACCTATGGACTGTGGGAGGAAACCGGAGAACCTTTTTTAAAAACTGAATCAGTCTACAACAAAATCAGGTTACGAACAGAACATGGGAATGAATTGTGTTTGTGGAACGTGATTCCACTGTACGCCAAAAAGAGAGAAACGACAGAATCAAGTGTGACTGATATCTACCTACTTCCCGTTGTTGATTCATTCTGACCAAGTCGAATTGGGTCAGACTGATCTGACTGAGAATGTTTTTTTCTGATTTGCCTTTTATTATGCCTGATTTGTTATTAGTGAAATATCGACACAACTAATACTGGGAAACACACTGCATTGTCGCTGGAATTGAAGAACCAATCCCGTCCAGAAACTTTAGATCTGAGCGAAGCTGCCTCGCCATGAAAATAAAAGGCAGGAAACACTCGAGATTTTCCAGGCCCGACCCGCCTCTCTCCTACTCCTCATACGCTCAAATTATCGCGTGGCACAAAGAGCAACACCAGGGTATCTTCATCATCTCCAGAAGCTAAGAAATTACCCAGACCACAGATCCAATCCCACCAGTCTTGACCCTGAATAACAACCTCGACAGACCACTTTTAATAAAAATGAAGACTGTAAGGGGAAGGAAAAAAATAATTAAAAAATGCTCTTGACATTTGTGTTGACATTTGAGCCCTTGTTGAATCGCTTGGAAATATACCGTGTCATCCCTGAAGAAAACGGTGCCCACCTCCGCCATCTTATCAAGCAGATTAGCGTGCCGCATTATACCGAGCTAATAGCGCATGTAGATACTTTGTGAATGAATTTTCCAAACGCGTCAAACACTTAAGACGGATTTAGGGCCCACTCTGAGAAAGAAATACTTAAGAATATGCAAATACCCAGGCGAAGAATTGGGTTTTAACTAGATTTGACGGGCGCAAACAATAAAATGTGCTCTTTTCCCCGGCCGCCGGTGTCAATCAGGAGGCGAGATTAAGAGCCGCGCTTCTGACAATGTGTAAAATGGAAAGGGACAATGAGGCACTTTTAATTTATCACAGGGATATGACTATCAATGCGCCCGCATTGTGCCTTCTGAATTGCTAAGAACCTCGCAGAAAGGGGGAGATCAGGGCTTGCCAGGTCAGCTGAAGGATGCCCCCTGCTGACATGTTAATGTACTTCAACCTGAATGCCAGCGGAGACTGGCGTTGATTCCTTTAAAAATGTCTAAAAAATATATATTATAATGATGAATAATTGGGTTAGTAATCGATTGGAAACAAAGAGCGTCCAATCGATTGTTTGATCCTAGTTACACATAAAAGAAATAAAAAAGTGCTGTTATTGGGAAAACCTGGTCATTTAACCTCATGCGCTCACAGTGACGCCGTTTCACCTCAGACCAGATGATTAGTTATCCATAACAGCCCGTCTCCATGTATAATATTCCTCTCGCAACCAGGTAAGTTACCAACAATGACGGATGCAGCAAAAAAACATCTTTAATTAGTGTTGAAGTATCTGCAAAGCTCTCCATGTCCGCATCGCAATATTTATGGCTTTTTTCTCTGTGACAACGCTCTGACACTAAAGACTCCTTACAAAACAATAAAATAATAAAACAATAATAATAATAATAAAACTACAAGGCATCTGACAGGAAACAATATCAAGTGTTGTGAAGATTTCTTTAAATCAACAATAAATATAAAATCTGTCAGAGCTGCTTTTCTAGGAAATGTACCGACATAAGACTGACCAATCAGAATCAAGAATTTATCAGCTCGGTGGAGTTTAATTATTCCTAAAAGTACTAAAGTACTTTTTAAAAGTACTAAAGTACTTTTTAACCTACAACAATGAAGCAACAATAAGTAGCAGATCTGAGGTAATTCTTTTTTGTTAAACATGTTTATCAGGTCTGCATCATTAAAGTACAAAACCTGGATTTATAAGATTAACTTATTTCTAAATAAATCAATAACTCGGTAAATGAATATTTGCATGCATGTAAAGAATGCAACAAAAAAAACCTACTGTAGGCTGAGATTGGCATGAAAACACAAAAGAGCGAATGTAACATAGTTTAGAAGAACTAATTTTCTCCAGCACACTCAGTAAAACCTAACAGCTGTTTTACTTATAAAACTGTGCACATCTGTAACACTACTGATTATTTTCAAACTAACTATCGACTGTGTTTATTTTATTACTTTTTACTGCTTTTTAAAGAGGATTCTGTAGAGGTGTTTTTACTAATGGCATTTTATTTGTACGCAATTTCGTTAAAATGTTCATGCAAAACCCAGGAGCTTTCATTCCAGCATCGGATTTTTTGTTTCCATCTGAAAACCGGTGTGTCGTGTAAATATGTTGATTCCGTTATATGCATGGAAATATCCTTCTATAGTGTTATTTTTTTAAATACATCCCAAAGGTAAGTTTGGAAATAGTGAATGGTTTATGATAAACAAGTAGAAAAAATTTGTAATAAAAAAATATTTATTGGAATACAACACATTAATGTAAAGGTTTAAATGACTTTAAATCTCTTGATAAAATTTACAGTCAGTACTGGCACTAACGACCTCAGAAGTGGTGGCGGGTGGTGTGTGTGTGTGTGTGTGTGTGTGTGTGTGTATTGTTTTGGCACGTCAGGGGAGACTAGCCCAGCTGTCCAGGTATAGATCCACAGCTGGTACCAGTACAGGAGGTGAGGGTCACAGCTGTAGGTGGTCCAACCACACACACACACACACACACACACACACACACACACACACCAAAGTATCAGTCAGGGCAGGGAAAGGGGCCTGACCTCCTCCTTTGGTCTCATCAGTTCATTAATTAGAAACGCACCAGAAGCGAAACGAACAGCTAAATCAGTCACACAATCAAAACAACACACTCAGCATTTAYGGCTCGATACACAAGGTCTCAGTGGCAACAAAAAACCAAGGCCACCATTGTTTACACACACACGCACACGCACACGCACACGCACGCACACGCACACGCACGCACACACACGCACACGCACGCACACACACAAATCAATTAGATGAACAGAAGAGGAAATCATTATCTATTAGGTCAAGTGTTTCAGATTATTACACTTGTCTTAATCGATAGTTGAGCAAGTTAATCATTACTCAATCAATAACGAAATGCCCCCATTCTCCCCCCACATTAAGTTTGTTTTTTAAACAGTTCCAGTGACACCATTTCAGCAAACTAATTAGCTGAGACCAACTAATAAAGCAAAAACGAGGCTGATGAAAATACAATCCGATACTGCTGCAAAGGCGCCCTCTTGTGGTGCGCAAGTCAATTAATGTGTGACCTATGGAGAAGAACTGTGACGATTAAGAAATGCTTAATCAAACTCTTAACAGCAGTGGATCAATTAATGATCAAATCATTACTAATCTAATACAAACTTGATTATAATTAAAGATGTTAATTATGGAACAAATGGGTTTTCTGGCTGGCTGTTGAACTTGGACACTGTGTCCACAGTCAGAAACACTAACGAACTCGTGCATAAAAAAAAAAAAAAAATTTAAAAAGAAGATAAAATATCCTGTTTCTATAAAAAAGCAGTTTTGTCGGTTTGTTTCTTTTTTTATTCACAATTGGTTTTATTCCAAACATTTCAGGGACCCTAACGCGACACCACCCTGAAGTGTCACTCTTCATGCGAGAATGTAAACGCATTAATAATTCATTATAAAACTCCCGCCTTTAAAACGGAGCGTCCCGCGGCAGGCTGCAGATCCAAATCTTCAGGGTTTATTTCTGGCATCTGCTCCATCTGCATACAGGCGCTTCATCGTGACCTTTCTACCACACCTCTGTATCTCCTGCAACTGCCAGGACCCCCGAATCAGAGACGTGAGGACCAGTAGAGACTCGGTGGCGTCTCAGCATGACTTCATCCTTATATTATGCGGAACATACTTCAGCATTTAAATATTACATTAATAGCTAGGTATGAATTATTCAGCTCATCATGCCTCTGTATCACAACTCTGAAACTCAGGTACCCTTGCCTACACTTTCCGATACGGCGGACGGAGGTATGCACCTTCTAGGTTTTTGAGCCACAAGAGAAGAAAAGAACAAATAAGTTAACTTTCACTCTATGACTAATATTATTTATATTTATATATATAAAAAAAAAAGCAAGAGCAAAACTCGCGTAGCTTCCTACTTTTTTTTTTTTTTTAGCTAAGGCTTTGAGACAGACCACACTGATGATGTCGTGTCTAGACGGTGATCTGCTTCCGTTCTCTGGTACGACTGGCTTCCATATTCTGTGCCTTTTCATATTCAGTTCTGTGCCCAAGACCACCTCAAGACCGAGCAGACTGAGGCACGGTTCCTGAGCACAGATCAACTGTGTTCATACTGATCAAAATGAACCAGACTTTGGGGTCGAGTGTTCTCGAGAAACGATTCTGATGCCCTGATGTGAAAATTCACTTAATCTCAGCCAAAAACAACCAGTCTGAACGGATTTAACATATGGATGAATGAAAGTGCTCTCATTGTCATGTTTTGGGGCCTTTTTTTTATTGCATATATGAGTTAGGGCATGATTTATTATTATATAAGAATTTGTTTTTGCAAAAGTCCTTTATGTTCACGCAACGTTACTCTGACTATTTGAATATTTAATGTAGAGAATTAAAAGGCGTCACTTTTTTAAATCACCCTTTTTTTAAACAACCTGTTTAATTGGTTAGGCCTTAAGTCGCGGCATGGTGACATTAGTGCTCGCCTCACACTCCCAGGGTTAGAGATTTGAATCTCACCCCATGACCGTGTGTGTGTGTGTGTGTGTGTGTGTGTGTGTACACTCAGGTTTTCTCCTACAGTCCAAAAACATGCGTTGTAACCCGAGTTATATTGCCCATAGTGATGGTGTGTGGGTGTGTGTGTGAGGTGTGTGTGTGAGGTGTGTGTGTGAGGTGTGTGTGTGAGGTGTGTGTGTGAGGTGTGTGTGATATATAACGACCCAGGGTGCACTCCGTCTCATCACATCACTTCATACACACGGACCCGAGAAGGGAATCGAACTCTTGACCCTGCATGTATGAAGCCACAATGCTAACCACTGTGCCACTTTTCCGCCAGAGTAAATACAATAACACAACAATAAATGTATGACAAGCTGTGAAACCTAACTGAACGTCTCTCTGTATATAACTGCATTGCTAAATTTGCATCACTCACAGTGTGACAGTCTCCTGATCATAAACACATCGAGTACACCGTAAACTGCGCTCCCCACTCTGTCGTATCGCTCATAAGGACGGTGTACAACAGAGAACATCACGCCTCCTGCCCCGGTCTCTATGTGACGGAGATAAAGAACTGCTGAACTGAATGAACCAAAAGTGTAAAATGGGTTTTGGGGCCTTTAAAGTGTTTTCCATCTCATTTCTCACTGTGCTCGCTGCCTCATCGCATCACACTCCACACACACACACACACACTTTCTTATCAGGGAGGTCAGCGCGCGGTGTCCAGTCGTCTCCTTCTCATCACACGGCTGACCAGAAAAATAAATTACAGCCTCCCGAAAACTCCTAGCGCTGCAATACTGCAGAGCGCATACACACATACACACACATGAGACACAGATATATTGGATTAACAGACGAGTTCATTCCATTTTTAGAGATGCTACCTCATCGTTTTCCTCCTCATTCCACACACACGCACGCACACACACACACACACACCTGAATGCCCCAACATACACGGCAGCGATTGCATCTTTAGCACTAACCAAAATCTACAAGCACAGGCCCATCAGACATATGAAATAAACAAACAGTTATATGTAATTTGCTGACAGTGAGTGTATAAGAGAGAGAGAGAGAGAGAGAGAGAGAGCGCTAACTGCACACGTTATAAAGTCTCCTATTTAATGGAAAAAAGTGCATGCTGGGTAAAACAGAGAATTCTGGTAGAATTCTTCTTCCCCCTCAAACACATCATTGTCCTGATGGAGTAAACGCTGCACACTTCAGCCTCATAAAAAAAACCGCCATCAACACGAGTCTAAAGGAAGATTATTCTCTTCATCTCATTAAAAAATAATCCCAGCTTTAACAGTTGTTTACAGTATAAACCTTGTCAGTGAATTATGAGGGGGAATGAAAAGAGAAAGAAAAAAAAACATTAATCTTAATCGGACAAAATGTTGTATTATTCTCAGTACTGAATTGAGGTTGTATCTCCCGGCATTACATCAAAGTCATAATGATCAAGTTAAGGCTTCAAGTTAAAGTTTAAACATCAACATTAATGAACACGCTACGTTCAAAAACTAAAAAACACCACAAACAAAAGTATGTCTTGAAAAGTAAAGTACAGTGGAGTTTTGGATTACGAGCATAATTCATTCCAGAAGTTGGCTCGTGTTCCAAAACACTCGTAAACCAAATCATCATTTCCCATAAGAAATAATGAAAACTCAAATTATTCGTTCCACAGCCCCAAAAAATAAATAAATATATAAAAATAATTAATACAATATATAAAATGAAAATAAAACAAATTAATCTGCACTTTACCTTTAAAAAACAAAAAAAGGACAAACAAATCCTGACAGATAAGTGTTTCCGTTGGTGGGCGCAGTGTGTGTGTGTGTGTGTGTGTGTGTGTGTGGAATTAGCCCCTTCCCTCGCCTCGTTTTACACAGTAACACTCCTCCTCCCTCTCCTCCTCCCTCTCCCCACCTCGCTTTTTAAGATTCACAACAAACACACACACAACGGAAACACCGTTTTAACAGGAAAAAAAGAAATCTCTCTGAGACTGGCATGAGTGTATATTAACGGATTCACTTTTTAAGTTTCACAACAAACGCATAAACACAGCGGAAACACCGTTTTAACGGAAAAAAAGCGTGATTGCTTTAGTATGCGCTCATGCCAATCACTTTAAGTTTCACAACAACAAACATACACACAACGGAAACACCGTTTTAGCAGGGAAGAAGGTGTCAAAATAAGAGTCCCATGTGTGATACATGATACTCGGCACTAATACTTGCTCGGTTTCCGAATAAAAAATTATTAAAAATCTTTGCTCGGTTTGTGGAACACTCGTAAACCACKTTACTCGCAATCCGAGGTTCGGCAATACTGTACTTGTTAACCATGATTTCCTTCAAATTGACAAAAGCATCCAAGCCGCTGGTTTTCTTCACCCGTGTGCGCAGGTTGATGAATCCCAATTACCTGGAAAGTACCAGGTACAGAGCAGTGCACAGAGCAGCTGATTTACATTCGTTTGACGGTCACAACACTCATAAGACATAAAAGCCAACCTCACCGAGTCAAACTGTATGTTAAAGTGCCGATACTGATTTCCAACTGCGTGATCTGCTGCATTTGGACTGCTAGAGGGCAGGAATGCAGCACAGACACATGATTACATTCACAGCGTTTGGCAGACGCCCTTATCCAGCGTGACTTACAGTACACTACACATTGGAGCGGGTGAAGTGTTCAGATACTTGCTCAAGGGCCCAACAGTAGTAGCTTGGTGGTGGTGGGTGTGGGGCTTGAATCTGGAACCTTCTGGTCAGAAGTCCAATGCCTTGCTACTGATCTACTGCCTTGCTACTAGATCTACAAAGTTAAAAAACTAATTTTCATCCAAACTTATTTACACATAAATCTAACTTGAAAAATGAAGCCCAAAGTTTCCTCACACAAAGTATCATTGGAGTAAATACATTTGCTCCATCATTTTTAAAAATGTATTCGGGAGAACGATGCCATCCGCGATCGATTAACTAGTCGTGGACAGTTCCCTGCAGCGCTACCGCTCCTGTACCGCGAGAGCGGTGTGATGAGAGGCAGCGGATACCAATGCGCTGCAGTTTCACACGGTGACGCACAGATCCATGCCGGCAACACAGCATTCATTGATCAATGACCAATTTTTTAAACTGCTTATATGGACGTCCTGCCGGTGTGTGTCAATGGGGGAGTCTTTAGACATCAAACTATGCATTCGAGTTTTCTGATACGTCGTGTATAAGCAAAGTTAGATAAGCAAATATTTAAGAGTTTTTGATTAAATGATTACTACAGTGATTAATATGGTTCAGCTGGCAACTTTTCTTTAAACTGATATGGTGAAGAGCTTCTCAATTCTTATTCTTTTTTAGCAGAATTTCTTAAACACCCTTTAATTGCTTCTTTAATTTCTTAAACACCCACGTCAGAAGACGTATCCGTGTTCGTGGCAATGATGTCACTCTGTTTCAAATTATTGTCCTGCATCAGGCAAAGAAACCAACTAAGGATTTACTGCTTAAAGGTGCAGGCCGATATTGCATCGTGGCTTCCCTCTGACAGCTCAGTGTCGGATTAGATCAGATGCGACGTCACACAGATTTCACACTCGTGCATCAGACGGAAACAGTATCACCACACACAATGCTCACACCTGTGGAGATGTTTCACGTAACTCAGTAAAAGAAGCATGCAGTCGGTCGGCTCAGTTACTAAACTAACATCCGTCTATACAACACTGTGTCTCTCACACACACTTGCATTAAAACGTTAGGTTACAGTGATCGGCCTCAAACGCACTCTATAGGCTGAGAAGTCAAGAGTAACATGCGGTGTGCGGTCAAAGGAAAATAATCAGTGGCAAAGACAGCACCTTGATTATTTTTCTCTAGCAGTAAGCCCCAAAGTCAAAGAAGTGAATTTGGGGTCGATGATGTGATGAGACGGTGCCTTCGCTGAGAATTGAGAGAAGCGGAGTATGAGAGTAACAGGAAGGAGCGGAGATGTGTGCGTGCGTGCGTGCGTGCGTGCGTGCGTGCGTTGTCAGATGAAATCTACCGCAGCACTGATGCCATGCAGTATTAATCTACAGCTGACCTTTCTGAACCACTGACAACCCAGGCACAACAAAAACAGCAAGACGACTTACTGCTGGAGAAAGGCAACGAAAAACACACAGGGATTAGTGTGTGTGTGTGTGTGTGTGTGTGTGTGTCCTGTTAAACACCAACATGCTAAAATCTGACTCCTTTCATTTGCATCAACTGAGACGTTCCTAAAAGAAAGTGAGCGGTCAGGAAATGAATACACGTGTGCACACACACACACATACACACACACACGGTCAATCACTTAGATAAACAGATGGATTAAGGAGGATTTGTTAGCTCTATAACAGTTTGTGTTYAACAGAAGAAGGAGTACGAAAACTATTCTGTTTGGGGATGGAGAGCTGCATTCTAACAGGACAGTGCGACAATCACCCAGTGATCACACACACCCAAACACACACACCCGTGTCCCGTGTTTCTGCCTTTTTTTTTTTGTCATTTTTGTTTGTTTTTGCTGCTGTTGTTGTTCCTTATTCTTGTCACTTTATTATTTTTATTATTATATTTTATTTTAGGAGTAACTGTTTATATTTTGCTTTGGCAATACTGTGTATACACACACACACA
>QMIH01000477.1:206104-220532 GCA_003987875.1 Clarias batrachus
AAAAAAAAAAAAAAAAAAGATTAAAATAATTAAAAATTTCATATCAGTGTGGCACTATAGGAGCTGCAAAACACAAGAATTGCGATATGTAACTGGATTTTTTTTTCTACTGCATCTCTACTGCAACCTGTAGGAGCAGTGACAAAACTAGTGTCATTCAACATATATTCAATTCTAATGGAAGAAAAAAAAAATAGTCATCTTCCCATTGAACATACTCTTCTAAAAGCATCTGTGCTTCCTAATAAATGTTTGGTAAAATTTACACAAATAGTTTAGGAGGAGTTGTGTGAAGACGATGGACAGTGACCCCTGTGTGTTCCTATAAATTACGCATTTTTTTAAAGCCTTTATTTTGTCACATATACATTACAGCACAGTGAAATTCCTTCTTCACATAGCCCAGCATAACTGGGGTCAGAGCACAGGGTCAGTMATGGTACAGCACCCCTGAAGCAGTTAGGGTTAAGGGCCTTGCTCAAGGGCCCAACAATGGCAACCTGGCTGAGCTGGGAATCGAACCAGAACTCAGTGCCTTAGTCCTCTGAGCCACGACTGCCCTTAAAAGCTTAATTAAAGAAAAAAGATCTGTGTTGCTGTATCTGATCAGACACACTGTTTGTTTACGTTAAACAAAGCTAAGACTGGTGCAGTGATAAAGGAATCACTGTTGTGTTGTACAGTTCTGTTCTGTATTCATCTCGCTACTTTAACACAACAGCGAGTGGCTTATTAAACATTTCAGACTGTAAACTTTGCCAAAGAACAATCAATCAGAGGCAGTAAGTCGATTAAAAATTCCAACAAGATGCATTTTTGCTGACGCACCAACGCAGAGTCTGATTAGCAGGAAATTACTCACTTCGGTGTCTGTAGTTTTGATGAAGCTGAGCCGGCAGGTAGATAATCACTTTTGTAGCAGGTTCCAACAAACAAAATTTATAAATCTTTTAACAGAAACTGATTGAGAAAATTAGTCTTTTTCCAAAGTTCCTAAACCGGGCATCGTCATGGCTACATGATCCTCRTCTGCTGTGAACGTAAGAGTTCGTAACTCGTTCGTAACGTAACTCGTCTGCTCGTCTACTAGGGTGGACAGTAAAATTCATTTTGCACCCTTTACAATAGCCCTTCTTTTTTGTGCAGTTGAATCCACACTGTTTAAAACTGCAACATCCATTCCACTCGCCCCTCCTCCTCCCACCTCTCGAGTACTGTATGATTATGAACCGGTCAGGATGAAGGTCAAAACATGCATACAAAAAGACACTATTTTGGAAACTAACCAGAAGCTAACTAAATCAATAGTAATCAGTTCAGTAGCATTAAATAGTAAAATAAATTATTACTCCTTCATGACCGTTCGTAATGATGTTATAACAATATTACACAATGTAGCAGCAGAGGCGAGGCCGAGCGGGTAAAGCCAACAGGTAACACTTAAAGATTTCCACCTGTGATTCATTAGAGAGGCGGGCCTTTGCTTTTTGCCTTTGCTTAGCGACGCAATTTCTTTTTTCTTACGCTAAAGTGACACAGATCAGACTTTTTGTCGGTCTGAATACACAAATCTGATGTTTTTCACATTGGATCAGATTCATTCTCATCAGTGTGGTCCTAGACTGAATACATATCTGATATGTGATTGTGTAACCTGAATGAAAGCAGTCAGATCGGAAATCACGCGTTTTTTTTGCCTTTGTGTATACATAGGACGCTCACTGATGCAAGTCAGCACAAGGATTTCAAACCGCCTGGCTTCATTCCTTCTTCTGGACCAAAGTTACAAAGTATTAATGAGTTCACCAGATGCTCAAATGACGAATTACCGCATCTGAGTTAATCACGTAAGGTCGTTTCTGAGAGAGTTTTTTTTTTTATTTTCTTGGAAAAACAAAAAAAAGTAGTGAGTTTAAATTTTTTAAGTCTACAAAAAAATAAACTACTTATTATAACTTAACATTAAGCTAATGTTACAAGTTAAGTCTAGCTAAAATGAGTTTATAAAAATAAATAAATAAAAACATCTCTAGAGAGCTTCTTTGAAAAAAGGAAAACACTCAATGATGAAACAACATTTAATGAAAGAATGCCAAAACACCATATCTAAATTACCGGTTTATTACAACAGGTTCACATGATTCACATGCTCCTGCACTATAATTGATGTGACCTTAAAAGTATGTTTGAGACGACTTCAACTGTGTGCAACCTGGATTAAAATCAAAGTAAATGACCACAAAGCATTGAAAACCCTGCTCTCCATTTCCAAAAAACTATCTTACTGGAGTGGGGACGTCTGCAGTCAAAAACTAAGTTGCAGCAACAAAACTAAATTACGGAGCAGGCCGGGAACAAGGACTTCACTGTCTCTCATCACTCCTAGATGGGAGTGATTTATTATGCACTTTATTGTGCATTATGCATCTCTTTTCAGTCAAAAAAGAAAAAGAAGCAGGTGTAACAAAGTCCTCAGAAGGGCTGTGACTGGTTCTGCAGGATGTTCAGTAAACCTAAGCACCAATGTTCTCATAAAACTGCACAAATTGTACCAGAGACTATATTTTAAGCAAGGAGTCATAACACAAATCATTGACTTTATTTCATTAATTACTGTTGACGTCTTTTAATAATACTTTTTTTTTTCTTTCCTGAAAGGCAAACTTCCTCTACAGCAGTTATTTCCATGTGCCTAAGACTTCAGCAGTCCTGTAAGTTCAATATATGAACGGTTATGATCATCTCTAAAACGAATAACATTTACCTCTATTTGTGTAAAATTAATAAAACGTAGTTTAGAGAAATATCTAATAAACAAGAAAGAGGAAAAAATGGTGATGGAAATACTTTCCAACAAAACTTGGAAGAAACCCTGACAGGAACTGAACTCCATAAGGAAACAACCCTCGTCTGAGCTTATACATCAATGCAAACCTGAAGATATGAAATAAACAAGCTCCACACAGGTTCTACACACCTTGGAAGATTTCCGACGACTTCTGCGAGTCCAGACCACCACCAGTTTGTCTGGTTGCCTGAAAGAACAAACCAACAGGAAAAAATGTCATTATTATAAATTATTATTTTCTTCATACCACAATCAAATCAAAAGGTTTACAGTTAATGCATGATTGGGACAAATGTGGCACCATCAGCACCACCTGATGTGCATCCTCTGTCCAACATGCACCATGCAAACCACATTGTAGAAAATAAACAAGTTCTTCTGAAAAGGTCTTTATTGGTCTACAGTTGGCTGTACGAGTGACCAGTAAATAGTATAGCAAAACCCAATTCTAAAAACTGGAACATTTGGTACCAATTGAAAAAAGCAGAAACTCTGGAACCAAAAGATTTCAGGATTTGAGAAAAAGGCACAAAGTTTAGWTAATAAGTTCAGTGGCCTAATATGTTTCAGAAGTCAAACACAACCAGTGGGATCCTTCATGTGCCGAATCGACCTGCAGTCCAGTGCATTTATATTTTGTCTAGCCGTGTCTAATCAAGATGTAGTAAACTTCAGCCTTACTTTAAAGGATAAAGCAATGTGACCTACAATGGATGTGTATATGCAACACATCATCAAAGAGCACACACAACTGTTTATCCAGAGCTTCATGGATCTCATAACAATTTTGCGATTTCATAGAAACACATAGAAAGCCATGACTCAAACTCAGACCACACAAACACACACGCGCACGCGCACGCACACGCACACACACACAGAGAGAGGAGACTCAGGACCAAGATAGAAAGGCAGAAAAAGACAGATTCAATGAAACAGAGAGAAAGTCGGTGAGTGAGAGACAGAGAGAGAGAGAGAGAGAGAGAGAGAGTTATTCAAAGAAGAAGTGAGAGAGTCAATGAGAAAGTCAGTGAGACCGACAGAGCCAGGCAGGCTGAGAGAGACAGCGAGACACAGCACCAATTATACAGTCCAATCTAAGCAACTATGTGTCTAACAGACAGACAGACACTTCAGAGTTGGGAATCCCAACAGGGTTCAACTACAGTAAGACACTCAGTTGGGACTGCACTATAATCTGACATGTGTGCGTGCTCAGGACAGACAGATGATTAAGCCTCAGAGCGTGTATTTCTAAAATGACTGAGGGTGAGTGTTGGCTCAATAACTCACTCAATCAGTGAATGAGTTCGCGCGCGCGCGCGCGTACACACACACACACAGAGATCTGGCTCCTGATGCAAAATCGTAATGACTGAGTTTGAAAACAGCTGCAGGGAACTAAATAAAAACACTGATCTTTCTGACGCGCTGATTTTCTTGTCTATCAGTGAGAGACGAGCGCTACAGAAGCACCACTAAGCTGAGATTACTGACAGCATCAGAGAATCATTCTCAGCACTGCACCGAAATGGTTGTGCGTGTGTGTGTGTGATGCTGATACGAAAACTCAAWGTATGTGGCTTTACGAATAATTTCTGAAATGAAACCTTGGAATTCTTTTGAAAAAACTGTTAGGATTTGTATGTCAGTGTCTGAATGCAATCCATTACTGCGCGCACACACACAAACACACATTAACCACAAGTAGATATGTGGGCGTTGTAGAGGGAGAGATAAATGCAGGATTGTGTGTGGTGTGGCTGAATCATGTGACATCTATCCATCTTCATTTCCTCCACATGCCCTTAATCAGACACAAACATGGAGAGACGAACAAACAAGCTCAGAACGACAAGTAAACAAACAGGCAGAAAATCAGACAGACTGAAGCAAAAGTTGTGTTACTGCAGTATGACTCCACACACACACACACACGCTGCAAAATCATTCACATATAAATTTACATCAAGATATGGATCCATTGAAATTATTTAAATCACAAAACACTGCGATTTATCACAGTTAATATACATTGTCTGGAATTTATGTTTGTCAGTTTGTCAATAATTTAAGTATTTGTTTATTTCTTTAATACCTTTGAAGTAATAAATACTGACAATCATCTTAATGAGAGAGTGTATTCCGTTATTTGCTGTTTGTGTCAATAAATATGATTGAATACAAAATGGTGCATTTAATTGTTAAATATCGCAACCACAATGTGTGTCAAATATTCACTGTGATTTTTTTTTTTTGCTAATTTGCAAATTGCCCAGCACTAACGCACAGACACAAAGAGAAGAGGGAGAGACAGGAACACACACAGAGAGGGGGAGAGACACATACAGGGACATGGAGAGAGAGAGAGAGAGAGAGAGAGAGAGAAGAGATGCACATAAACAAGGATACAAGGAGAGAGGAGACAAACAGAGAAAGGAAAATAATTATCAGCAGGATGTGGTATATAGACCTTCCGTACACTAAAAAGAAGGACTGGAGACTTCCAGAAACTGCCACACTCTCTGCCACACTCTCTGCCACACTCTCTGCCACACTCTCTGCCACACTCTCTGCCACACTCTCTGCCACACTCTCTGCCGCAACATTTGAGTGCTTTTTTTTTTATTCTGCATGTCCCTGGTCCGAGTAAAAAGAAACAGAAGCTAATAAGACTCACTTTGTGTTTAACTACACAATACAAAATGGACAGAACTGCTGCCAAAGCTGCTCCATGAGTTTTGTGTGGAAAAAAAAAAACAGATGTTGAACACTTAGGTGAGATCTTAAGACTTGTTTTGAATGTAAATGAGGTGTAACATTTAAGTCAATATCTACAGAGCAAAACAAAAGCAACATTTAAAAGCTGATATTTATAAATACACAAAAAGAACACAAATTTTAACTCCATCTGTCCTCTGTCACAATTCCTCCAGGTTTTATTATTCAGGGAAAAAAAGATAAGCATGTTTTTAGCAGACTGTTTGCCTCCCATTCTTTAACTGAACAAAGGTTATTTAAAATAATCCGAGGACACACGCTGCTGTCAGTTGTCCATGAACCAGGTCAACGTGCCCATCCCTGACAGGTGAAGGTACTCAGGTGCTGCAGAGTTTTTAAAGCCTCTCTTAACATGAGTGAGCTCTTACACTCACATTTATTCTTGATTAACGCACTTGGAGGAATCTCCTTAGTTGTTTTCTTTGATGTAGTGCAATAATTTGACCCTCCTGAAATATCTGCATTTACTTTTTTCTCGTCACTTGTGTGAGAAACTTCTCCAAGTTGAGTTGCAAATAGAAACGGTAAAGCTGCACAAGATGTTCTTGTTTTGTTTAAAGTTTTGAGGAACACGGTGTTCCTGAACGACTGTGAGACGCCTGAGCTATTCTATGACACAAATTCAGAGTCAGCGTTTTTCTGGGTTTTCGGATGAGTACATCGTCACGACAACATCCGAAAACCCAGAGAAGTTTCACAACTTTAGACAACTGATAGATTGGATCCAGATAACATCCACAATCGGAGTGAATAGTTATTACAACTCACATGTATCAGTATATAGATGTTTGTTAAAGTATCACAAATACACCAATTTATGTTCACTTCGTTAAATATACTAAAAAAAATTAACCACGAGTGAGTATATTAGAAAACAAGGGTGAACGATAAGAGAAAATACTGAAATGTACAGTGGTGTCTTGCATTGTTTTAATTTAGATTTGAAATTTATGTATACAATTATTTACTTAAAAAAGTAAAATATTTATTCATACTTGGAAAAAGTATTCTGCAACACTTAGATAGATATTTTATATATATCAGAAAAGTGTATCGTGACAACTGATGACGTTGATATTATGTCATGGTATCGCCCAGCCATAACAGGGAGAACTGAATCTGTTCCTAAAAACATCACTTTTGACATTATTCAAGCTAAATTCTGCCTCTCTCGTTGGTTGTCAGTTAAAACAAGCAATTAAGTTCAAAATAGGTCACATATTAAAGACGCTTAGTGCTACAAAACTATCCATACAAAATAACTGCATGGCATTCATGACCCATCTGCAGCAAAGCTTACAAATGACTGTTGTCTAGTCAGGGTGTGAGCTGTTATACCCAAAAGACAGGAGTGCCTCCCTTTGTAGGTACAGATTTATTCAGCTCCTACTGTAGCTCCAACCTTTGAGTTTTATTACACTGGCAGGACACAAGTCATAGGAAAAAAGACACATGTTTATAATGCCCAATGATGGGTAGCTACTTAGAAGTGGTCCAAGTGGCTCTATCTAAACACATGGACAAAAAGAATTAGGTATAGTAGTTACATTTATTTCCTACTTTTATACATCACAGGCTTTAAGGTCAAAGTGCTGGAAGAAACAGGTGAGTGTTGTGAGAGAGCGAGCGAGCGAGCGAGCGTGCGCGTAACACAGGTAGATCATAAAAGTATTATAAAGCAGAACCACAATAAGCCAAAGGAAGCATCATAGCTTTCAAGGACAAAGTGCTGGAGGTAAGAATTGATGGCTCTTTTAGGAAGAGAAACTAGATAGAAAAACATAGGGATATCGCTCAACAATATTGTTATTATATACAGTACTTCTAGCAYGATAATTCAGAAGGCCGGTCTCCTCTTGGGTTCTCTCGCTCACTACAAATCTGTCTTCTTTCATGTTCTGCCTCAYGGTCATTTCTTACTGGTGAGCCGCCTTTAAGCTCTAGCATTGGCTCCTTTGTCTCAGGCCTGGTGACATAAATCACATAGGAAGCCGAATTTTGTAACCAACCAATAACGCAGGAGGTAGGATCTGTCAGGGAAAAAAGTTATTTTTACATCATACCTCCTCTCCCAGTGCTGTCCATTTCCCTCTGAAACACTAAAATATTTTCAATGAGATCCAAAAGCGAAAGCCTGACCCTGCTGATCTGTCTCAATCTCAGTTTAATGTTTTTTTACAAACTAAAGCTTTAACACTAATTAAGCACAGCAGGTACATCTGATTAACTCGACACAAGATACCTGTGTGTTAACGATTTACTGTTGCTTCAACCTCACAACAGTGTGTCGCACACATCACACATTTCTAAATATCAGACCCACGTTCCACACTGAGGGTTCACCGTTCCTCTGCTCCTGAATTAAAGACACGACAATGACCTCTGATGCCACCTCTGTTCCTTTTATACAGAACAGCTAGTCACAACTATGACACCGAGATGTTCCTGAAATTAACTACTGAATAGAGCTTCTTCCTCCTCTCAGGCTCTCCTGCTGCCTGTGTGTCTCACTCAAACAGACTGAAATAAACATAGCGAGGGAACCTAAAACTCAACTGAATTACATTTACGCCTTCACTGAGCTTCGCCTGACGCCTCTTCTCACCATTATCGTTTATGAAATCAGAAGAAACACAGACACACACCTCCCTGCAGCACACTGTAATGGAAATTTTCCTTTATTGAGTTTTTGATGGAGCAGTTAAACAACTTTATTAGCCTCATTACATGAGGTCAGCAACAATGCAACAGAGAGGAACAGTGTGTGTGTGAGAGAGAGAGAGAGAGAGAGAAACAGATGGAGGGAGAGAGAGAGAGAGAGAGGGGAAGGAATGTGTGAAAGCATAAGCCATAGCCATTTATGGGAGAAATAATAGTTTACACGAAGAATCACAATGCTTCCTGGAAAGATTTTGCATCAACACAACAAACATAATGATCGATAACTCAAACATTATCAGCAGATTTCTTTTTTTAAACTTAACTACATAAATATATTGCTAAGCTGCTCCTAAAAGTCATGCTTACATATAAAATTAAATAAATAATTAGTTGTTTTTTTTATCCTTTGCATCAAGAGGTCAACTCAGCAGCATCTGGATTTTTTTTTTATTTGGATAGTAAAATGACAGCAGTGGAAATTTCCTGACTAGACCATTGTATTTTACAAAGCCTGAAAATACCAAGAACTAAAAACCTTTGCTTAAAAACACAACCAATATGAGGAATAACATCAGGCATTTCCTTCAGGAGCTAATGTTAGCAGGAAGATTTGTCGTGGCTAACCGAAGAACCCTCAAACAAACAAAACGAATGCTAGACGTTCATGTTCTACAGACTGTGGAGGCAAAGTACAGCATACCATCCGGCATTCGGTTTATAATCAGATTACAACACACTGATTCAAAATCGAACCATGAGGAAAGTGAAGATCCTCCCTACTAACATTGGGGCAGAAAATACTGATATAATTAAGTACAGCTTAATAAGCAGATTAACTCAAAACCAGAATCCCTCTTCTCTGTCGCTTTCTCATCACTCTCTGGCACAGCAGGAACTCTCTCTTCCTATTCCTCTTTATTATGGAAAAAAATAGCAGCCACTATATTAAGACTCATGGAAGGCAAAGACAGCTTTAAAAACAGCTGAGATGTCATTTCAAATATCTTTTTTTTAAGTTTAAGACTTTCCTATAAATTAAGGCATGTCCACAAAAATACACTTCTCTGTAACCACACACACACACACACACACACACAGTTGCTACATAACATACAGTGCTGTTTACATACTCGCTTGTGGATCATACAATTCTATTCAGTGGCATCACCATAGTTTGATTCAGTTACAGGGAAAAGCTTAGATGAGATATTCAGGCGTGGAGCTGACGGTTCATATTTCACAGATGCAGACTATGCTGATGTTATCGCCTATGCCACAGAATCAGACCATCAAACACAGGAGCGACGTGACATCATATGCAAAAGAAGGGAAAAAGGTCAGCTCATGTATAAATGCAGACAAAATCGAACGTCTCTCGTCTCTAGTGTCCCTCAGGGGCAAGTCAACTGAGCAAGTGCCCGATTTGAAGTACTTTTTAAGCATAATGCAGTCTCTGATGGTTCTTAAAGGGAAAATTTTTTTTAAAAAATACTGCCACTATCYTAGGCTTACTTTTTGCAGCAGAATAACAGATGTCAAGTAAGCTTTGGGTATACTGAATGAAATGTTTCCAATAAGTCCTGGAAATATCGCTTATGAACCAGTGGACCAATGCCCGGTTTTATGAGACATGCTGAGAAGAACCAACAAGCGAGTACGAGATCTGGAAATCGTGACTCTGCTAGTATGGACACACAGGCAGGATGGACGACTCATGACTTCCCAAAGAGCTTCTAGAACGAGTTGCCCTCAGGGATAGGAAGTTTTGATGACATTTGAAGAAAGAAACAAGTCGGCGCTCTGTCTCGCCTCTCAGACCCAAGAGAAGCTCTGTCAGGAGGTCTGTCCAGAACACCAGTGAAAGATTTATTTTTTCACTTGTGGATGCGGTGTCACATGATTCTGTACAGCCTCTACTCATTATGCACCTCACGGAGACAAATGTACCAAAGCAATGTACCAAAGGATAATACGTGTGGTGGCCACTTTGCATAGAAGTTACCAGCATRTATAAATCAGTTTTAACACAAAAACATCACCAAAGTCAAAGCTCAGCTCCAAGCAGATATTTATTCACAGCGCCTGCTGAGAGGGGGGAAGCAGGAGCTCGTTTTAAACACAGAGTCAAGCAGCGGCCCTGGGAGGATACAGTCACTCTGACGGGTACTCGAGTGCAAGTGTTTCATTTACACACACACACACACACACAGTTCAAGAAAAAGAGAGCAGAAAGGGAAAGAGAGAGAGGTTGTTAAACTTCAATCTCTGTGTGTAAATGTGTGTGTGTGTGTGTGTGTGTGTGTGTATACAGAGGACAAAATAAGAGCAAAGATCAAAAAACTGTTGGACAATTTAAAACATTCCCAAAAATGAGAAAGATTTCAATACACAATACTAAATAAAAAACAGAACATACAATGTGCGTCCTTAAGGACTTCTCAAACAGGGACTAAATCCATATTCAGAACTAGACATTCTCATAATGAATTGTTAATGGATTAACTGCAATTAAGAATTTAACAGATTAAAAATGTATTAGCCGATAAGGTTTTTTTCTGCATGTACTGTAGTGGTAACCTTGACAACCCAGCTGTAATATAAGCTTAGATTATCTCTCCTCGCTAGCAAGGCTTCATACATACTCAATAACAAGCCCATGAGTGACTCAGCCTGTGTGCAATCTACTTCCACGGCCGCCATCTTTATTTTTTACAGAAAGTGCGGTCGTACAACAAAACGCAGTTCTGTTTCTTGGTAAAGCGACCGTTCAACAGCATCAACTGCTATAACTTCATATGCACAGCTGATGTATGTGCGTGGTGGGGTGAGGCTACTCACAGACAGGACTTTGTGTGTGTGAGAGAAGGAGAGGCTGGCTAAGTGAAATATT
The DNA here is from genome assembly GCA_003987875.1 of Clarias batrachus. Taxonomy (NCBI): domain Eukaryota; kingdom Metazoa; phylum Chordata; class Actinopteri; order Siluriformes; family Clariidae; genus Clarias; species Clarias batrachus. The sequence goes on from QMIH01000477.1 coordinate 217,285, forward strand.
GCACTGAGCACAATTAAATAAGAAAAAACAGCAATGAATTCGGATTTTTTACAAACCCACCTAGTTGTGATGGTTGTTGTAGGGTTCTGTGAAAGTAAAATTGGGACTCATGATATTCTGCAATGGGTTGTAAAACAGAGTTGATTCTGGATTTTTAAAAAGGCACATTGTTCTGATGTAATGAAATAATCAGTCTGACGTGTCCAATCACTGATGGTCCATTATCTAATCATCTAAGAGTAAAGAGGGAATACATTATAATAATTTCTTGAATATGCAGCCGTGAACTCCCAGACACGGATCTGATCTGAGATCAGATGTTAATCCTTTTAATAAATCAGCTGTGGAGACATGGCATTAGCAGCTGCTGCCTTTCTGAGGTAAAAACTAATCAATCTTGTCACACCAACATAAACAAATACAGACTTATTGAGCTTAAACACTGAAACATAATTTAAATCAAAGCAACTACAGGCTACAGTGTTGTGTAAGTGGCTTTTATCCCATTTGTAATCGGTTTTAGGTCACAGGCATCGGTGTCCGGGAGTTAGCGGGTGCAAAGGACATGATCAAGTACGGCTTGCGAATGAAAGGAGGGTGGAGTCTTGTGAAAGAATTCACACCTGCATTTGATTAGCTGTGCTCTTTTTATCTGCACATAGGATCTTCGAGCTTCATTTAAAGCACACTATCTGGTCAAAACTTTTTATTCAATTGACCATCACACCAATGCTAAACAACGCATTCCAGATTTATTCCCTCTTTACTCTTAGATGATTAGATAATGGACCATCAGTGATTGGACACATCCGACTGATTATTTCATTACATCAGAACAATGTGCCTTTTTAAAAATCCAGAATCAACTCTATGTTGTATAACCCATTGCAGAATATCAATTTGCAGAATATCCCAATTCTGCTTTCACAGAACCCTACAACAACCATCACAACTAGGTGGGTTTGTAAAAAATCCAAATTCATTGCTGTTGTATTGTGCTCCATTCTTCTACAAAGGCTTTCCAGTAGATTTTTGAGGATGCTTGTGTTCACTATACTGCAAGGTCATTGGTGAAGAGGCTCCAGTTCCTGTCCATTCAAGGGGTTGAGTTCAGTTAACATACCATGTCTTCATAGAGCACASTTTGTTCACATTGAAATGGTCATGCTGGAACAGGTTTGGATTTCTTACCTCCAGTCAAGGGAAACCGTAATACTACAGCACACAAAGACATTCTCTACAACTTGGGAACAATTGGTAGTAATTTGAGGAAATTAACTTAGCCCATACATAAACTTATAGCCCAACTTAGCCCATACACCACCCTCTCTCTCGCATACACCTTGAGTCGTCACTAATGATTAGTCCTTCTAATCATTGATGCAATATGATTGCAGCCAACTATTAAAGATTTTACTGGTTTCCAGTCTCAATCTTGCATCTGGATTCGATCTCGACCTGGCCTAACCCAATCTCAGCTTGTACTTGCTTTCTAATGAAAGTGTGTGTGAGAGAGATTTGTCCTGCTCAGCTAGAATTAAAACCAGATAAAAGCAATAAAACACTGAATGTTCTCTAGATTATAAACTGTAACTGATAAAAGATCTCCAACATCTCTAACACATGACCAGCACCTGTCCCCGTCATAAGACTTGATAGAAATGAATCTACACCCTGATAAGTTCAAGATGAGMGATCTATTTGAGTAAATATACTATAAAAACACACACACACACACACACACTTCAAGCAGAGAGAAAAATAGTGAAGCGAGTGTCAGCCGTGAAACCTCGATGAGRGTTAAACGCTTATAGCTTGGCTAGAGCGGAGGGTTTCTCTCTCCACCTCGCTCCTGCTGATTATCCTGGCAGGGAAAATCGTGCTCCTGGCACCAACTGCACTGATGGCAAGCACATGCTGTAGTGGAGAGGATCCCAACCTGCAGCTCTATACACACAGAAATTCACTGCAGCGTAACTCAGAAGCTCCGACACCCGAGTTGAGGCTCCAACATTTAACAAACAGTTTTTTAACCAAGAGATACGACGAGATTAGTTCAATTTCATGATAAACGACATCACAGTACAGTACTTATCTTTTTTTAARGATATCTAAAAGMTAGCCGTTACAACCTATTTAAAAAGAAAAGCAAATGACTGTTACATCCCCCACGTCTAGACCAGTCCTTGTTTCAGTAGTAGCTAGGGGGTGCATTCAACATAACACCTACATCAGTTGAATAACTTTGTCGACTAATGCTAGATCTAACTCATAATTCCTAAAAGGAACAACCCTGACAGCATAAAATGCCTAGTTTATAGCATTATCAAAATGCCAGTTTTACACTTTACATACAGGTATATGGTTTGAACCAATTAAAAGATGAGTATGCATTTTCCCCYATTTCATACATTGTAAATTTAGCAAATGCTTCTACTGTCTCTCTCCCCCTTTATTTTTTTCATTCTTTCAAAGTCCAGAGTGCCAGTCATCAATCAATCATTCATATTTGAACCAGACTCAAGTTTCTTGTGYCGTCACATTTCGACACAGATCTTAGGACATTCATTGCAGACTTGTACAATCATCTGCACAATAATAATCACAAACAATCATCTGCACAATCACTGGAACAATCACTTACACAAACCATTGCAGACCCTTTTCTTTAACATATTGCGGACTTTTCCATACATTTGTGGAAATTGCACACTACGTGGACTGTTCACAGTATATATTCCCATGTCATGCTGTCACATGATCATATTCTGCTTTTTTATACCTATATTTATTTTACGATTAAATTTTTTTTTAAAAAAAACATGTGTGTGTGGTGTGAGATTCTCTGCTTGTTAGAATATGTACATGCTTAAGAGAAAAAAAAAAAACCCTATCCCAATGACAAGCTCCAGGAAGGATGAAAGGATATGCTTATAACGACGGCCTGAAGAGAGGCGTGAGCCTGAGCAAAAGATCCTGTCTGGAGCCCAGTGGATCTGTCAACTGAATAACAATATGGATGCTTACAACATCATGGGACTTTCATAGGAAGCCTCGGCAACAAGGAGAAAAATATCCTTTTCAAAAAGACAGAAGTGATACACACACAAACCCACGCAGGTCCATAAAAATCAAGCAGTGGTTTAGGACATCACTTGGAACTAAGCAGCTGTGGTTTCTGTCTCAGGGCAGAATGGAAACTTTCCATCACGACAGTAACATTTGAGACCGATGAAACGCAACGCCGT
>QMIH01000477.1:238003-267203 GCA_003987875.1 Clarias batrachus
CGTATAAGAAAAACAAAAACATTCAACAAAACCATTTCATGAAAGACAAAGACAAAAACAAGAAAAAACAAAAACAAACGTTTAACAAAACACAAAAAAACATTTCATGAAACACGAAAATGTTTGACGTAAAAACAGTAAAACTTTTTACAAAACACAACATTTCAGAAAACACAAAAATTCCCCAAACATTAAACAAGACCTGCTTATACTATTAGAGACCCAAATACATCCTAATGTGACTAAAAAACTTTTACACCACCACCGAGATTGCTACAGTACTGTATGCGTCACTTTATCAGTTCACACAAGGAAAAGCAGAAGCAGTGACACCATAATGAGGCTAAAATTAAAATAAATCTCTRGTATAACAGAGACACTATTTGCTATTTCATGCTGCACTACAWCACAGCACTTCCCAAAAACTTTCTCAAAAAGTAGAACGTGTTAGTTCAAGCGCAGTCAATGAACCTCAAACCACCACTGGATATCACACTGTGTACGGTTCTGTATGTGACAAATAAAATTCTAATTTGAACAAAAGCCTTAAAGAAACCTTGAAGATTAGAAAAGAATCCACGCCAGTCAGGGGACTTAAACTGGAGCTGCTTCATGGGAAGGAAAACGGAAGGAAGTAATTGAAGTGTGTGAGAAAACCTCCTCAACATTGTGCTTGTGGATGGACAGACTCCATCGTTTCCTTTCAGCTCCACCCAGAGACAGGGGAAACACCAGAGCACTGACACAGTACAGTAGGTGGAAGTCAGGCTTCTGCTTACACAAGTGAAACCTCATGTTCTGTACTAAGGAAGAGGTGAAAGGTCTACAACGAGCAGCTAGGTGGTCTGTGTAGTTTTACTAATACACCAACCACCATCTCTCACCTTGACTTTAAATGGCAGTAAGAAGATTTATAGTGCTTTATGAAATTCATTGGACAGTTAAAACTATAAGAACCGGGAGGAACCTGACTGCTGTTTCCGAAGAAAAAGGGAACAAATGAGAGAAAAGCAGAAGAATAGAAAGAGAGAAAAAAACAGAAGAACGAGGGGTTTTCAAGTCAAACCACGACGTTTTATTGTGAAGAGTAACAGAACGCAGGTATGAGAGCAAAAACTCCCTACAAAATCACCCCGTTACACTAATGCATTTATCCCAGCTTTATCTTGAATACCATCAAAGTAGAAAGTTTTCTCAGTACATTGGAGCCATGATCGGACTGTCGGCTTCACGTCTGAAACGCTGGCCTCCCAGGAACTCCACTTTATTGTACAAGTGGTGTTGGTGGATGATTGTGTGTACAGTTCCCACAGACAGATGCGTCTCTTCCACATCCATAAAACTGCTGGCTAAAGACACACTAATTATTTAAATCAAGGTTGTTAAAGCAAGCACCCTTTACAGGGACTATAAGCACATGCTTTTAGACACTCCATGCACGATTTCACACAGATTAGATTTGTGAAGCGCAGTCATGAGGAGCAAAATTCCGGAGGCAAAAGCATGAAAATCAGATGTTGAGCAGCAGACGATCAGCTGATTCACTGTGATGAGGATGAGACGAGAGACGGGAAAAATCTTCAGCTAAACAGGATGGTTTGAGTGAAATAATGAAGTAACACCATTTTCACAATTACATTTTATGGCATTTGGCAGACGGCCTGATCCAGAGCGACTTGCAGAAGCACTCACAATAAATAATAAAAAGTCTGTTGGGGAGGTTAAAATAAAGGGTCAAGTAACAATGGGGAGTCGTCATGGGGCTCTTTAGGAAATCAGGGTTTATTTCCTTTTAAAGATATATTATACAGATATAGTAATAATAATAATAATAAKAAGAAGAAGCACTTTCAATAGGAAACCAAGTTTTCTTATAAACTCTGTTGGTTCCCAGACTTTGTACAGTGCTTCGGAATAATAATAATTATAATAATTTTAAATTAAGAGGTCTAGAGACTGCATGAACAATGTTCCAGCAAGTTACTGCCTCTACTTTATTTCTTGTAGCAATTATTGAAACGTATTTACTTTTATTCTTTCTCCATAATTTATTCATTCATTCTTCTTCTACACAGCTTATCCTGTACAAGGTTGTGGAGGCCTGGAGAAATTCCAGGAAATTTTGGGTACACCCTGGACAATGTGCCAATCCATCGCAGGGCGCACACACACACACACACACACACACACACACACACACACACACACACACACAATGTGTAATTTGCAAACGGCAATTAGCTTAATCTGAATGTCTGTGGACTGTTGGAGGAAACCCGAATATGTGGAGGAAACCCACCATGCGTCAGGGGAACATTAAAACCCCATGCACACAGTCCCGGAGATGAGAACCGAACCCTTGACCTTGGAGGTGCGAGGCCACAGTGCTTACCACTATGCTACTGTGCCGCCTCGATCTACATAAATGTTCTAAAATATACRAAAGAAACAAAAACAAAATCATTTACAATTGTGATCAGTTTCTGATGGTAAAATCACAGAGGTTTAAGGCTAAACATCAGAGCAGAACGAGCTGGTCCTAGATCTGTGTAAGAGGAATAAAGTAATAAACTATCTCTAGCTTAAGCAAATAATCCCCCCCCAATCAGTAACTAACATCCCGTACACACTGCACTGACTCTCATATACTGTACATCACATAAATGAGCTTTAACAACACAACGCTGCCCTCTAGTGGTGAGCCTAGATATTAACGGGAAGAGTAAAGTCTGGGATTGGATGACGTCGGGGTTGTAATTCCTGCGTCACTGCACAGGGAAAAGTGACGAGACGAGTGTGCATCTGAAAACAAATTTACACTAAATATACAAGCACGCAGAGGTTTAAAGTATCTCCCTTAAATTTAACAATGTCGAATCAATTTAATTTTGAGGAGAATGTGTTTAGTTTATATGAAGGTAGTGTCGTCCACATAAGCAAATGTGTGCGCGCGAGTGCGTGTGTGTGTGTGTGTGCTGCCAAAAAGAATAATAAAAAAAGGAAGAAAAATCGAGCGGTCCTGTGGTAAAAATTAATAAATAAATACATACACAGTTATTGCAGTTCAGGTCACAGGCAGCAGAGGGCGCCAATCTTACAAACTGTTTTATATATGTGTCGCGGACACCTAGTGGGATGTAACGGTACTGCACGTATAACAAATAAATGTTTTTAATTTTGATATTAGGCTTAATATTTCTGATTAAACATAACGTTAAAAAATAACCAGATCAAATCCATGGGATTTACACAACCTGATATTTTACATTTACCCAGCACACCTGATTTAATTAATCAACTTAGTACCAGCCTTTTCTTAATTGAAGTGGGTGTGCAATTAATAGAGCAGAGAAAACACTAACCTATGCAGGGCAGTACTCCTCCAGGAATAAGATTGAGAACCACYGTCTTAGTCTTGTGTGTTGATTAGAGTTGTGCTTAAACGTTTGGGTGGGCCGCAGAAGATTTTTACATTTCACACCGTCACCGTAGCCTTGTTAAGTTTGGGAATTGCTGGTGTACATGCCTCAATTTTATTAAAAACAGTACTCCAAATGTCCATTTCTGTACTTTACATGAGAACTTTTAGTAGAGGAGACTTACTTTTACTCCCCTACATCAAATATCTAAAACGAATATCTGTGCTCCTGCTACTGAACTAGATTTCTCCATGGCATTGCGTTACACAACCACAGCAGTGTGTAGTATTTGTAGCGAGACTATTATACACAATTGCGTTGCTTGCATTTCCTCCAAGACATGACTAATAATGCAACAGGTGTTTCAATTCAGAAGCAGAGACGGTTGCAGGCGGCGCCGGAAAACAGAACTTTCACTATCTGTAAGGAAGGATGAAGAAGAAGAGAAAAAAAACGTAGCTAGGCTACTGTGAGCTAATACAATCCCTGTAAATTTAAATAAATTTGAAGGTGAGTACTTTTGTTCTTTTACTCAAATGCACACATACATGGAGAATTTATACATTTATTTGAGTGATATTCACCCTAGGGAAACTGTTTTCACTCCAGTACTGGATTTCTGTTCTTTGACCACATTGTGAAATAAACACTATATAATCACTTTTTWAAAAAAAAACTTTTATTCTTGTTCCTCGGTAGAAAGTTTTATTTCCCAAATCCTTATGCGTAAAAGTAAATGAGAAGGACAAACATTTCTCTTTAAAATCTCTTTCAAAGTGACTTGGGTAATGCAATTTTAATCTACCCATTATCCAGAGTGTTCCAGGTGCAGGGGATTTTATTTAGAACTCGGAACTTTCTAGAATGTTGTAGAACTTTCTAATTTTTACATTTAACATTTTAGAACTATCGAGAACTTTCCATAGTAATATACACACAGGGGCTCACCATTTAATTGTAAAGTAGTTTGAACTGCCAGAGTGAACACACACACCTGAAGGTATGCATAAATACACGCAACTCTTCATTTGTATGTTTTATTCAGACTTAATGTAAAAGCGCAAAGTTGCCTGTTTTTAAATAGAACGCTATTTAATTTCTACATTTCTTTATCCACGTCACAAACACAAAGTTTGAAAGGAGTTTGAATGGCCAGCATCTGTACTTTTACGACACCAGCAAGTAAGAAATAATTTGTGTTACATAAAATAATCAACTTCACGGTGGCTGTAATCAAGGACATGTACAGGGACATAGTTTTGCACCAATGATAATAATATTAACTATTATTCAACTATTGTCCTAATAACGAGACCCTAATAATTTTTCTAAATTTAGCATGAATGTTTTGATGTTGTTAAGACTTACAAGATTTTGTCCTGTAAGTGATTAACCAAATGTGTGAAGCTGATTTATGAAAGATCATAATCATAATCCTGAAACAGAAAGTAAGTTCTGTAATTAGACTGACAGTCTGTTATTTGGAGCTGAAATCTACCTTGTAAACTATTCCTTAAAACAGTTCCGGTGATGAGAACCGGCTCCTGTTTGGTTGGAACGAAAACCTGTTTGGRCACCCTGCAKCACTGATTACAAAAAAGAGAGAGAGAGAAAAGATTTGCCCATGTTTTTTATTTTCTAAACAGCTTCAGCAGGTTTGCCTAATTATCTATCCCCCTTAATATTAACTTGGAAAAGTTGCAATAAAAATATTATATAATGGATTAATGAAAACATCTTGAGATATGCGAGCAGTGTCAGATGATCTCAGTGTTTACATTGACAACACTGTTTACACGCCCTTATCTAATATTCCTGTACGTGGAAGGCTTTAGAGATTCCAGGAGTACATACCTAAACATACAAGGTCATGAAGGAGCGAAAGCTGAAAGCATGAAAGCAATTCCAGGAAGTTCTGGAAGACAATACACAGGGTTTGGTTATAAACAATCTTCTCTCTATTTTTCAGCTTCCTCTACAGTGACATAAATCCTATTATTTACCAAATTTCAAGTCAGAGAAGAAGTTAAGACAAAGATAGCTTGATATATGCACAGACTACTCGTCTGTCAAGGTTCTGTCTRGTTTCAATCCCCAACAAGCGGACTTGAGCTGGTCGGTATGAGCATCAGGCTGCGAGCGCAAACTTTGATTTCGTGGTTGTGTCAATATCTGCTCATCTGATCACTGGTCCAGCCAAAGTCAGAGTACATGCGAGTCATCATAACAGATTCGCTGCTACTACCACGAAGCAGGCGCGTGGAAAAACATTGACATTTAGATAAGAAGCGGAAAAGTAAGGATACGAATGAACGAGGCAACCTGGACATACAAAACCATTTATATTTTATTTTATTTWAAATCAGGAAGAAAAACATCAAAAATCAGACAAAAAAAGGTGCATAATAAGTTACAGACACAGTAAGAAGAGAGGAAGGAAAAATACAGGCACATTCGAGTTAACAACAAAAAAAAGGTCAATGTCTCCTTATGATGTCTCTATATGATGTCATGAACATCAAGGCTTTTGATTACAAGTTATCTTTTGGTGCACCTTCTTAAAACCTGCTTGTTGTGTCTCTACAGTCAGAGGAATCAGAGACCTGAGTCACGCAAGAAATGGCACAAGTCCATAAGCACTCCTGTCTCCTTGCATAATTAGGTCACGTCTTTTATTATCATCATTCGATAATCATCATAATTACGCATAATAATCATAAGAAAAAAATGTCTATGTGCATAATTTAACATTTAATCAAATAATAGTCTAATTTTTGGCCCGTCTCAGCAAGTGTTTGTGAAAATAAATAATAAGCCCCAGGTTTTTACTTTTTCTTTTAAAGGATATTGTTGATTAATTTAGAAAGAAGCAAATATAATAATAATAATAATAATAATAATAATTATAATATTATGGACTGTACTCTGTGAACTATTTAACATAAAAATCCTTATGACACGATCATTCAAGTCGATCAGTTCTCACAATCAATCAATCAATCAACTGCGTCCTGCTTCAAGAACTTCAAAGCTCCAAAAGTCAGGACTCCAGCTGGAAAGTTTCACTGCTTCATAAATAAAGGTAGATAAACCTATAAAAGCTATAAATATATTTCTACTTATTTGCCTTTGACAACTGATTTATATTTTCCGACGTGTAAACATTGCTTCAGAGGAAGAGGATTTTCTGCAGGCACAATGCAATACAATATGTTGGTTTACGGGTTCAGCAGTGGAGGACGGTGTCAGGGAGAGAACCGACGGTGCACTTCGACTCGGATTAGAGCGCTCRWGTGCCATGTCAGAGGGGAAAAGAGGAATCCAGTGTCTTGGTTGAAAGAAAAGAAAAAGAAAATTTTGAGCAGGGTGTGCTTGCAACACCTAACCAGCAGGTGTAACTGTAACATAGATAAGACTGCGGTGTTGAAAGAACAGATCTTTATAAACATTGGATAAGTGACGAGCACGTCATGCTCACGGGCCTCTGGGGGGARGGGGGGGCACCCATATAAACAAACTAGACTGTCCAATCAGGTTTCATATGATACCCTGGTGTCACATTACACACGGGCAGACGAATACTGAAATGGGAAAATGCTCTTCTGGGTGAAAAAGTACGAGTCTCACGAGAAGAGGTGAACGGAATGAAGTCGATGCAGCGAAGCACTTTGGTTTAACAGACCTTGACATGATTGAGTCAACATCAAAACATGAACTGACTGTTCAATAGAATAAATAACCTCTTGTACACATTATATATACATATATATAAAGAGCTCCATTTATCATCAGTCATACGTCAGTACAATATCCCCCTCAAAAAAAGAAGGGGAGAGAGGGGAAAAAAAAGAAGAAAAAAAAAGTACACGCCACAKTGACCCATAATACTTATTCTCTGACCTAAACTCTCCTTAACTGAGGAGCGAAACTGAAATGAACCTGTTTCATTCATCATTGTTTGTACAGACAAGGTCTATAAGCTAATGAAACATCGGTGACACAGAGAGAACCTTTGGGGGGTAAAAAAACAAAAACAAAACCACTACAAAAAAAAACAACAACCCTAAACCGATCGGCATGAGAGCGCATCGGCACGACCGCTGATAAGCCGACGGTTTCACCACACGTTAATCGAGTGAAGTTGATTACTTACAGGTCCTTTTTGTGTGCGTAACGCTGTAGCTTAACCTCCAAGCTTTGGGAGAAAAAAATAATAAAACAAACAAACAAAAAACTAAAGCAGCGCAAGCAGTWTTCAGTAACAAACACTTTCTGTCCAGAAGATAAATAAAAACAACAGAACATGCATGAGTACGAGGATGGTTTTCTTTCTTTTTGTTCCCTACTGCGCCAAGTTCAAACCAGCTGAACTTCCCACGATCCCAGCTTCATCTTTAACATAAACTTCATGGCTAACGTGACAGAGCAACGTATGGTCGACGTGTCAAACCCTGTAACACTATTGTAAAGATTTATTATAAACGTCTAAAGAATTCTGAAATGTYCTCTGTTAGTTTTGATCACTTTAGTGATATGATGCACAAACCTACGTCTAGCTCGACACATACATGATCAATAATAATAATAATAATAATTAGCTGCCAAATACAGATCAGCAACCCTGAGGGTGTTGAAAGGCCTCGTGTGAAGTTTTACTGACAATTTAGCATGGGGTCATTAAGCCACGCCCATATTTTTATCATATCTTGCGGACTTCTCGGGTGAACCAGCATCAGACTCTTATAGGCACACGGGTTGTTGCGATATTTCTCCTCGATGCCGAAAGTACGGAAACCCTTGTGCTTCTCTGGGGCAAGTCCCAACTTCCTCAGGCACATGCCAGTATAGACATCATCGATGGGGTACAGCGGAACCGTGTTCATGATCCCATAAAGCCGCCTGGCCAATGTTCCGGAGTAAAGATACCCTCCTCCGCCTGCATACGGTGGATATCTCCCTACAAAAATGTTCTCCGGGATGTAGTACTTAACCTTCTTGTCCCGGTGAGGTCCAGCATTCGTTATCACATCCCCGACGAACAGGTCCCGCGCCTTGGCAGGGGACAGCCCCTTGAGGAARTCTATGATGAGGAAAGTGTTGACGAAGACATCGTCGTCACCCTTGAATATGAAGCTAGCATTCGGACAGCGAGTGTTGAACCACTCGAGGAAAAGGACCTCTTTAGCGGTCAGGTTAAAAAAGGAGTCCCTGTAATCCCACTGAAGGATGTCTCCGTGCACGGAGCTCTCGTACGCCAACATCGGCGATAAGTCTGGGAAGTGGTCCACGGCGGTGGCGTTGCCAAGAAGGAATACGGTCACAACAGTCTTGTTTGCCACGAGACCCGCCCGACCCCAGGACTCCCGTATGGCCTGGCGCCGGTCGAAATGTGACGCCAGCGATTTGATGGCCAGCAACAAGAACGGCTGGTCTCGGCATATCCGAGGCTGATCCACAACCATGCGATATGACCTGCACCGCATGTACAACAGAAAGTCTTTAAAACGATCCGGAAGCAAGCTGAAATTCTTTATTTGCGTCATGACCTTCAAGTCCGGCTCGCAGGAGTCTCTGGTGGCCGTGTCGTTGAGCCACGCCGGCAGGACGCCATCGAGCGTGCCGTTTGGTCCGTTCAGGATCGGGTTGTTCATGTGGTCCAGTTTCTGCTGCTGGCGGTTCCAGAAGGCGTCGTCGGGGGACAGTTTGCCCCAGAATGGTTTGGTCGGGATTCGGATTTTCTGCCGGCTGTTTTTATCCTGGCTGGCACTTCTCGAAACTTCCACTATGATGAAGACGCACGCGGTCATTATAGTCATGACGACGAGCTTCAGCTTCCTTCGAGGTCCATGCATGGTGCCAGCCTTCACCTCCTGCACGACAGAGAGACACAGAGTACAGTCAACACTTAATACAGTGAAGAAAAAGAGGAAGGCTGCTGTGAAAAACGAGACATTCATGCAACTGATATTGCCAAAAACGTTACCATCATACAATTATCTTAGACATCTGAGTACTTCAAGTGATACAGATGGTGCATTAGCGCTTGATCTAGTGTTGCTCCACGTATAGCTTGAGGTGAACTCGACTTCCTGAAACACCCTCTCTCCCTCTCTTTGTCTCTGTCATTTGACCTAAGGCAACCCTGTCTTAGCAACCAGACAGGTGAGGCTGTACCGCACTAGTATTTATGACCTTGACCTATTGTGCTATTGTGTGCTGTCTTCCTCCTCCTAACAGACAACTAACCTCGCCATATTTCCCTTTTTCTTTTTTTTTTTTCTGGTGCTCATTTACTCGTCTCTGCATCCGTCTTGTGACTCTATTTGCTGCTGAACTTCCCAGAAAAAGAAATCAACATGTTTTATAACCATCACATGCTCTGTATTTCCAGTATCACATGATAGAAATACTTCAGGGACCCATTTCAACACAAAACACCAGAGAGGTAAACCTCATTAAATACTGTATCAGTGACGGTCTCTATGGGGTCTGATCTAAAAAATATTATAATAAGCAGGTTTGTGCTACATATGAATGTTCAATTTATATATAAAGAGAGAGAGAGAGATTATTATTATTATTATTATTATTATTTTTCCCTGCCCCATGCCCTCAGAGGCTGAAACAATGGACTGGATTTAGGAAATGTAACACACACACACACACAAAAAAAAAAAGAATAAGTGATTGCTTCCGTTACAATATTTTGTGAAAAACCTCTTTCAAAGCAGGAAAAGGAAAAGGTGTGGTGCACAGAAGCCTGAGCCTCCATATAATATAAATAGTGGTTTGGTCTTTGAGCATGAAAAAGCTATTTTACAGCAAAGCAGGAATAAATAGTGTGCATTTCAAAATCATAATAATAATAAATAAATAAAAACTTGAGAAGTTTGACTCCAGTTTAAAAACTGCCTCATGTATGAAAATCTCTGGCTCCCACTCAACGCGCTGCATCGATCTACTCCAATGTGTCACATTCATCAACTTCATCCTCGATTACAGAAGCTGTTTCCCATGAAAAGAAATATTCAGCACCCTGAAAAGCATTTGCATGATATTTTCTTTGTTGCTGCGAAGCTTCATTTGAATACTGTCTGCATGAAGTGCTGGTCTGCGATAACAAAGAGCAGTCTAAAGTCAAGGCTGAGCGTGGTCTTAAAGGGGACACGTGTCCTGAGCCATCCTGAGCTCTCAATACACGTATACAGTACACGTTCATTCACGTGGAGAGCGCTACACCTTTTCTTTCTTTTGGATCACTTGATCTCAGTAATGCTCCTAGTTTTTACACATGGAAACGTTTCTGGGAAATTCCGGCATGTTTGCCGGGATATGTTTAAAGATTCAGTCGCACTGGAGGTGTGAACTCGGGATTCAGTCCTTTATCTGGTTTGCTTTGCTTACTGCTAATACTGTGAGCAGCCATATCAATATTTAGACCCGTGAATCAGATACATCGCGTACGCAYTGCTTACGTTGTATAGAAACTTGAAATGTATTTTTAAATAAGATATATAAATTTTTAAATATCACATAATGATTTTTTTTCTTCCTATAATTCTCCAGTCCAGTAGATGACAGTATTGTGTGTGTGTGTGTTTTTTTTTTTTTGGCACGTTACCGATCTTTATTGAAAATGTACACATACAATTTTCAATTACATGTTTTACATACAATTAAGTCGTTTAGYAGAGATTTTCCTCATGCAAGACATAAGTCTTGAGACTCCCCTCATTTCATCATATGAAATTCAATTCAATTATGTGAACGTGTTTTACTGCGACAGGCTGCAAATTGCCTAAAGGTAGAATTCAAAAATGTATTGTTTCAATCAGGATACTAATCACCTCCTGATCACCTCCTGATCATCTGCTCCTGTTTCTCACCGGGTCAGGCCTCGAGTTAGATGCTTTTTTATGCATTAATGATTCATGGCTCACTGTGTGGCTTAACAAAGGAAAAAAACATTCCTCTGATACTGCTCATGTACTGAAAATAAAAGAGAGGGGGGAAAAAAAAGTTCTTCATAAAACCAGAAGAACTATTCCAAAAGACTAAAGAAAAGAAAAGTATGACTCTTTAGCCTGAAGAAATCCGAAGAAATGAGGAATGAGAGGGGGGTGTCAAGGCTTTTGCACAGTATATACTGTATATACATATTCCTGTAGATAAAGTTGAAATCCTGGGACTCAAATGTACACGAGTTTGCATCAACTGCTCATAATAAAAAACATTTAGCAGAAATGGCGAAACTATTGAAAAATGCAGATGAGGAAAGAGGATTAATGCAATTCTGCAGACGGTGTGTAATATTTTTATGAAATCTGTAAATTTCTGAGAAGTTAACATTTGAACATTTAACTAAAAAGGTTCAAAAAGTGTGAATCGATTCTGAATCAAAAATTGACCCATCAATTCAATAAATTGAATCCACTTAAAAAAAAGACTGATTAAAGTGAATAATAAATTAAANCCGATCTTTATTGAAAATGTACACATACAATTTTCAATTACATGTTTTACATACAATTAAGTCGTTTAGCAGAGATTTTCCTCATGCAAGACATAAGTCTTGAGACTCCCCTCATTTCATCATATGAAATTCAATTCAATTATGTGAACGTGTTTTACTGCGACAGGCTGCAAATTGCCTAAAGGTAGAATTCAAAAATGTATTGTTTCAATCAGGATACTAATCACCTCCTGATCACCTCCTGATCATCTGCTCCTGTTTCTCACCGGGTCAGGCCTCGAGTTAGATGCTTTTTTATGCATTAATGATTCATGGCTCACTGTGTGGCTTAACAAAGGAAAAAAACATTCCTCTGATACTGCTCATGTACTGAAAATAAAAGAGAGGGGGGAAAAAAAAGTTCTTCATAAAACCAGAAGAACTATTCCAAAAGACTAAAGAAAAGAAAAGTATGACTCTTTAGCCTGAAGAAATCCGAAGAAATGAGGAATGAGAGGGGGGTGTCAAGGCTTTTGCACAGTATATACTGTATATACATATTCCTGTAGATAAAGTTGAAATCCTGGGACTCAAATGTACACGAGTTTGCATCAACTGCTCATAATAAAAAACATTTAGCAGAAATGGCGAAACTATTGAAAAATGCAGATGAGGAAAGAGGATTAATGCAATTCTGCAGACGGTGTGTAATATTTTTATGAAATCTGTAAATTTCTGAGAAGTTAACATTTGAACATTTAACTAAAAAGGTTCAAAAAGTGTGAATCGATTCTGAATCAAAAATTGACCCATCAATTCAATAAATTGAATCCACTTAAAAAAAAGACTGATTAAAGTGAATAATAAATTAAATCACAGCTCTATCGGTATGATGTCGCGTGCTGAAGAGTCGGTTTCCATCTTTCCTATCTAAGGACAGGTTTTCTTACTTCTTACTACTTTAAGTGCTTTCAAGGTCCAGTCAAATGCAACACAAGTCATCGCTTTCTCCTTAAATAAACTGTCAAATTCAACACAGTCAGATGCTTTACATGTCRTATCAACAGTCAGAGCATCCAAGCCTGTACACGAGTCAGTACTGAAGCATAACCACTGGTTCTGCTCGAACGCAGTGACGATGTTCCACTTGTGTTTGGTTTAAATGTGCAGGAGAAACCAGTGCTGCAGACTCAAACTGAATTAAAGGAGATGCTTTAAAGCCTGGGAAGATGGCAMGATGCGACACACATGTAGTGAGGGTTGGTCGTGCGATTGTAAACAAAACAAAAAGCTTACAAGCAAACCAAAAAAGCATGTCAGATTTTAACATTTAAATCTGACCAAGGGAAAATTTAAGAGTCTCACCTTCTTTGGTAGTCAAATGCGTCTCAAAAAAAAAAAAAAAAACCTGCATGAAACTCTTACTGTCCTGACACGCTAGCAGCAAGTTTAATCTCATGCAACAGCTACAACTGGATGCTGAAATGTTAAGCACCTCTAGATGACAGCCTGACAGCTAGAGTGTCATCTTCGCTACAGTACGTCATATGAGGCCTCATCTGACTGGTTCTGCTTTGAAAAGGTCAGCGAAAACCGTGTCAAGACATYAATCGAAGTGGTGCCCYGCCCCGCCCAAGGTGATCCTGTCTGTAAACCCGCGCACCAGATACCCGTATTAAAACAGCGACTCTTTCAGCACAAAGTGCTTTTGACGGGGATCGTCTGTAGGCTTTCTGAAAGAGAAGCTGGATTACAAACTGCTGATTCAGGAAGCACAGACAGCGTCACCACAAAAGTTTATCTGATAATGTTTTAGCGTGACTGCTGGTTATGATGTCCGCATGCAAGGAGGTAGTGATTTACTTCCAGCATTTTACAAGCAAGCACACACTGCTAATGTGGACGGCACTTCAAGTAGAGTCGCTCATGTAGATTTCACACGCTTTTTCTTAGCTAATAGTCAAACACTATAAAAATCAGAACTGACAATCAGTAATTAATAATTAATGATAACCAGATGCACATTTCCCTCTTAGTTTAAGCTTGAAGTTTTAAACAGTTCACACGGCACATAAGTATCAAGTGTTTCCTCCTACAATGATTTATTTGTTGCCGCCCCACAGTGTTGACAAAGTCATAAAAAAAAGTTAATATTTAGTAAAATATACAACATTTAATCATTTTTAGAGCACAGAGATCTGATTCGCTCAGCCTTTCTCTCTCTCTCTCTCTCTCTCTCTCATACGCTCAGACCTGAAACATTGCCGGTTTGCTGAAAATCTTTTATAACGACAGCGATCCATTTTGTTCCGTGAAAATAAAGATGGTGGAAGAGGAAGAGGATTGTAAGCAGACGAGGCAATCCGGTTTTCAGAGAGGAATCGCAGTGACCCGACTCTTCAGTTAAGATATTTGGCTATTAAGGATAGCTACGCTAACGTCAGATTACACTTGGGTTGTTGAGGTTCCCTTGACATGCAAGACAAACCTCATCGGTTAATACCAATGTTTTTAAATCATTAGTTAATCCATTACCGATGCATCATTAACATCTCAGTGTCTCKGTCTCAACATTAAATAACTGAACAGAGGTTTTTCCATTGCGTTTATTTTTTTGTTATTAGTTATTATTAGATGTTACCTGTTGTCAGGCAGGCTGGAGATTCTTCAGGTCTATTTGGCCTATAAAGTGTCCACTTCAGGTCTTTACCCCATCCTAATACTTAGACAGATGAGAACTGGAGCGAGGCAGCAATCTGCAAAAAAAAAAGAAAAAAAAGAAAGAAAATCTTGTATTAAATGTATTAACACACATCTCGTTTAGGGACAGAATAATCAGGGCGACTTACTAATTATGTAGGCCAGCAGRCCAGGTCAGTTTCACACACACAGACACTTGCACACACTAGCAAACTGTGAGGAAGTGCAAGAGGAATGATTAACGCGTGACATCTCGAAACGCAAGAAAAGACGTGACCTTTTGTTCCCCTTTGCAATGGTTAAGTGTCTTCTTTTCTTGTAGAACAGCATTACAATCTAATCTCTATTGCTCGTCCTTGTGGGAACAGCTGGTGGAACATGTTCGGTCGACCACGCTTACACCTAATCACCTTTTTTCCGTCTTATCGTCTTTAACTAAAGAAACCAGCACTCCTATCACACACATTTGCGACCCTCTCTAACCAACATTATTTACTATTTGTTTGGTCAAGTCGCCTTTCCAGTTCAGAAATCTGCTCCCTCCAATAATCCTCACACTGCCTTAATGTTTTAATGCACAACAGCATGATTACTACTGCGAAATATACTGCAGCTGTTCATGTTGCGTGTTTTCGACGGGTCGTTTTAAGAATACCGCTAATGGATCACTTAAACTGATCGAACAGATCTGAACACTCACCAGGCTGATTATCTGAACRACTGCAAACACTTTGGTGGACAGAAGAGCGACTGTTTCAGTCAGTCAGACATGCCTTACAGCAGTGAGCAGGGAAAACAGCACGTTTCTTTTATTTACGCTCTAAAAACGGGTAAAGAACGCCAACACGTATAAGGAGGACACTGTGCAAGTAAAGCTTGGAAAACTCCAAACACTTAATGTGGAAAGCTAGAATTAATTTTCCAAAAGCAGCCYGGTAGGWGCCGTTTGGGCCAGAAGCAAACTGACACAAAAACATTCCGCCTGCCTCAAGCGCCAGGGTTACATAACCTCGCTCAGACTCGCCTTTGCATTCTGAGATACTACATGCTCCTGAAGACTAGAATGTTCTTTATGTTCATACACAAATAAAAACTGGTTCAAACTGTGTCAGAGTGCGTACCGTAGGTCGTAAACAACCGCTGAGACTACGTTAGCATAGCCTATATGAGCTTAGCCTAGATTTTTCTTTTTGTGCAAAATAAACTAGAATAACTGTTAAAAAAGAAGTTGCCTTAATACATTAAGAAGTCACATATTATACTCAAAAACATGTTTGCATAGGTCTTCGAGCTCTCCATGATGTGCGTGTGTTAATGTTTCAGCTGAAATGCTGCTTGATTTTCTCTCTTTCACTTTTTTYCCCCAAATGTGCCGTTTCAGTGTCTGCAGATTTACATGAACTGCTCTTGAACGTGAACGTCATTAGAGGCATTTTTCTAGCCAATCACGTCTTGGAAAGGATTGGAAATGTCTGGGACCAATTCTCGTATTGGTAATCCACACTCACTATATTTTTAAAAAATATTTTACTTTTTTTTTTTCATATGAGAAGGTCAAATGTCATCGTTTGTCTATAACGCTGCAGGTGGCCTGCTCTAATCTACAGATGGCGTACAGAATATGGTTGGGTACCGAAAACCTATAGAACCGGTGTGTACCGGACCGAAACAGAACGCGAATTTCGGTGCCTCATTTCAGTGCCACTTAAATGTCTGAACTGTCGATTAATATATTTGTTCTCTGGGGCTATAATGATGACACAGTTGTAATAAGCATTAGATTCATCAACACACATGATCGCTAGTAAAATTTAATTTACTGCATTCATGGGGTGTCAGAAATGATCGGAAAAATAAATGATTTCCTTAATTAGAAAACTCTTGAGGACTTCGGAAAGCTTTGATAATACAAATCCAAAACATTGTTATAGTAATGTTACTGTCCATTTTATTTTTATAGATTAAAAGTTTATTAGATTAGATTAAAAAAAAAAAAGAAAAGCACAAATCATCGGGAATGAGATCATCCGAGATGTGCGTGATCTTGCGTTCCACTCGCGCTGACGGCAGCAGGTGATCTACCGCTATCTTAACTTGCTAAATTAACTTGCGTTAAAATGCCTAAAACTAAACGGTCGAAAGTGTGGCTGTATTTCACAAGAAAGGATTCCGACACYGCGACGTGCARYAAATGTTTTACAGCAGTTGCRTGTAAAGGGGGAAACAYGTCAAATCTAATGAAACATTTGAGGGCACACGGGATAAAGTTAAAGCCGAGGGATGCGTCGTGTCTGACAGCTTACAGACAACAGCTGGCGCTATCGGTGTGGATGACTATGACCAGCCCCAGTCATACCAACCGTAACAAAAAGAAGTCCGGCGATTATGATGACGTCARCAGCCTTTCCGCAGGTTAGCAGTAGGCTAATGTAATGTTAACTGCAAAATGCAAATCTTGCATTCAGGCTAACAAATGGTCAAACGATTTGTAAAATACTGATGTAACATGGATTCTGTTTATCATTATGGCTTTCCAGCTAGTACTTAAAACTTTTAATATATTGTTCAATTTTAAGCCTTAAATTTTTTGTTCAATAAAAACGTATTCCTGAGTCATCCACCATCATTTTGTGGCTTTTGCAAAGTGTCGGTTCAGGCACCGTTTTGGCACCAGTACCGGTTTAAAAGTATCGATTTGGCACCGATATCGAAAAAACCCCAAACGATACCCAACCCTAGTACAGAATCCTGTGTGGTTGGGGAAATTTCTTTAAACTTTGATTAGAATTGTTGAGAATTTAGAATTATGATATTTATAAAATCGAGATACTTACAGAATCGCAAGACAAATCGAATAAGCACCAGGGTATCATGATAAAATTGCTCTTGGTGATTCCCATCCATTTTATAAAACATTTTCCTGTTCCCACCTACATTTGTGATGAACAGAAAAATTATACACACACACACACACACACACACACACGTATGTGTGTGAGCATGAATTTATGAAGACAATAGTTATTTATTTATTGCTACTGTAGATCAGCTTTTGTTGGTTAGCTCCGTACTGCTAATAGCTAACCGAGCCCATTTTAGCAATAAGGCACTAAGCCTAGCCTAGTCTTGTTTGCTCAAGCTCTTTAAAATGTTGTCCAGATAACAGCAGCGCTAGGAAGAACTGGGTGGAGTTGAGCGTTGAGGGTCTCTTGGTGTATGAGGTCACAACTGGGGAAAATCTAAATGGTTTGTTTAAGCCCCTGGAAAAACAACTGGACAAAGAGCAGGGAATGTTTTATCATTATTATTATTATTATTATTATTTATTGTTTATGTGTGTTCTGAATTTCTAAAAATATAGCAGGTCACCTTTAAACAGAATGCATTTGGATACCGAACGTCTTTGCTGATCATTTTATGTTTACTTTTTCTCCCCCCCTTTAAACCATTAATTAGTGCGATGGATGATTACGGGAATAGTATGATAATGTAAGGCGTTCCAAGTCAGAATAACAGCGGGCATGTTCTTTTAATAGTAGATTAAACACTACTTCGGGCTTGCTTCCACCAGTCCATGACGTGAATGAAACTCTCATTCCCACATTTCAGCCAACCAGAAGCTTCTTTTCTCCCGCAGGGCCTTACAGGCGCAACAAGCCCTGCTTTTTACAGTGAACAGTGCATGTTCCTCATCTGAGTCACACTGCAGAGGCACCCGGTTCACAGCACTGCGCCTAGAGCTTTAGCTAAATATTTAGGTTGTGGGAAACTTTTATTCAGTGCCAGACGTCAAACACACATCCTTAAAATACGCTAGTGTGCACTGGAATGGCATGTACAACGTGTCTGTGGTATATCGAGACTACTTACAGTAGAAGAGTGTGAAATACAGAGAGAGAGAGAGAGAGAGAGAGAGCGAGAGAGAGAGAGAGAGAAGGGGACAGAGTAAAAGAATGGTCCAACATACAGTACATTCACTTTATACATTACTGTATGTGACTGTGACCATACCCAACTCTTTACCCCTCACACACTCTCCCTGTCTCTTTCTGTCGAGCTACACATGCCGATCCTGAGCTGCCAGTGATCCAGACAGTCTCTGCCCTCCGGACCTGGTGGCCCGCTTCCAGGAGTTGATCTCGCCGCATAGTCTGTTTGGGATGCGTGTGGGGACTTGGGAAGATTCCACTTCAACATGAAGAGTGTCCTTCCCTCGACTGATGCAGACGGATGATTTTCAGAACAACAGTTCAGGACTGGAGTTTCCTACAGTCTGTCTGAGCCTCCAATAGCAAACTGGACTCCATATTAATTTAAAAACGTCATCTGGGATATTGAACTTCCAGCTGCCAAATATACAGTATGACTGCAGATTAATCCCTGCTATCCGTTATCACCCAAATGAGAATGGTTTCCCTGTTGAGTCTGGTTCCTCTCAAGGTTTCGTCCTATTGTCATCTCTGGGAGTTTTTCTTTGCCACCGTCGCCCTCGGCTCTCTCATCAGGGACAATCTGATCATTCTGATTTATACATATCCATCAACATCACATTCCATCCCCCCCCACTCTCTATCAAGTTAGATAGTTATGTCAATTATAAGCACTAAAGCATTTTGGCCTTTCCTTGTTTTGGCCTGTACCTCGGGTCCACCGTTCATACTAGCTTTCTTTGCACTGGTTTAGTAAATAAGTCCAAGTGTCTGTAAACACTCACTGCATTAACACTGTAAATGATCACAAAGTTTGGCCAACCCAGCCAACCGACCACTGTGTGTCAAGGCTAATGCTTGTTTACTGTTTGACATGTAAAATTAGCCAAGGGTTTCCTTTTAAACAGATACGTCGTCATAACTTCGAGAAACCATAGGCTATCCGCCTTCTTTCGCTCAGCCATAAATCTAATTACTTCATCTTGCTGCAATGTGTACGGATGGTATTTAGAGCACGCACGGTGAAAAAAGTGATATCTTAGCAACTGAAAAGATCTTGAATGCAGTCAAACAATATCGTCTGCCATTTCTTAATATATATACAGTACAGTGATAATGTTTTTTTAATGATTTGTGCATCCTGCGTATTTCATGCATAAATATATGAAAAAACCCATCGCTTTCGTGCATCCTCTGAGACGCATACCAACAAGTACAGACGGCAGTACCACAAGGAAACCAGCTCACTTACTCTCAGAGGTCGTTGTGCTGATTTAAAAACCACAATAGTGCGGTTTTCGGCTGTTGAAATGTAACAGTATTTTTTATTGGTTAATTTCGCCTACAAATCACTGCCTACAAAGGATTCAATTTCGTTTACTTCCTCGATTACCATCATGCAATTTTTTAAATTCGACATAAATCAGCGACGAATCACCTCAGCTTTTGGACAAAGTGATTCTTCGGATAAATCTTCATTATGGAGGTATAACAGTGGCAAAATCCCCCAAAGCAAAAGAGCATGTTGATAAGTTATTACAAGACAAGACAAGTTCGATTCCTGGGTGATGCTGTAACCTCTCGCAGCCGGAGGTCTAGAGAGAGCTGATTGGCCGAGCTCTCTCAGAGGGGAGGGATGAGAGGTACTTAGAGCTCCCACATTAATCACGGCTCTACAGCCAATCAGGGGAAGTGCAAGAGGAAGGAGGGGACAGCGCCGTCACCCCAACGATGCGTGAGTGAGCAGTTTGAAAAGACGCGGTCGGCTGGCATCACATGATTCGGAGAAAACATGTGATGGTGACTGAATGGTAATAGTAGCCTTAATGTGGGAGCCCCCTAGTGACGGGGAGGAATTGGACGCGACTAAATTAGGGAGAATATATTTTTTTCTGAAATATTTTTTCTCAGAGAAACAAATCTCAAGATGTTTTGCTTGAAACTTTTACCGCTTTTGAATAACGTGTCTAGAAATAGGTGTGATAATCTTAAATAAAAAACAGATACGCAGTGTACAGTGCAAAAAAGTCTTAAGCCCTCTCATTGCTTCCAAAGAGTCACACCTTCTTGTATTTAATGTAGTCTTGAGRAATAGTTCTTCAGGCTTCCTGAAGGCTCTCATTTTTAGACCAGTCCCTGTACCTAAACAGTTTCAGAGGAATGTTTTGTTGTTTGTTAAACCACACGGTGACCTATGAATCAATGCTGAGTGGTTGGAACAGGCGAGAGGGGAAATGAGGTTGCTGCTGAGATTGTAACATAATTAATTAATATTAATAATAAAAATAGTAACTTTCGATTTTCTTTAAATTAATCTATAACATGTAATTAAATTTAATATGGAGAAATGACAGATTTAAGATATTTTCACTTAAGATAGCAGCTTTTCTGGCTCAGCATCCCTGGTGCTATGAGAAGGCAGACGCGCATCCTAATGGCGGTGAACAAAAACACGACCAAACACGACCTCGCTGCTTAGAAATACATGTCTTAATATATGTCTTAAGAAATAGTCTCAAAAGAATGTATTCCTTTAACAACTAGCCTGTGTGTACGCCGTTGTAGGAATATTTGCTCATGCAGTTGTGCATCATTGCAGTAGAATCAGGGACTTTATCACAATCGCCATTTCCACAAAAAAGACAAAAAAACATTTTATTAGTCACCTTATCATGTTGTGACTACAGTCAAAGCAGGCATGTTTCTTCACATAGAGTGATATATGGCTGTTCGGTTAATGAGTGCACTGAATCTGGAGTTCAAGCTGAAGCTAAATGATCACCAAAAGTAAAAGAACACTATTTCAGGGACGCAAAAAGAGCCGAAACGCAGGAGCAGCAGTTTTAGTGACGAAAACTGTGTTTTAGCCAAAATCAGGATTTTAATGTCTTTGCATTTTCTTGTCTTTTATTAACCGTCACTGCAACGGACAGTTGATTGTAACAGCCAACGCCTTCACGCCAACAGTCACTCCTGTACAGAGAACTTACGTTGCTGAAAAACCATGAACCGATTTCCTTAAAGAGAGATGGAAATGCTTTTATTAACCGTTTTTGATTTGTTGAAAACAGTCATGATGTGATTTCCTGTCAGAATGGACGCCATGCTTCCATCATGTTATTAGACAGACACATCATATTACACTACCGTAAAATACCCATCATTGACAGGAAAAGAGTTTTAAGAAATAGTTAAAAGGTTCACACTAACAATAATCTGATCAGCTTTAATGTAATCAGTGATATTAATATTATTTCAGGTTGAAGCACATGTACATGTACATGCCTGCCTGTCCTTCTGTACGGCAGATCTCTTACTAATACCTTAATACAAAGAAATACAATTTTGAGTTTGAGTATCTTGTGCCTTGTTCATGCCAAGTTGTACCTCTTTCATCGTAAGCCAATTAAATACACTTTCTGTTCGGTAATCGCAGAGTGAATCACAAATAAAAAGATAAAAGATCAGATAAAAATGAATTTCTCTCTTAAAATGACTCAAGCATTCATTAAAAAATTCACTTATACCACTTCAGCGCTGTTATTTCAGTGCTGAATATATTAACTAATTCCAGTAAAAATATTATATTATATTATTATATATTATATTATTATAATTAATATCTATTGGTGCAGGTGTTTGTTTACATTGAGTAAGTAGCGCATTAAATGTTTATGTTAAAGTAGATAAATAAATCAGAAACAAAACTGTTCATAATTTTTATTCCACATTTCGTTTTCCTTCATGGTCCAGGTTAAACATCAGGCAAATATCCAAGTACTGGAAAAGTTTCAATAAATTCTGCATGATAAAATTATCGATAAGATTATTGACAAGATACGTGTTTTATCTTAATGGTTTTTTTTGTTATAAGCGCCACGGTTCCAGAACATAGACAAACTAGATATTTAAATTTCCTGCAGGACGAATAAACAAACATTCATCTTTCTTTTCATCTTTGAAGGTTCAGTTTTTAGAATCTACATTCTACATTGTTTGGAGTAAGCCCTGCTGTGTCACGCTTTCGTTTGTGTTTCTTGAGAATCGTGGCGGCTTGTAGGCGCATTACAGTCATTAAATGTGCCTTCTGCATGCTCTGTCTATGCACGGTAAATTATTATCACGTCGATGGGCTCTGTTGAGTGATGGATATAGCCACGCCAACATCAGGGGAAAAATGATGTCTGGCCAGTTTTGCATGAAGCTGTGACAAAATCTGGCTGGGCAGACAAGACAGACAGAAAGACATATTTTCTGAAATTTTCTTTGGTTTCGGGTCTTCCACACACACACGTATACACATACATACATACTCATATATTCATATATATATAGTAATGTGTGTATGTGTATACATGTGTATATATATGAGAGAGAGAGAGAGAGAGAGAGAGAGAGAGAGAGAGAGAGACACACACACACACACATATACTGTATGAGTTTGCTTGTAGAAATGCATGACATTTTCTCAGATTTTCACTTTTCAAATTAACTAAATTTATGGTTGAACTTTGCTTTGTGGTTTTAAATCATGCCCAAACAAAACATTTTTTACTCAGACTACGCATAATTTTTCCATGTGAAGGGTCAAATCTGATGTTTGTATTAAATGCCGTAGTATTTGCATAAAGCCTACGTACATCAGTGTTTCTAAGAGCCCTGATAATGTTCAATAGGTTTCCAAGCACTCTCGTTATTGGACACGACCCTGGAGAGAGACAGAGGATCTGAATTCACCTCAGTCATGTGGACTCAGTATAGCAGAAAAGTCAGATTTTTTTTTTTTTTTTTACATTTAATGTTTATGATCCACAGTTGCTGAATCCTCAGACATAAATGCCAGAATATAAATAATACCAGGACGTGATCTGGCAAGCTTCACTTACACCTCAGGAGGTTTTCTGGCTTCTCATCGCAACCTCCTTTCCTCCTCTGTCCTCTGCTTATGTTTCATATAAAAGAGACGAGAGACGTGGATAAACATTAGATCAGTGTGAGATCAGATAGAGTAGCATTAACGACATTTAATCATTAAACCAGACAAAGTCTGCAACTTTTGCTCCCATCGATCATCTTGTTTTGGCACGGCACGCGACGACTGGATTAAACACGGCTCACCGAGCGATAATGTCGATAATGTGTTGGAATATGACCAAAAAAGGTGAGCGGAAAGACAATGAGTAATATTAATCAAATGAAGCAAATATCACTGTGCTTGCTAATGCCTCATAGTGGAGGCGTTAGCAATGTGGAACAAGCTGCTCACACACACACACACACACACACTGAAGCCCAAAGAGGGACATGGACTGCCCCTCCTGACACGCAAACATTTAGTGTGAAATAGTCGGTATCGCATGTACGATATCCTTGTCTTCTTCAATCACTGAACCATTTGAATGACCTTTGATGCAGAAGTGGAAAGTTTGAACAAACAGTGATAATGTGCCATTATCTTACAGTCTGGTTCCCCAACCATCAGAGATTTTCACACAAGCACAGTTTCACAAGGCACAGCATGCAATTGTGCAGATATTAACTGAAAACAGCACACACGAGATTTGACAGGTTTTACAGGAAGGCCAGAAAAAATTACACTCGTGTTTACTGCACCTGTTCCTACAGTAACATTACTTAAGATTTTTTTCTTCCTCCCCCCCCAACTAAACAATGAATGTGGTGAAACAAAGTGGTTTGTGTGCTGTCTAGTCTTGTCCAGGCCATTATCACGATCAGGATCAGTATCTCCCTGCAGTGAGCTCCAGTTGCACCGTTCCAGTACAAAATCCTCACAACATACACCTCACTGCTTGTGTGCGCGTTTGCTTAAACAGACACAAAAAGTCAAAGTTTTGCAAGTGAAATTTCAGCCGTCTCCTGAAGATCCTTCAATTTAAATGAATGCCTTCCTGGTGTAAGAAACTGCACAGCGCGACACAAACGACACAACATTCAGACAATTATCTTACATTTAAACACGTATCTACATCTGGCTCAGATAAACTTACACACGATGCAGCTTTGCAGGTTTTCAGAATGAGGTCGAGAGGCTAATGCTTCTTCTTTGAGCAACGAGCAAATGTCTCATTTCTGTTTTTTTTTTCCCCACCACATTATACGTGACTTAGATCCGTTTTTATTTTGTAACAGTGTGAACAGCACAAATCACATGCAAACATCATCATTAAGATTTTTATCACTTCCAGATGTGGTCCTACAGATCTATCCCTCTCAACATCACATCAATCCTATTAAAAGATGGAAGATGCCAGTAAAAGAGGTTTTCCGTGGAGGGACAGTCAGGTAACAGACCTCAAACATGGGCGAAGTGGCTGTACAAGCCAAATTCAAAGATGCATATTAGAGGAGGCGGAATAGTAATAATAGTAATACAGTGGAACCTTGGATTACAAGCATAATTCGTTCCGGAAGTGGGCTTGTGTTCCAAAACACTCGTAACCAAATCATCATTTCCCATAAGAAATAATGAAAACTCAAATTATTCGTTCCACAGCCCCAAAAAATAAATACATAAAAATAATTAATATAGGCGAGGTGAGAGAGTGATGCTTGGTGTCAAAATAAGAGTCGCATGCGTGATACATGATGGTCTGCGCTCGTAAACTAATACTTGCTCGGTTTCCGATTAAAAATGTATTCAAAATCTTTGCTCGGGTTGCGGAACACTCTTAAACCATGTTACTCGCAATCTGAGGTTCCACTGTAATAATAATAATAATAATAATAAAAGAACACCCTTGGGCACAAATGAGAGAAGTGAACTCTCTTTTATAATGTGGCCATTTTACACTGAGCTTGAGGGTGAAGTGTGGCCTGTTCAGAGTAATGTCAAATATACTGTAGGTCACACTGAAGACATACACTGATCAACCATAATATCAACACCTAGTTGCATAATCCCAGAGAAAAGCCAATACAGCGCGCAAAAAAGAAAAAAAAGGTTATTGCTGGCCACACAGAAGGCTACCAGAACACCATGTGCACTGAACAAGAACTTGAATAAGAGTCTAATCCATAAAGGTTATAGCCTGCAATCCACAGACCCCCAAAGGATCCGCTCCCAATGTCCTGGTGCCAGACACCACATCACACACACAACCAGAGGCCCTGTGGAGCGAAGCTGAACGAGGAAAATTTATAACTAAAAACTATTTTCATTTCTAAATCATACACAAACATCAGTGAGTATTTAAGTCTGTATAAAACAAAATAAACAAAAAAAAAATCTGCTATAACACAAAATAGGTTTAATATTGACTCACCACATATTACAGAAGAAATTCTTCCAAAATCCGAAGGAAATGATCGACTTCCACATAATGCAAGAAACTTTTATTTTAACGGTTATATGATGTTATGACAACCTTACAATGTAAAGTGTACAAGCGAATGTGTGATCTGGACTGAATTTTTTCTTTATACAGTGAAACCTCGTATTGCGAGTAACGCGGTCTGAGAGTGTTCCGCAAGACAAGCAAAGTTTTTTAATAAATTTTGACTTGGAAAACAAACAAAAGTCTTGGTTCAAAAGTATCATGTATCATGCATCAAGTATGTGCTTCTTGTTTTGATGCCGAGCGTCACGTGATCACAGCTGTGCCAATGTTTTTTTGTGGGTAATTGTCTCCCCTGCTGGGTCTTAGTGCTCGTCTCTCAATCGTATAATGAACATCAGTAAACRATTGTACTATTTACTAGAACACTGACCACGCGTGTGCGTGCAAAACATCTTTTATTTTGTTTGTATGTATGTGTGTACAGAGCACGTGTACCGTTTATGATAACACGTGTGCGTGTGCGTATACAGCAAAAGAAAGTCTCCATAAGATCCATTTTCTCTCTGTCTCTCTATCAGCCGGCAGGTTCAGTGCGCACACGTCATTTGACACCGTGCATTTTCTCACACATACACGTGTTATATTTCAGTTTTTCTTTTTTGATAAATCTGCACAAATGTCAACAATTCTGTGTTTTTCTGCCAATATGGGGTGCTGTGTGTACATTAATGAGGAAAGAAAATAAACTTAAATGATTTTAGCAAATGACTGCAATATTCTGTAACAAAGAGTGAAAAATTTAAGGGGGTCTGAATACTTTGCGAAAACGCACTGTATAATAAACAAGTTATTTATAAAATACAGATTCCCACGGATTGAAACGCAGACGGATGAGATCCGCGTCACATTTTTGCATAGGTTTTGCATCGTTACACCACTAGTCTAGAGTCAAACTTAGAAGCTTCAGAGATAGTCTGAGATCATGAGATCATGTCTACATCAAACATCAACTCAGCTTATTGAATTCGAGAAAGCGAAAACGTATGTGTGATTTCCCCTTCGAGTTAAATTATAAGATTAAATTGYACGTCATACTTTTTTTTTGTTGTTTTGTTTTTTTGTTTTAGCAAGTACAGATACAGACTTTCTAACTTGAGGTACTTAGCAACTTACTCAACTTAGATCTTTATCATTTAAACCCTGAGGCAAGTGCTGCAGTTTCAGTTTCAGTTACCAAAAGAAGCAAATAAAACGTTGAAGTCTTGTGTGAAAATGTAAATTTGAAAGCACCAACTGTGTGAAAGAACTGTGTGCTAGCATAAATTGTTTAATACCGTTCCAGCTCTAGCAACAACTAAATATGCATGTAATCATAAGCATGTGTAATATCATATTGGGTGTAATAACATGCAGTGTATTGGGTTACAGTGTATGAATTTGCACTGAAATTTTACACTTTGTTGAATACATCTGCCTGCATGCCCAGGCTCTGTAGGGGTTGACAGGGTTGGGAACCTTAAAAGGGTGTAAAACTAGATGAGAAAAATGATGAAATCAGATCAGGGCAAAACAAACTGCCTGGTCTAAACAAACAAACAAACAAACAAACAAACAAAACAAACAAACCAACACTGTACACTGAGATTTCATTCAGGCACATTTAGCTTTGGCTACAGCACACAATGTGGTGTGCAAATGTGTGAAAATGATTCCTCATGCTCCCAGAACCACTCTTTCACAATCTGAGTGCTGGAATATGGCCGTGCAATAATGGAAGAAAAACTCCACACATGTAAAACCCTGGTCAATCAGCTGGATTCAGATTTTTATTGGCACATAACATTGCTGAGAACTCATTCACATTTAGGTATTTGGTAGACGCTCTTATCCGTGTGTGCGACCAACAGGGACGACTTGGTGGTCGTGGGATTTGAAACTGGGACCTTCCGAACCGTAGTCCAATGCCTTAACCACTGAGCTACCCCTACAAGTACAAGAGGCTTGTACAGCGGACACTATGCATGATTGGTCCATCGCTTCATACGTTTCCCTTCTTATCCAGGCACGCCCATTGGTCAGTGGGGGACAACCTGAACTCATCACACCACATGACCTTTTTCCATTTCTACACCAATGACACCAATATCATACATGCGACACCATGTGCACTGAACAATAACCTGATTAAGTGTCTAATCCATAAAAGGTTATAGTCCGCAATCCACAGACCCGCCCCCAACGTCCTGGAGCCAGACACCACATCACACACACAATGCCACCCTGGCGGCACAAAGGAACCCAAAACCTTGGCGGTATTCATGTTGCATTGAGCTGATCAGTGTAGTATGAACTAATCAGCCCATTTTTTTGCATATTCCAGTTAAGAAACTGGGGACAGAGAGCAGGGTCAGCGATGATACAGCGCCCCTGGAGCAGACAAGGTTAAGGGTCTTGATCAAGGACTCAAGAGTGGAAACTTGCCGGTGCTGTGCCTTGAACCCTCAACCTTTCGATCAGTAACCCAAAAGACCTTTTTCCATTTCTGCACCAACGACACCAATATCATACATGATATATCATTTCTCAGAGGTAGACAAAGTACACGAATCCTGTACTTATACCTGTAACAAGTAGAGATTCCCTGGTGCAAATATTACTCAAGTAAAAAGTACAAGTCCTGGATTTGCTTGAGTAAAGGAACAGAAGCACTCACCTTTCAAATTTAATCAAGTATCAATCATATGAAGTTGAATTAACTCACAATAGTCTTTTTCATATATAAAACAAAACAAAAAAAACAAAACAGTCTCTCGGTTGTGAGCGTGCTATTTTCGTCGCTGTCTGTGAAAAGCTCCGCTTCTGATCTGATTTCAAACACCTGTTACATCATTAGACACGTCCCGAAGGAAAGACAAGTCACGCCATCCTGCATAAGGTCAGCAGATGGTGAAATTCCTGCTTTAAATACTACACACCGCTCTGGTTAGGTAATGCAAAATGTAATTTGTTTTGTAATGTGTTTATTAGAGTAAAATGTCCTCTAATAAAACTACTCAAGTAAAGTACAGATAGATTTGAAATATAACCGAGCACATGTAATCACAGTTGCCTCCTACCTCTGATTATAATCACCAAATCACATCACATCACATCAGAAATCATACATCACATCAACCAGCCCTAATGACACTCTGCTACATTTCAACACGGGAAAAACCTGATATAAGACAAGATTATTTCATACACAATATAAAAGTATCTTCCATACAGGTTTACAAACAGGTTGCTCACCGGAAGATGTTCAGATACGGGCCTTACACCGTTTATCACAAGGCTATCTGTTATACACCGCTGGTTACAGAGAACAAGCACATACAGGTAAGCGGGGGAAGAAAAAAGAAA
>QMIH01000477.1:268022-292396 GCA_003987875.1 Clarias batrachus
GGGGAAATAAAAATCCCTGACTAACAAATAATTATTTTTCATAAAATAACCTGTTCCACAATTATTGGCATCCCTAACAATTCCTAGAAAATAAATGTAATTGAAGTATTTCTGTCATTTCTACAGTAATTTACAAAGTTGATTAGAATATCTAGGAACATTTAATTAGTAATTTATCACTTCCTGCTTCCCTGGGGTATAAATATGACGTGACACAGAGGCCATTTCTCTTATCCACTCTTCAACATGGGAAAGACAAAGAAACACACCATTCAAGTAAGGCAGATGTGTGTCGACCTTCACAAGACAGACATACACACACACAGACACACACACCTGTGAAAGTTAGTTTCACTGTTACTGAATCTCACACAGGGTTTAAGTTATCAGGAATTTCCCATCACTTCACTACATCAGTACTAATGAAATTCCTCAGAAGAGCAGAAGAGTTCAGGTCACACAGAGTGTAAAGGATTCCAGACACGGCACCTTATTACTACTAACTTTCCCAAGTCTGTTAATCTCACAGTAATTTTACCGCTTCATTATCATCATCGTCGTCGTCGTCTTAATCATCATCAGCATCAAACACTAACAAACCTCTTGAAGAAAAACAGCAGTATCGTAATTAAGCTAGTGGAAATTCCTGCGGCACAAAATTTGAAGTAATTGCTTTAATTACAGCGAGCCGTTTACGACGAGTARAATGATTACTGGAGGTTTTTCTAATTCTGAGCGATCCTGTAGCGTCCTGTGGCAGTGTGTGACATTTTATACGTTCCATCAAAATGTAATCGTCTTAGTCACCATGTTACAGACAGACTCACGCCAGCTATAGAACCTAAATGTGAGCATACGGTACATAAATTCAGGCTTTAAGCTAAACAGCACCCCCACCAACACAGACACACACACACTCGGACAGGGCTGAACTATAGACAGAGTAGCGTCTATTTCTGTGTGTCTATGTATGTATGTATGTATGTATGTATGTATGTATGTATGTATGTATGTGCGTGTGTGTGTACAATGTTCAGGCTCTGAAATAACTTAGTTATTTTCCACTCCAGTGGAAAGTGAGAGCAGCCTGGGGCCCCTGTGTGGAATTTGGTAAGTGAGAATGTGACATCACAGGATTCCCCTGAAGCAGGACTCAAGGGAGTTGAGTGTCACATGCTACGCGTGTCACATGCTACGAAAAAAAGGGGGGGGGATCATTAAAAGGACATATATGACAAATCTGTAACATGTCTGTCTCTAGCCACAAATTAAACCACAACAGTYGTTACACACTCATGTAAGAGCCGAGCTGTACGACTTTGAGGAGAAGGTTTCGGTGCTAGCTAGTCAATTATGTTTACTYTCATTACAAGGAGCGTTCAGATCAAAGCAGGACTTTTGATTGTGCAGAATAACAGAACAAGGTTATTWAAAATCTCTTTATTCATCTATATATAATCAATTCCCCGCTACACAAATCATATGTCTGAAACTCTGGCCTCCSAGGAACTCCTTTAATGCCCCAAACATGTGGAAATGTCTTGTAGCGAGGTCAGGACTGAACGAGCGATGTGGAAATAACTCCCAGCCAAGTTCCTGTAATGTGCAAGTGATGTTGGTGAATAATTGTGTACTTTCCAGTTCCCACGAACAGACGCGTCTCTTCCTYAAGTCTTCCGCAATTATCATCATYCAACGTCTTTCAAGGATCAGGAGTTCCACTCGCCGAATATCCACGACCACGATGCGGATCGTCAATCAGGGACATACGACTTTCTTTAAAAATGTCTTRCTGCAGTGAGTCTYAACACGCCTTCATTCACCGGACATTTCATCACAAGTCCTGGATTGACTTGTATTATTATAAGGGAATAAAATGACCTGAAGAGTTTTCTCACGTCAGGGCTCAACAGTAGAGTCTCAGCATTTTCGCAATATATGATCCAACAAATGCTTTACCACTGACCTTTTCATGTTCCCGTGTTCCTCGCTCCAGTGGCTCTCATCCCTTTGTATTCTGAGCGTGTATCACCGTGTTTAGCAGATGCCCTTATGCACAGCCAATTATTCATCTGTCTGTGCAGCTGTAAGCCACAAACAAACACCTCATCTGATGAAAGGTCAACTTATATAAGCTAGGCTTAGTATCAATATTTATCTGTATTATTAAATATTTCTATTGACATGGAAGAGAGTGCAAAATCGATGACTTCTGCCTTTCAGTTTTTATACTCTGATGGTTCATGCAATGCTCCTGGCTGTCCGTGAACTTGACCTTTTATGGATGTTTGAGGACGTCCATGTTGCAGGAAAAGTACAAAGAAAAGCATCGCTTCAAAGACTTTGGGTTTGGAATTAACCTAACTTACATGAAACTACACCCACCTGATTTGTGAGTAATTATTAAAGAGTCATAGGCTGCACACTTACTTCTTTCATCATCACATCATTATTAGGCAATAGTTTTCTAAGAACGCAAAGCTTTCAGTCCTGGACCTTAAGCCTGTACTACTACTTAAAAATTATTTAAAAAAAAAAAAATTAAAAGTAAAACACTGCCATGACACCCAGCCTCTTTTCCCCCATGTTCATTGTGTACCTGTGGGAAGTACTGGCTGCTCATTAGACTCGCAGCTTAGTTAAAACACAGCTAAATGCACACAGCCTATTAAATAATGTTTACAGAGACAACGAGAGAGAGAGAGAGAGGGGGGGGGAGGGCACATATAAATTAACCGAGCAAAGTCCACACTATTTCAATAGATCAGCTTGTAGAAAGAAACATTACCTGCAAACCAACATCTTATTCATAAACCTATTCATCAGTCCTAATGGTATATAAAGATACTCTTCAGCCTTTCTTCATGTGATAATCTTCTTGTTGAATATCCCAGCACACTGCATGGAAATGCACTGGATGGAAATGCAAAAACAAGGATAACTGTCAGACGCATCTGTCTGAGTGAACTCGGCTGGGAGTTATGACCACATYCCTCGTACAGTCCTGACCTCAATCCAAGCCATTTCCACATGTTTAGGCTAATAAAGGAGCTCCTGGTAGGCCAGCGTTTCAGACGTGAAGTGCGCAGTCTTATCGTGGCTCTGGCGTACTGGGAAAACTTTCTACCTTGATGGTGATGGGGATTATACAGAGAAAAAATCAAAACTGTGGTTTGACTTGGTTATTAAACATCATTAATACTGTATATATCATATATTTCACTGGAACCGTGATAGTTCTAATAACAACTCTTGGCACTATACTATATAGTACAGTACAGTGCTTAGCTATAGCTAGTTCGGTTATACTTTGTGGCTAGAAGCGTCTACGTCTTAAGAGCTTCTTGAAAAGCACTTCAACTGGACAGACACATCACAAGAGCAGGAACTTACAAGCAAGGAGTATTTAATGATCGGATTTATGTGCACGGACAGCAATAAGGCCGAGTTTTTTTCTCCAAGTCTACGACATATTTGAAACAGCTTTCTAACAAAAGTATGAAGCCAGATTCCTCCAAACAAAAAGACATTTCAGGGGAAAGAAAAAAAAAAAACAAACAAACATGAAATCCTGGCTGTAAAACTGTACTTAAATCCAAGCTACAGCGCTCGATGTCAGCAGGAGTTAGCCTTCAAAATGCAAAAGCCTTTACCACTGCAGTGGAAAAACACCAAACTGTTGAAACAGATACATGGGAGCACAAATAGGGTGTTAATTAATGTTGACTGCAGCTCATTTCTATGGAAGTAAAAAAAAAAAGAAGAAAAAAAAGACCAAAATCAAGCCTCTATTTCATTATCTTATAAAACCTTTGCTTCATTATCAGAACTTAAAACAGAACGTTCCTGCCCGTACTGTTTCAATCACAGCGTGAAGGGCTAAAATGAATCAATCAATAATTAATAAAGTAATTAATGAAATTAATTATGTTGCACGCATTTTCAAAGTATGAATGACAAAAAAAATGTTAGAGATGGGGGCGAATAAAAAAAAAATCGATTCGGTTAGAGATCACGATTCCTTTTGCGTGGCAGCGCGTGTAGCGTAATACTGACGTCAAACTGCGATAATCTGCTAATCCAGTGGACGCGTATGGAAATCTGCCAACATTCCCAGTCCTTCTTGCTAACAATCTGCATAATACCTGTAAAAACACCATATCTGAATCAATGCCAAAGTGTTATCAGTTCATCTCATGGAAGAAAGGACAAATCCGGACAAATCCTACACTGAACATCTTCAAGACACTGCACTAACGAGAATTTCCTTCAGATAGACTACGAGACAGGCGGCCAAATAAATGAATGAATAAATAAATGTAGCTAACTGGAACACGGGATTGTTAAAGTAACCTCTCTGTGTGACAAACACAAAGGAGGCTTTTAAAAAAAAATCTCTTTCAGAGATCTGACCTTGCTACGACCTTGACCTCGCTTGGAATAAAAAAAAAATTATTCAGCTCATCCACTCGATTCAATGATAAGGCCACATAAATCCAAACAGACAGACAGACATACAAAATCAGGGACACATGGACAACCTCAAAGCATGACGCCTCCTAGTGGGTGAGGAATAAAATTAACAGAAATGAACTTACAGGACATAGCTATACTGTAAATATTCTTGCTTTTAACTATGCGTACACTTCCTTGTGTATGTTGTATTAATTTAGTGTGTATGCTTGTGCACATCAAAAATGGCGGAAACGTTCGAGATGAGGCATTAATTGGTTTGATGTAGTGCCTCACGTACGTCTCCGACACTTTTTCTACCGTGATCTTGGCAAAAACTGAGCTGCCTGAATGTCACCATGTTTGTTTGCTTCATATCTTACTGAATGCTCTGGTGTGCCCCCTACTGGTATCCTCCRGGAACACGCAAGAAGCAAATATGTGAACAAATACACTCATGATGTTGCTTGAGCTGCGCTTAATGTCTTTTACAAGTGAATTCACTTTTGAATTATATTAATTACGATTTATGTGTATGTAATGAAGCCAGTTTAGAAACACAACACAAGTAAGCACAGGTCTTAAGAAACTCCCTGAAACCATTAATAGTAATCAATGAAGAATAAAACATGACTTAATAACATTTGTTTTATTGACTAAGGAATGCCTAAGGATCAGGATCTACAAACACAGAAGATTTATGATAGCCATGGCCTCCTCCCAAACATATTGCCATGAGCTACCTAGTCAAATACAGTCATCAGCAGAATTATTGGCGCCTTTTGTAAAGACTGGGAAATGTCTGTGCAGTTAATAAGAGAAATATAACCGAAGTAAATCTGGCTGTGAAAAACAGCTACATCCCTAAAAACGCCCGAATCCACTGATGGGGCAATAATTAGGACGTTCAAAACAAACTGTAATTAATCTACCCGGGAGAGGACGAAGGTGTATTTTGCGCCTACGTAAAGTGAAGAGGATGATTAAAGAGGCGAAGTTTCTCCAAGGATCATAATTTGCATAAGCTAGGAGCAATTCAGTAAATCTACCATTAGACAATTTCTCCATGCCAACAAACCCCCTTAAAAGGATGAGAAGAAGAAAACCTGTTATTCTAAGAGCCTTAATTTCACTAGACGCTCCTGGAACTTTTACTGGAACTGGTTTGCTCGAATCAGACGAAACAAAAATAAAGTTTACTGGCAACAAACACACTGGTCTGAAAAGAAGATCTAATTACCAGAGTGAAATCTGAGTAAAGACCCTGGAAACCATGTAGGGACTTTGAAAGAATCCCAGGAAATGAAAAAAATATAAATTTCTTTGTGTCAAGAAGCTGCAACTGGCAACCTGTGGTTGAATTTTCAAGACAAACAATGATCTGAAAGATACATCAAAATCTACACAACTTCTTTATATAACCACAGAGTTATATATGCACCATTCACAGTTCTCTGACCTCTAAAGGAAAACCTCTGGGTGACCCGAAGAGAACATTCCCTCAGAAAACATCCTGGAGGACAGGAAGGGATTGTGTACGTCTAGAATGTTTCCGTATGGTGCAGCGAAGTAAAGCCCGAATAAGACAGGAGTGAAAGTACAGCTGTGAATTATAGTACAGGCTGTTGGTTTGATTTAATTCGATTTGCCTCATGCAGGTATATTTCTAACTGGTTTTAAAGTACTAAAAACTACTTACACGATCTAATATGCACTGGAATCGTGGAGCTTGTGTATGTAAAGTGATAATTTTTTTTCCCTAGGCCGATGTATTGTACCAACTCGTAAGCTTAAATTTTTTAAAAAATTTTAAAAAATTTAAAAGAGTAAAAGTAGTAGTAATACTCTTGTAAAACACTAAAGATGGGAGCATCGATTTTAGGGAATATAACATTTTAAAGTTTATCTAAATAGTTAAAAAGGAGTGAATCGATTCGAAGTCGAAAACTAATCCACCTGACTGATCTAGAAAAGATTGACTAAAATTAAATTGCAAAAACAATTAAATCGCACAGCTCTTTTTGAAAGACAAATTATTTGATTTTTTAAAAGAAATTTGCATTAATTTATTTTTGGCAACAATTTAGAACCAATTATATTTTTATTTCGGGCATTTGGCTAACACCTTTAACCGGAGAAATTTACATTTTAATCTCATTATACATCTGAGCAGTTAAGCGTTAAGGGTACTGAACTGTAGTCCAAAGCCTTAACCACTGAGCTATTACCTCATATTTATTTTGTACCCTTACAGTCCCAAAAGCCATTTGTATGTCTTAGGCTTGTGCGTCTTAGTAGCTGCACACTACAGGCAAAAGTGGCCCATATCTGATTTCCTGACCAAATCTAATTTCTTCATATTATGTTTTTTTTTTTTTGGGACCGGTGTCTGTCTTTAGTCTGAACAGATCACGCTCCTAAAGTGACTCGCATGCGCACAGGAACATGGTGTTACGTGACGTGACGTGATCCAGCAACCTCTTTATTTTCTTTCGGTCTTGCTTTTAAACTTTTACCGTTCCTTTGCCCCTACAATCAGGTTCACTTTTAGCCACGTTCGGCCATTTTATCGGAGATCTCTTCAAGCACAGAGGAGTTGCGATACACGCCTTCTAACTTTGCTCCTAAATTTAGTTATTTATTTATTTTTACAGCAACATCACCCTAAACATTTATAAGATGTAATGCCTACATTATTTTCACTGTTGTTACCTTTTTATCTATTCCAATAAAAGTAAAAAGATGCTTTGTGGCCTCTTTTTGTTGGCATTCGCATCCAGTGCAGCTAAAATCCTACCTTTTAATGTGAAATGTGATGTTGAACTAGTGCCATAAAGATTAAACATGCCAAAAAAAATTAATCAACTATTTATTGTTTGTTGTTGTTCTCTTGAACAACATGAGGAAATAAATAAATAAATAAATAAATAAATAAATAAATAAATAAATAGAAATCTGATCTGTATCTGATTTACAATCACAAACAGAAGTGGGCCAAATCAGAGTGGAAAATTTCTTGCCCTTCTAATGTATTTATAAAATAAGGTTATGTTCACACTGCCAGACGAATTGGCCCGAATCAGATTTTTTCCCCCTCCTCATATGTGAGCATAACTTTATTTAAGCAAAATGTTAGCGCGTCAAGAAATCTGGTAACAAAAGAACTGACAGGATAGATCTTTCTTTTGCTCATCTGATTGTACCCTTGCTTATCCTCTCCCTCATCTCTGATCAGAATAATTCTTTCCGGCCGTAAGCAACAACATTTTTCTCTTCTATATCTCGGTTATGGCGGCACGGTGTCATAGTGGTTAGCACCGTCACCTCGCATTCCCACCTCGAGGTCTGTGTGCATGGAGTTTATGGTACATGTTCTCCTCATGCTTAACGGGTTTCCTCCGGGTACTCCGGTTTCCTCCCACAGCCCAAAGACATGCAGATTAAGCAAAATGGCTTGTAGTGTGTGAATGTTAACTGAAGATCCTACCGGGTCGTAAAAATGGGAATAACCGTTGGCCTCCACGGTTCCTTAGTTGGATGGAGGGCTCATTTATCAGTAAAAACAAATTTCGCTATCATGTATACCTTTACATCGAAGAAGAAGAAGAAGAAGAAGAAAAAAAGAAAAAAGAAAAAGACCTTCATGATGCACTGTTGTCAGTGGTGTTTGAAAGAAAAAGTCAAACATTTTTAAAGTAGTTAAACAGCAAAGAATTTCACCAGTCTGACTATTTTGGGAAAATGACTAAGTTTGAGCAATGACTAATTAAAGGGGAATAGTATTTACGTGGGTGTTTGCTTTGACACCTCTCACATGATGGGCTGAGGAGGGAAAAACGAGCAGAAAAGTATTTTTTTTAAGTAAATTATTACTAAGAAACCAGCGTTTTAAGAAAACCTGAAACAGGTTTAACATTCACTACCAAAAGCCAAGAAAGGGTAACGACTCACGGCAACGAGGGCCGAATCGCAAATCTACACAAGTCCACTATGTAGTGCATAGTCCTGTGGATTACTTTATTCCAAACGTAGTGCACCTAGGTAGGCCAACGAGGGGCATTCTGGATACAGCCCAAGTCAACCCATGGAAACGGAGCTACTAGGAACAGGGCTGTGGGGAAACTTTTCGGCTTTTCGTGTAAACACTGAGACAGACTCTGTTAGAGGATATTTCCGAGTATAACCAAAGAAAAAGTGTAAATAACTAAAACATGTTAGGAATTAAGAGACTTTTTAAGCCGTTTTAACTTCTTATAAAAACGCGTCTTCGCGTCTGGTTAATGTAAAACCCCAGGAATTAAACCACACAACCAACAAGCACAGGTTCCGTTCATGTTACACTTTCGTTATGAGGGAAAAAAACAACAACAAAAAACACACCGTTACCTTTGAAAAGCGGTGAAGATGTGTCTTTACATCCTGTTGTTGTTACGAAGCGTGTGTCTCTCCTTCATCAGACTGCCTGCCTTCCTGCGCGCTCGCGAAGGCACTGCCAGATGTCGCCTTCGAGCTCTGCGGGGTAAACCGAGACAAAATTCAACCTCCACCAATCACAAGGCAGTGCTCAAGGGATTATGCTAATGTTGACCCTGTCTACCGTGCATACACACCGCGTACACTGAACGAATCCTGGGACTCACCTGGGTGGGAGGTGACCCTACAGAGGTGGATCCATTGGTTAATTACAATCCAGTTTCACATTTCAGTTAGTGCTAAAATGAAAAGGTGAATCACCCTAACTAACTTGCATATCGTCATTCTTTATAGTTTATTTAATTTATTTTTTTTACCTTGCTCTGGCACATGCTTCCTTCACTATTCAGAGCAATTCTTAAGATAAGATATCTGATCTCTGCCTAAAGAAAGTGGCGCAGCAGTACTTTAGTAGTAGTGTAGTCTGTCTACCCGGGAGGCATACAATACAGTCTAGCCATCAGGATGTGTCCTTTAGAAACTTTACGGTATTTTCATATTGGGCCATACTCTAGTGATGGGAAGTTTGGATCATTTTAGTGACTCGGTTCAAAATGAACAAATCTTTTTTTGAGTCATTTAGTTTTTTTGAGCAAAAATTTAATAAAATAAAATATTACATTTTCAATAAACAGACACAAAACACGTCTACATACACACATTTTGGCTATAGTTCCAGTAATTAACATATTACAATGCAGCTAAGGACATATTATGATAAACAGAATGAG
Source organism: Clarias batrachus (assembly GCA_003987875.1). NCBI lineage: Eukaryota > Metazoa > Chordata > Actinopteri > Siluriformes > Clariidae > Clarias > Clarias batrachus. The sequence continues at coordinate 277,679 of QMIH01000477.1, forward strand.
CAGCTCACCTCTCATATCTTCTAGTCTGAGTCGTTCACTCTTTTGAATCTATTGCACTGCATAGCGTCTATGGGAGTCACGTGACAAAAGAATGAACAACTCGGACTTGAAGACTCATTGAGGAGAACCGTTCAATTCTGTTTCTTGTGTACTGCACTGCACTACATCTATGGGAGTCACGTGACAAAAGAACGAACGATTCGGACCAAAGACTCAAAGGTAACTACTCATTTCTGTTTCCTGTACATAACCTATGGAGGTTTTGCGATGCTTTGTGCATGTAGAAAATGAACAAATCACTCTCCGAGACTCGTTCTTCTGAGTCACGTTAAAGACTCGTTGGTTTGTGAGCCGCCATTAAACACAAGAGAAGAAGAGAACATGGAAGTAAAATTTCATGCTATGCCTAATATTAATGATAGGAACATTTTTAAGAGCGACACTCTCGTGTGCCTTCCTACTTTATCAGCAATCTACTTCCGTATATGGCCTCTCAGTTACAGTATGACACTGTGGTTGTAAAGGTAACTGTTCTGACCATAATGACCAGAAAAGTACAGTGTTGGGGTGTGTGGGATGCTTGAAAATCTTTGCTGCTCTGGACCTACACCATCTCGTGTAAGGTAAATATCCACCAAGGCTGAGCAGTGCTCCTCATCTGTAAACTCGGATCACTCAAGGCTTCAACGTTGAAGTAAACTACACTGGATTTCTGCATTACTGTAATTTGACATTCATATCAAATACGAGATATGAGACGATCATATCAAAAACAAGATTTTTTTTTTTTTTGGGGGGGGGGCAACAAATTCACAACCATTACTAAGCACATCACATCGCTCTTTCTCTGTACCGTTTTATCCTGTTCAGGGTCACAGGAAGCCTGGAGCCTATTTCAGAAAACTGGGGGCACGAGGAGGGCTACACCCTGGATGAAGTGCCAATCCATCACAGGGCACACACACTCACACACGACACAGAATTTAGAAATGCTCATTAGTCTATCTGCAAGTCTTTGGACTGTGGGAGGAAACCAGAATACACGGAGGAAATCCTACAAGAATGCACACAGAATCGAGGAGAGAATCGAACCCCGGCCCTGAAGGTGCGAGGCCACAGTGCCAACCACATCACAGAAATTTTAATACAAATTATTTAACTCAAGTCTCTTTAGGGCTCATTTTTATGATTGATTTGAAAAAAAAAAAAGTTGCAGGGAAAAAAAATAATAAACATGCTTTCCAGGTTTCCCAACTGTGAGATAGTATCAACATCATAATTCATTCTTGCCCTTGGCAAAAGTAGCAAAACCAGCTATACAACTGGGGGAAGGTGTGTTCTGACTCTCTTTTTTTCAGCTCTATATTACCGTGCCCTGTAGAAATGAATGAAATGCTCATTGATATGTATTGGGAATGCATAGAAATTATTCTTAACATTTGCAAGCATGATCGCAATTATAAACATGTGCACCATGTAGACGCTAGATCAACACTCCAGGCCCACGGTGGAGGCTAAATCGAGACTGGGTATACGGTACGGTATTAATCAGTTCAGGTCTGTTCTGCCTTGCTCAGGTCCGTTGTTGCACCTCTCAGAGTGTACACAGCGCAACAGAGCTGTCTTTCCTAGAGAAACCCGACACACTGACACACCCGGTTTTGTTTATCCAAACTGCTTTATACGAAACAATACCTAAGAAGGTGACACTTAAGTAGATGGACACCTCCTCTGTGCTCATCGCTTGTCTTACAAAGACAGTAATTACAATTGTTTAATCCGTTAAAGGGAAAATTTTTATCCATGGCTATTATTTGAAACAGGGTATTATTTCATGCCCGCGTAGACTTTATGAATGCATGTTAACAAAGCAAGAATTAAATTGCTTATATGTTTATTGCTATCCAAAGTGCATTCAGCTTAAAGCAGACGGAGCATGGATGAGGTGCATGGATACCTCTCTCTCACACAGACAAACACCTTCTTTTTCTCCTTCCTTCTCACACTGTGCAGATCTCATTCCTCATTTCCTCTTTACTGTACTTCTTGTGTTTTATTTCTTTTTACGTTTTATCCTCGGTGACAAAAGTTGGACTGAAAAAAAAAACTCATCCGTCCCAGACCAATTTTCATTTATACAGTAAACATTATGAAAATAACCCTCAATGCCTGCTCACCTGCCACACCTACGTCGCCTTTTATTCTCGCAGCCTTAGCGCTTAGGGGAACAAAGGAGCAGCGAGCTCTTTCCCAAGCCAGAGACACACCACTAAAAAAACACACAGAGAAAAAAAAAAACTGAAAGAGAGTACCTTAATTGTTACTCAGGGAATACCTACTTTAGTGATATATGCACTACGTCCTCCTGGAAACTGATTCAAGATTTGTTCATATTGAGTTAAAAATTTACTTTTTTTTTTTTTTGTAAAATAGTGCACTACAAACTGTTCTCTACACTAGACAAGGCAGACATTGTTTGATGGCCTCTTAGCTAATGTGCTATATAAATAATTATCTCTCTGTGTTACCCCTAGGGAATTCATGTTCATCATTTTTTTGAAGTGGCAAAGATGTACTGTACTGTATGTAGTTAGTAATATTAGAAGAGGCCATCTGTGATGGTTTTCTCTAACTGGTTTTCTGGTTTCCCCTTACCTCCTTAAAAAAAAGAGGATTAGTACAGTATGTAAATTGCCCCTAGGTGTGAATGGGTATTGCCTCATCCAGGGTGTATTCCGATCTCACGCCCATCGTGTCCAGGGAAGGTCCTGATTTCGTCAACACCCTGACCAAGATGGAAAAGGTTTCTGAGGATGAATATTTAAATGATCATGCTTGAAAATCAATGAATGTTGATATTCATTATATTAATAATAAAGCAGATACAGTAAAGCAGCAGAGTAAGCTTAATGCAGTAATGCAGTATATTGTTCAAAGCACAAAATCTCTGCATTTGTATAGCCTTCCAGATTTAATCACTGTTTAAATAGATTGGATGCAACATTTCTGTACATTGTAAAATGATTATCGCACTGCGTTTGGGGTTTTTTTCCCACTAGGTTTTGGGACCCCGTAGTAGAATGTCTGACACTGACACGTTTGAAGTACAGTGTGACCTGTAAGATGCAAACAGTAAACACCAAATATGCTCTCAGATGCTCTCAGTCAAGGTTATCACCAGCATGCATACAGTATACAAGATGGCCTGGTTTCAGTGTATCAGGTGGGTTACACCCTGCATCTGGTGCTAATCCACTACAAGCCACGAGCACACCCATACAGTTATCCACTATTCGGAAACAACAACCTGCATGCCTTTGAATTATCAATGGAAACCAGAGTACCCTGTGCTAAACACTAAGCCACCGTACTGCCATACTAGTACTACTGCTACTAGTTATTTAAGCATTTATTCGTCACATATATTTTCCTGCACAGTGCATTTTTTTCTTCGTATATCCCATATCCATAACTGGGTGTAGAGCACAGGGTCAGCCATTATAACCAGTAACTTAACCCAAACCCAACCAGACCACATGGAGCACATTGAGATTGACATCACATGGCCTTTATGACATATGTCACAGTGATATTTTTCGTAATTTGATTTGTATCAATTTGTTTCCAAAAATGCATCAGAAAAGGTTAAATATAAAATATGAGATGGTACTATATAAATCATTATAAGCCTTAAATAGAATAAAAGAAAAACAAGCTTTTTAACAATAACTTGTTCTGTCACATGTGCTACCCAGGAACAACACCATGTCATGGGTAGACGAATTCACAGACGGTCACATGACAGCACCAGGAAGGTCACTGATGTTACTTATGGACATCATGCGTGAAAGTTATGGATGAAGTTGAATAAAGCTCTTTTGGGCTACAATAAAAAAAAAATAATAATAATAATAATAATAATAATAAAATTTAAATAAATAAATAAATAAAAACAACAACAACAACAACAATAATAATAATTAATTAATAAATAATAATAAATAACCACACCATTATTTAATTACAGTAAAAGTATTACTTACTATACTACACTATGGCCACAGATGTGACATACAGAATGTTTAGATCGATTAAAAGGATTAACATAACAGAGCATGACGTCAGTGACTTGTACACTTGAGTTGGATCAGCTGGTTCTTACACTCACTCATTTTTTAGAAATGCATCAGTCTGTGTTTTCCCTGAAGGCGAATATGGGTGTGGATTTTCAGTGAATGATTGAGGACAATAGCAGACGGAAGCATGACGAGGAGCTGGTTACCATTGATAAGATTAATTAGTCTCTGTCATCAGGGAAGAAGATCATTYGTGTGATTGGATTAATTAGATGAAGGCAGAGAGGGGTTTCTCCTTCCCTCATCTCTTACTTGTCTCATTCTTGGTAACGGTTGCTGTTGTCTGATATGATACGGAGTCAAAACCAATCATCATGCAGGCGTGCAGAGCAACAGACATGCAGATTAGTGAGTTTTTAAAAAWTTTTTTATCACACACCAATAATAATTAAATGTCTTATAATAGGCTGAGGTGTGTTAAAGCGTGTTAGGCCAAGACGAGACGCTACTATAAGAAGACAGAGGGCATTTCAGGGTGCGTTACACAAGCAAAACAACAAGAACAACACCACCACAGGTCCTGTTCATCTTTTTCATATCTGTAGTTGTATCTGCTTGCCGCAGACTGTACACAATAATAGTGCATATGAATTGAATTGGTGGTATGCATATGCATTCTCAGGGTGTGTTGTTTTGTTTAGATATTTTTGGGACATTTTAATATACAGTATGTAAACCTTCCATTATGGTCTTTTTACCCTGAAGCCTAGCATATGAAAATTTGTTTAATTGTGTGTGTGTGTGTGTGTGTGTGTGTGTGTGTGTGTGTGTGTGTGTGTGTGTGTGTGTGTGTGTTTTTCTTTTGCATGTCAAAGCATCTCTTCTATTTGCGTAGGATAGTTTGCCAGTTCTGGTTAATTTCCGCTTACAACAAAATGCTTTCTTGCTAGCTCAGTGGTGGAGTAAAGTGTACTGTACGCCTACGTGTAATGACAGAACAATTCCATGCATAATGGAATGTGAAAAATAATACATTTAGGGCAATGCTATTATTAAAAAATATATTTTTTAAAAACATCAACTGATGTCAGTGATCTTATTACGGTTATTAACCTCCAATGATAGCATGCTCTGTGTGTTTTATTTCTCCTGGAGCTATACAGTATAGCGGGGGTAGCAGTTTACAGAGCAATGGATAAATCCTAAAGCTTGTGTCTTGTTTTTCAGTTTCAGTGCTTTTATTCCCACAAACAACTTATCTTCACAGATAATTAAACACTAATGAACAAAATCGTAATTTTTGGCACTTTATCCTTGACCCCAGAAAACTCTCGAGCCATCGTTGGGTCAAGTCTTACCGCACACTCTCGTAAAGTCATATACTTTCTGTGAGATTGTTAATTACTGGATAACCTTCATATTAGTTACTGAGTAAACACTCACTCTCTATAGCGTTTATCCTGAACAGGATCACAAAGGCATAGAGCCTATCCCAGAAGACTTAGGGCACTAGGCAGGGTAGACCCTTGACGGGGTGCCAGTGCATCATAGAGGACAAACAGACACACACTCACACACTACAGGCAATCCTGTATTCCGATCTCATGTCCAATTATATTAATGAAGCAGATACAGTAAAGCAACAGAGTAAGCTTAATGCTGTAATACAGTATATTGGTCAAAGCACAAAATCTGTGCAGTATGGCATTGCATTTTGGTTATTCTCCTCTAGGCAGAATGACTGACACTGACACGGCTGAAGTATGACCTGTAAGATGCAAACAGTAAACTCTCAGTAATGCTCTCAGTCAAGGTTATCTCCAGCATGCATATACAGTACAGTACAAGATGGTCTGGTTTCAGTATACCAGGCGGGTTACACCCTGCATCTGGTGCCAATCCATTACAAACCACAAGCACAACCACACAGTTATCCACTATTGGGAAACAACAACCAGCATGTCTTTGAATTATGAGAGGAAGCCAGAGTACCCTGTGCTAAACACTAAGCTAYTGTTCTACTACCATACTGCCATACCAGTACTACTACTACTAGTAGTTATTTAAGCATATATTCATCACATATACTTTCCTGAACAGTGCAATTTTTTCTTCATATATCCCATAACCACAACTGGGCTTAAAGAGCAGGGTCAGCCATTATACGGCGTCCCTGGAGCAGATAGAGTTAAGGGCCTTGCTTAAGGTCATAACAATAGCAACCTAGTGGAGCTGGGATTTGAACCGCCAACCTTCTGACCAGTAACTTAACCCAAACCAGACCACACGGAGCACATTGAGAATGGCATCACATGGCAATGTTAAGGTTAGAAGGCTTTTTATGACATATTTTACATGATTGTCTTAATTTAATTTGTATCAATTTGTTCAAGAAATGCATCAGAACAGGTTAAATATAAAATATAAGATGCTATTATATTAATCATTATAAGTCTTAAATAGAATAAAACTTACAAAAAAAAGAACCTTTTTAACAATAACTTGCTCTGACATATGTGCTACCCAGGACCAACACCATTTTGGAAATGATGTCATGGGTAGACGAATTCACAGACGGTCACATGACTGCACCTGGATGGTCACTGATGTTACTTATGGACATCATGGGTGAAAGTTAAGGATGAATAAAGCTCTTATGGGCTACAGTAATAATAATAATAACAATACAATGGAACCTTGGATTACGAGCACAATTTATACTTGTATTCCAAAACACTCATAAACCAAATCAAATCTTCCATAAGAAATCATGGAAACTCAAATAATTCATTCCACAGCCCAAAAAAATAAATACAGAAAAATAATTAATACAATATATAAAGTACAAATAAAACAAATTAACCTGCACTTTACCTTTAAAAACAGATAAGTGTTTCCGTTTGTGTGCGAAGAAATTCATGCGCAACAACAACAGCAAATAGTACTGTAATTATCATTATATTATTCGGGTACATGCCTATTCTACACAAGTGTGTAGTCCATAACAACACTTAATATATCATTAAAAAGACTTGTGATGATCTTCACACTAATTCGATCCTTGTTAAAGTTGTTTATGTTTCAGAGCTGCAGGTACATTCAGGTCGTTGATTTATTTTTTATTGTTTGTTAAATTTCTGGGAAAAGCCCTCAAGGCATTTTGTTAGACTACAGACTCATATCCACTTCAAGACATGTTGTGAAAGCATTTCTCATAAATGGCTGAGCATCCAGAGTCGAAACCCTCACGTCAGGTTTTCGGGCTAATAAAGCCGTGAAGACAAAACTGTGTGTTGATAAGTCTCGTTCCACAAGATCATATTACTGTACGGTCTGAAATTCCGATTAGAGCTGCATTTTTAAGCACCTGGATTATTCTCACCTTAAGCGAATGATTTACTGCAGTAAAGTCAGCAGCACAGATCAGGCAGGAGCTGAAATGATTCTAGGAAATACCAGGAAGGATTGTTTTCTTGGGAATTGCAATGCTAGGAATTTGGAGAGAACTTTTATGCTAGAACGCACTGGAAGAATGTTCCTCTGTTGATGTTCCTATGTTGATGTGGCAGGAGTAGCTCAGTGATTAAGGCATTGGACTATGGTTCAGAAGATCCCAGGTTCAAACCTCACCACCACCAAGTTGCCACTGTTGGGCCCTTGAGCAAGGTCCTTAACCCTCAATTGCTCAGATGTAATGAGATTTTTTTTTAAAAAGTAAGTCGCTCTGGATAAGAGCGTCTGCCAAATGCCTAGATGTGGATGTGGAGAACCACAGAACTGTCCTCAGGCACAATCTTTATATAATATTATACATTTTAAGGTGATAGTTTTACTGGTTAGAGCTCAAGCTACAATACATTACACACTACGCTGGCAAAAAATAAATAAATCTTGCACACATTAAGATTTCAATCAGTCGCCTTTAGTTTTGATTAGTGCACACAATGGGGTGGTCAGTTCATGTTGTAAAACTCATCATTCAGTACATTCAGGATGTCAGCTGACTTTATTTCCTTGCCACATACAGCAACATTGCTGAACGTAACACTGCCTCCAGAGACTTGTACAGTGGACACTATGCAGGATGATGCACCACGTCACACCCTTTCCCAGTCTGGGTCAATGTGGACTCATCAGACTTTTTTCCATTGCAATCTTTATGCTCTCTAACAGATTAAAGCCTGATTAGTTTTTGATTAATCTCACTAACAAGTCCCAGTTTCCAGTTTCGTCCCAATCCTTTTAGTACTCATCACTTTCTGTGTGTATGGAAAATCTCTTACTTTTAGATTTTTTTCCCCCATGCAACTTCACCAAATGTTTGAGTGATCTCCAATTTCAGATTTTTTTTTTCCAATCACATTTCTTCCACAAAGTTGACGCTTCAGCACTATCCTTTCAATGTTGAAGGATTCTTAAGCCAGTTCCAGCTACTTAAAATCTCCTCTTTTTTTGCCAGACAGTGTATTTGTCAACGTCTTTGATTTACAGATCAAAGACCTTTAGACTACATTGTTAATATATTTAGTTTTCTTTGAGAAGATACACTGACTTATTAAAGGAAGTCAAATCCCTTCTGATGCAAAAACATCAGAACACCTTATCGGCCACTTTCTCTTCTGTATTAATTTTATGTGTTCTGTGTCTTTATGCTCTTGTCCATGTCCTTGAAGCCTCCTCAGGTCGGAGATACAGTACCTTGTTCTGGAAGAAAGGACAAGAATGAATGTTAAATTGAATGAAGCAAGACGAGAAGATATAAACAGGGCGAGAGGCAAGAAAATATGCCTTTCATATCTGTGTTTTTAGGACAGGAGCGTCAGATAGAAGTGAAACGTGACCTACTTCTGTTTCATGTCCTGTTGTGAGGTTGAGGGAAAGGAAGAGATAAAAACATTTTCAAATACAGAGAGATTAAAATGTATGCACAGAAATATTCTTGCATCTTATATACATCAATGTTAACATATTGGACAATATTTGTACAGTAATTTCTGTTTATTTGTAGCAATTCTCCAGTACATGGAGTCACATATGATTATAATAATAATTTCACAGCAGAGAACTGGCCACATTAGCAGCTTATTAGTCTCTTTTTCAGTATTTTCACATTTTTCTTTATATTACAGGGGCCACCTACCTCTTAGAAACTGCTGTTCCTGAAAATTAATGAAAGGTTTTTCTTAGTGTTTTTATTTGATCATCTGTCAAATCCCATCAACTCACTGACTCAACTCATCTGTCTCCTTCTGCATACAAAAGCTCATGAATACAGATGATTAGCAAGTATGACTGTGATTAACTAGGAAGATAATTTTCCCTACCAACCCAGAGAGCGCGGACAATGACCACAGGTCAAACCCCATGACCACAGTCTGAACATACACAGTTAAACGTTGTCCTTTATTAAATACCATTTCTTTTTACAGTGCATGGCCAAAAATGAAGTTATATTAATTAATTACCGAGCACATTGTGGTGGCTGATTCATGTGTTGCAAATTATTCCTCATGCTCCCAAAACAACTTTGTCACAATCTTCAGAGTCCTGGAATATGCAAAAACTACCCTGATGTGATAACCTGGTCATTCAGTACATTCAGGTCGTCAGCTGACTTCAATTTAATGCTACATAGACTTGAACAACTGAAGCAACCTCTTCATTCTCTTTCAAACAACAACAGCAACAACAACAATTTCAATAATTTACGCTGGAAGGCAAATCACAGGTTTATGTATTTTAATGCACAGGTTCAAACATAGTATTGTTGCTATAATAACAACTTAAGTCTGTATAATGGAGACTTGTCAGGTCCCAGTATAGAGCCCCCTAATAATTAACCATTAACATTAAAACCACCTTCTGGCCCTTCATGACTCCACAAGACCTCTGGGGGTGTGCTGTGGTGTCTGGCACCAGGATGTTGGCAGCGGATCCTTTGGGTGCTGTTGGCCTCCATGGAGCGAACTTGTTTGTCTGGAGAATCCCATGGATGCTCAATTGGTTTGGGAATTTGTAGGGTGGGCCTTGGCCTCTTCGCCACCTAAGCCCCAGGTGTGGTAGGCTGTGATGAATTCGGTGTTCTTGTGCCTTTCTTTTGTTACCAGGATTGACTTTTTTTGGTGCTGCATTAGCTTTTCTGTGGGATCGGGCCGGACAGGTAGACATTTTGTCCCAGAGAGTATGAGTGAGCCTTTAGTAATCAATTTTATGTCTGATCGGTGTATGTGACCCACATGTCTTCTTAAACTTTCCTCTTAAAAACATTAAAATGGATTGGATTGAAAAGGATTTTTTCATTTTCCATAGCTCTTATCCTGTGTAGAGAGCAGCAGAGGGGCGGCGCCTATGCCAAGGATCTCTGGGCACAAAGCTGAGGACACTCTGAATGGGGTGCCAACTCTTGACAGGGCACAAGCACACAATCACACACTGCAGGCGATCTTAAAACACTAATCAGCCTACACTCCATGTCTATGGACCAATCACAGGGAGAACATGCAACCTCCAAACACCAAGTGCAGAAGTATGATTCGAACCCCCAACCCAGGTGGTGTGAGGCAACGCTGCTAACCACTGAGTCACCATGACTCAGTGAAATCTTGCTTAAACCTCTCATTTTTGTCTGTATGTGTAAATCACAGTATTGCATCAGCAGCTTAAATTCCACAAAGCAGTTCTTTGTGAGTTGTTGTTCAGTGAATAAAAAAAAAAAAGTTAATATGCTACCCGTTTTCTCTTACACAACAACGTCACTSCACAATCACTGCTCACACACATTTTTCAGCAAGCAGCTTTGATCATTAACGATGGGTTTAAACATTGAAAGTCACTTCAGAGGTCACAGGAGTTTCAGCAGATCTGCAAGATGTACGTCTGAGACAAAAGCCTACTGTGTGTGCAAAAAAAAAAAAAAAAAAGAAAAAAAAAAGATTGAACATCATCTTAATGAAAGAGCTAAAAAGAATTCTTTCATTCAGTTTCTTTAACTTGATTATCTTGAAGGTTGGCACTTTTTGTGAATCCATTACTGTATATACTCTACCTTTCATTTAAAATTATTCAGTAAATTTGACTTTTTAAATAAAATCTACAGTATATATGGAGGAGTTTGCATGTTCTCCCCGTGCTTGGTGGGTTTCCTCCGGGTACTCCGGTTTCCTCCCACAGTCCAAAGACATGTAGGTTAGGCTAATTGCCYGTAGTGTGTGAATGAGTGAGTGTATGTGTGTGTGTATGTGTGTGCCCTGCGATGGATTGGCACCCTGTCCAGGGTGTACCCTGCCATGTGCCCCAAGTCTCCTATGATAGGCTCCAGGCCCCCGTGACCCTGAATAYAGGATTAAGCGGTATAGATGATGAGTGAGTGAGTATAGATGGATAACAAGAAACAATGCTTAATTCATGTCAGGATGTTTAATCTCTATATTCATATCAGTTTCAAATTTTGAGTTAAATTAYAATCTTAGACATTCTGCTAAATGTCAGGATTAAGAGAAACGGACGCATGTGCGGATTAGTCATCATGTTGAAAGAAGCAGTTAAAAAATGAAAAAGAGACTCAGAAACGGGAACTGAGATTATGAAAACTGTGAGCTGGAACTATTTCTAGGACGGTGGCAAAAGGGCAGAGAATGGAAAACCCCAAACTAATTTTAAAAAAACATCACAAACCAGGTGCAAATGTAATCAGGGCCAGGGTGACACTTTACAACATTATAAGGCCAGAGAAATCAGTAAAATGGTATAATATATAACTATTTCATATTTCCATGCATTCATTCTTTTACATGAAATGATTCACATGAATGAAAAAGACACTTCTGGTCCKCTTGTCCTAATATCCATTTATAGCATGCTCTGTCTGTGTTTCTCTTTTATTATTTACACTTCATCATGAACCACATACTGTACTGTACTGTAGGTCACTCTAAAGGCATCCACTTACCAATTGTACCCTATCTAGTGCTCTTCTGGTTATCAGCAGCTGTTGTACTTATCAGTGACCAAAAATATCCAGCCAACAGCAGTGCTGTGGTCAGAAAATATTTAACCCGACAGCGCTGTGACTGTTAACATCCTGATATCTTTTTCAGGTTGGGTTTTTAGCAAAAACAAAAAAACAAAAAAAACAACAACAAAAAAGAATGTATGTACCCTCAAAAAAAATCACAAATTATATTTGTTTTTATTAATAAAGTTTTTTTTTTWAATTTCATACTCCATGATCACCTATACTGCTGCTGTTTGTACTTTGCACACATTAATTGCATATTTCATACTTATAAATATTATACTTTATTTTATTGTAACAAAATGACTACATATTGTAGATTTTATATTTTACATTCTTTTCTATTGGCATTCCCTTCCTTGTTTCCTTTTTTAGGTCACAATCAAGCACAAAGCATTTCGCTGCATATCATGCTGTGAATGGCTGTGTGTTTGACACATAACATTTTGACTCTGAATTTGCGATGCAGCTTAAAAATGAATCTGACCACAACTACAGAGAACATTTCTCGTCTTGATTAATAAACCAGGACGAACAGAGTCGCTGATGATGAAGTMGGACCCTTGGAGAGTGGAAGGTCACAAAGATCTCCTGGATATTTCAATCTGAGATTCACTGAAGCTTGGCTTTATCCAAATGTGCCAGTTGTACTGGTAGTGCAAAGAACTAAAAATGAAGGAAGGGCCAGTGTGTCTGCAGGGTTCTTATTACAACAAAATTGAAGGTACATTTGATAATTGGATGGAGACTAAGACAAAGTGATTATAAAAAAAAAAGGGAAAAAAAGTGAAATCAAAATCAGGCTCAGTTGGAATGAAAGCCCGCAGCCAGCCCTTAGCGGGATAAAATAAAAGGTGCCTTGATGTTGTGCAGTCAGTGGGCTAAAATGGGCTTTAATATAGGCACGTTGGGCTAAATATCATACTACACCATGCTCGGTGGAAGAGCAGCTTAAGAGCAGCATGTAATAAAGTTGGCAGGTTGTGCTACTTTAAATGTACTGCACAATCAACAAAGTCTGTTTTTTTTCTAGCAAATAATCAGAATTAACCTAATACATACAGACAGTGATATGTGTCTATATCATATTATTATGATAGAGTAAGATAAGGAAAATGTCCATACAGACGGCACTAGGGTTTAGTGGTTAGCACTGCTGCCTCGTACCTCCAGAGCTGGGGGTTTGAATCTTGCATGTTCTCCGTGTGCTTGGTGGGTTTCCTCTGGGTACAGTACTCTCTGATTCTCACTCAGTCCAAAGACATGTGTTGTAGACTGAGTATGTTGCCCAAAATTGCCTGTATCATATGACTGTGTGTGTGTGTGTGTGTGTGTGTGTGTGTGTGTGTGTGTGTGTGTGTGTGTAGGTGTTTTTCCCCCTATGATGGGAGTGTCCTGCACCTTGTGCTCCAGGCCCCCCGTGACCCATCACAGGATAAACGCTATGGAAACTGATGGATGGATAATTTCCATAATAGCATCATTGTGAAAAAAAGAGTGATTAAAAAATCTTTTCTAGCCTGGTTTCAGGTGTTTGTATGGTTTTTATGATGTGGTTTCGTTGAACATTTTGCTAAAACTTGCAAGACGTACAGTATCTGTTGGGGTTTTACTCTGGAGGACAGCAAGCTGTGAGTCGTCTGTATTTGTTGCGATCCAGACGAAGAAGGAAAGCCAGATGGCTCACTTTAGCTGTTTTAGCTATTATTATTAGCACTGGTATGAAATCCTTGCACTTCCGGTGCTGACTGATGATGTCACTGAGCACCTAAACATGTGCAGAAACAACAAGTCGCATGAACTCCGATCTGACTGTTGTAATAAAAAAAGATACTGATATACTCTGATCAGCCATAACATAATGACCACCCACCTAATAGTATATCACAATTTTTTAAATTACAATTGTGCTTTGTTTGTTTGTTTTTATTTTAAAAAATCTACAAATTTTAATGCATTAATTAATGAATTGACTATTTGTTCTTTAAATAAAATAATAAAACACTTTCAACGCATGTGTCATTTGCTTTTTTAGAAAACCAATTATGGTCCTGCACCTCTCTTTAGTCTTCACTGTTTTTCACTGCGAATACAAAGTACTTCTTCTGTATTAATGCTGAATAAGGGTGTACGCTAAATGCTAAACAAATCATTATGTTTGTGTTAAAGTGTGTCATGTGATCCACTTGATCAGTGTACTGTATATACTGTATACTGCTTCATTTGTGGGCCATCTTTGGACACTCCAAATAAAAAAGGKCTGATCCTGTACCGTGCCATCRTGTGGAAGCCTTGGTTTTTCTCACTGACACAAAGACAGCTGAATCCGRGAGCCAGTGAATGTAAACAGTGGCTGTGTGTTTCTGCCAACAGAAACCAAACTATCCTCGTGAGAGATCCGCTGTATCTATTTATACACTCTATTTACATTCTATCCCTCTTTTTTATGCTGGCACGAATCACTACTTTACAGTGGCAGTGCTCTTATAATACTTTTATATCGTGCGAAATACTTTTTTTATGGCGTTTGGAAGACACTTTTATCCAGAGCAACCTACAGAAGTGTTTAGTAAGTTGTTATCAATCCTGATTCTGGTTCACTATATTATATTATATTATATTATATTA